>CM069595.1:49302220-49707807 GCA_035771175.1 Paratinospora sagittata
AGTCAGCGTGCCAAACAAGCGCCACGAGGGCGCGGAGGTGGCATTTAGTGAAGGGAAGGCGTCTTTTGAAAAAAAAGACGCCTTCCCTTTAAAAATTTTCTTTTGCATAAGGGAAGAGTTTTTTTTTTAAGGCAAGGGAAAGCGTCTTTTCTTGAATTTTTATTTTTTTATTTTAAGAAAGACGCCGCTGAAACTTGAGAGTTTTGCTTTGGAAGGGAAACAATCTTCATGGCCCTATTCCTACTCAACTGTGTCAATTAAATAAACTGGGCATCATTGATCCTTCTCAGAATTCTCTCTCAGGATCAATTCCTTCTCAAGAAGAGTTTCAATTGCCCAAGTAATTTGAATGGATCGCTTAATGGGGATTCAAGTCAACTGTGCAGTAGCAAGAGGAGAACTGTTTCTGGTTTATTTAGAGATAGCCTGAAACTGATACTTGGGAGGTCTAGCACAGGGAATGGTACCCGCGAAATTTCAAGGAGAACTGTCTTCTTATTGCAACCAAAATATTGGAAGGCACCCATTATGCTCTTCATCCCAATGGCTCGGCCATGTTTGTTGTTAAGGTTGATGAGATATCATCAGATCCGTTTCCATGGCGTACTGATGGAGATTCTCTCCCAGTGGATGTAAAGCATGCTTACAGTGGGGAGGGTATTGCAAATGGGTATGGTTTTAGATATCCTGGCTCTAAGCCTGGTTCATTGTTTGTAATTCAAGATGGGCTACTTGCATTTGTTTGGAAAGAATCCAAGGCTGTGTTGACTTTACAGAGGCTTGATCTGGAAAGAATCCAAGGCTGTGTTCATTGTTTGTAATTCAAAAGACGTCTTTTCAAAAAAAACTTACTTGTGCAAAACAAATTTTTTAAAGGGAAGGCGTCTTTTGCCTTCCCTTCACTTAAAAAAAAACATTTGTGAAAAAAGACGCCTTCCCTTCACTAAATGCCACCTCCGCACCCACGTGGCGCTTGTTTGGCACGCTGACTGTGCTATGAACAGTAAAATATGGCAAATGGGTCATTATTTGTATGTGGATGGTATTTGTGAAATTATTTTTTTTTTGAAGGGTAATCATGTCAAAAGCCCCCTTTTTCAGTGTTTGTTGTTAATCATCACTTGTGGCCATTTATGCATCATAATTGATTATGATCTCTTTTCCCATGTCTTCAGACATATTTTTTGAAATTTTTGATGACGAAAACATTTTGCAAGATCGTTGGGCTGTTAATCCTGTGGTAAGGGCATGTTTATGCACTTTGTCCTTATTTGAAAATGTATCAGCATACTATAAGAGCTATGTATGTGGATTTTCTATCGATCCTAAAGATATGTCTGCTTCAAACTGAGACCTTGAGAAGGCTGATAAAGCAACAGCCTCAATACCCTGCCAGTTGATTAAAGAAACACAACTGTTTATGTATTGATATTCAGATGTTGCTAATAAATACATTCATGTCTACTTATGCACGTCTATCAAATTTTCATAAATAGTTCTTCATGTTCTAATTGATCTCTGTGACTTACATATTGTGACATTATTTGCATAATACCTAGTGTACTAATTTTTGTGTCCAGAGTTCATGTTCCTTCCAACTGTTGACCGTAAATCTTGTCTATGAAGGGGTCCATTGTTACATTTATGATCCATTTCTTGGACTTCATTATCAGGAATCATACAACCTGTACAATTACAATTGTCCAGGACATCCAACCATTGGTTTCTCTAGGTCTGTTGAGCCACTTTTTCTTAATTAGTTAGGTTTATGCTCAACTTTTCTCCTGATTAAACAAACAGAGAAGTTGTACGACTTAAGCTTATAGATAGTAAGGAAGTTGCCTACAAGTTTTTATAAGCATAGCATCTATAAATTCTATAAATTTATAGATTCTATGTTATGTTTGCGAATTCTATAAATTTAGTTTTCCCTAACTTACAGATCTTTTTGTCACTAACCATTTGGAGAGCCTAGATTAATGGCCCATATTAACAATTGTATTTTTTTGGCCCTGTTCATCTGAGACTGTTTTTTGTTCTTTTACCTTCCTATAAATGTTATCAAAACACTGGGTAGTTTTTCTTCCTGTAGACTTCCCTTTAATCAAATTGAAGGGCTTCCCCACCGTGTGCTTTTTTTCCCCGCAATGACCACATTCCTTCAGTTATGAAAATTCCACACTAGTCTAGATAAGAAACCGGAATGGGCAGACAGGCTTCCTAGTTAGCTAGAAATTGATATTATCTTTCCCCTTGATATAACTAAAAAAAAAATCTATATTGACCATTGATTTTACTTGTTTGCTTTCCAGAATGTCTTGATTGGGATGGATATCCCAATGTCTGTAAATAAAATGGAAGCAGATAGTCACAGTGATGTTGATGAAAGTGACAGTAGTGATGATATTCTTTTGCATGATGAAAGTTTCGAGGTCTGTTACGGCTTATTGACATTTTTCTTTTCTCTAGAACCAACTTTCACTTTTAGCTTATGATTGCAATATTCGGGACTTACATAAATTAATTGTGTTTATATTTCAAAAAGGCTGCAGATCCGGATGCTTCAAACACTCCAGTTGACTGGGGGATGCCTTACAGTCCTCATCCAATCCACCCTTCATATTTTGCAAAGTGTTTGACAAAGGTGATTATATAACCTTTGGTGGAGCTAAAGTTGACCATATTGATACATTCTACATGATAATTTATGTAAAAAGTTCATTCTTGCTGATGAAATGATCTTGTAATCTCAAACATGGTTTTGAAAGGCGTTTCCTTGAGGTGTCGTTAGGTATAAGCATTGCATTTTCATTGTTATTTGTTAATTTGTTGTTGTTTTTTTAAGTCTGTCATTTTTTTTTTGGATAATTATAATCAATTCTTTTGGTTTTTAATGATTGATTATTTCTCATATAGGGAAATTAAAGTTGCATTAGTTCATGATAACCTATGATATAACCAAAAATTTAAAATTTAAAACAACCTTTTATCATTTTTAAAGTGCATGCCTTAATAGTTAATACAATAGTTGAGGTTGCTCCACTATGACCTAGAGGTCACGGATAAAAACAACTTCTTCAATGAGTTGGTAAATCTATGATTCCACGTAAATCATCCCTTCTCTAGACCCCACAATGGAAAGAGCCCTGTCCATTGGTTATGCCTTAACTTTTTATTGCTTACAAAAAATAACCATTCACAAAGTAAAATTTTTTAATTTCTTTTGTGAAATTTGACAAAAATAAATGTTTTTTTTTTCCATGTTGTTAGAATTTTTTTATTTTTGGTTAAAAAAAATTGTATCTCGATCATGAACCAAATAGGGTCCAGCCTCTTTTGCCTTGGCCCTTTAGCTTCTGAAATGTACTCTTAATTTATCAGATATCATTAATATCTAATAAGGCATACCTAGTGCACTAGGATGATAATTAAATATTGACCTACTTATTGTTTTTGACAAATAGTTCTAATAATAACTTGCATTCTAAATAGTTCAAAACTGTCTAAAATTTTAGTAAGATCTGATATTTTTCCAATATTTGCTGAGTTTTTAGTTGTTCAGTGCTTTCAATAATTAAAACCTAATGTTTAGAAGTTTTGACTGCAAGTATACGCTCATTGAGTTTTAAACAAGTTTACGATAATTGACACAATTGATACATCAAGTTTATAGTTTTACTGCTTTGCATTCTAACTTAAATACATGAAAATAATTCATCCTTGGTTATTGTGCATTTTTCTTTATTATGAATGTTACTTGTAAATCACAATTCTTTCTATTTCCTTTGTTGGATCTAGATTTTTTAGACTTTGGTTGGTCATTGAAGTGAAATATTTTGCAACTGAGTTTAGCCATTTTTATCGCTTGAGCATTTACTTATATCTAGAACTCAACAACATTTTTGATTGATTACTACACTCTTTTCATTAACTTTTTTGCTTTCATATTGTTACTGCACATATTAGGCAATCAACTCCAACTATGGGAAAAGGATGAACCACCCTTCGAACGGAGTTTCTATGTTAGGGTGTCTCTTACCTGCTTTGATGGATGATGAATCTTATCTAAGAAGACTTTTCCACCATGATGAAAGTGACAGTTACCTTGACTGGGAAGGTAATTATCTTCCATTGTTGACATTGGTGATGGTGATGGATTGTCCATCACTTTAATTTCTTAGAAGTATGTCTGATGGAGGTTCCGAATATGAAAACACATGTCCTGGTCTTGTTCTTGCTTGAACAAGCCCTCCAACAATAGGACGAACAACTGGCAATGGAATCAGTTCTCTAATTTTGATGATACTGAAATCTTGTTTTCACAGTATGTCACAGTCAATGAAAGAACCAAGATTTATTTTATCAAAGTGGTGCAAGATGTATTTTAGAAAATGGTGATATTGACACTAATCCCTATACCATGTTATGGCCAACTTGATATGCAATTCAACTCAACTGAGCCTTTTTCTAACGACAAGGGATTGGCTGCATGAATCCACTTCCACCACGCTGCTCCATCAAGGGCTTGACATTCAAATTACAAGAAGTTAAATCTTTCTTAATTATCTCTATCTATGTTATTTTAGGTCCACCTCTGCCTCTTTTGTTACTATCTAGTGTTAATATGTCACTCTTCCTAACTAGTGCATCTAAAGGCCTATGCATTTGTCAAAACCACCTTAATCGGTTCTCTTATTTGATCTCCAATTGGTGATACTCCTACTACCATTTCTTGAATATTTTCATTTTTAATTTTATCTTTTAAAGTTTTACCACACATCCATCTTAGCATTTGCATTTCTATCACATTTGTATTTCTACTTCCACTAAAATTACATTTAATTATAACCACCATGATCCTAAGACGAAATGGTCAAATAAAATGATGAAAAAGGTCCTTGAACCATGGGCTAATTTACTAGGCTTTCTATTACGTACTTGACTTAGTGAGTGTGAGTTGAGGTAACAAAAACCTAATCCTAGCTTTCTTTTCATCAAATTCTCACCAATGAGATGATCTTAGCTTTTAAATATTTGAAAAACTTTGGATAATTGCATGTCTTTTATTGCTTAAAAAAAAAATTCAGTTTATTGGACTATTTTGTGTAGCTCATCAAGTGGACTTAGGTGAGAACTCCTCAACGGTTCAATGTCCACCAGTATGTTCATGACCCTTGTTCCTCATGGTCATATTCAGTTGGAAGGTTTTGGGACTTTCCTGGATGAGCACCTCATCATCCATGGTAGACAAAAACATATCTCCTGGAAAATGAGTGTGACAGGTGCATTGAGATACTATAAAATTTGCCTTGTTATTCCTTTGGACCTTCACTAGTTGAACACTTGCAGGGTTTTATCTTGAACTATGAAAGAGATAGTTTTGCAGGCCAAATAATCCTTCAGTTATGTGATGCTTTTCATAAGTATAATTGTACACTTTAGTATTTTTTTGCATTCCATAGTTAAATAATTGTTAATGCTCTAAAAGTTGTCTTTTATATGCAGGTGAACCTGAAAGTGTAGAGGGACAGCTCCCTGCATCTTATAACTTAATTGGTAATTCCAATTCTCTCAACTCAACAAAGCCTTTTTCTAACTTATGGAGTTGGCTGCATGCTACATGAATTCACTTCTTCCACCCCGCTCTATCAAGGGCTAAGTTTGACATTTATATTACTAGTTTCTTAATTATCTCTATCCATGTTATTTTGTGTCTTCTTCTACCTCTATCGTTACTGGGGATTATTAATTGGTTATTCTTCCTAATTGGCACATCTAATGGTCTTCGTTGTATGTGTCTAAAGACTCTAAAATACCTTAATCAGTTTTTTCTCATTTTTTCTTCAATTGGGGCTACTCCTACCGTTTCTCGAATATGTTCATTCCTAATTTTATCTTTCAATATAAATTTTATTACACTTTGTTTGTTTACATGTTGTTTTTTATTGCCCAACATTTTGTTCCATGAAGCATGATTGGCCTAATAGTGATATTATAAAATTTTTCGTTCAATTTCAATGGGATGCGTCGATCATATAGTACTATAGAAGCACTCAACTTAGTCTATCCTACTTTAATTCTATGGTTTACATCCTCACTTATTTCTCGCTCTTGCAGAATTATTAATCCCAAATATCTAAAAAAAATTCACTTCTTGGTATCTTTTGACTTGCAATCTTCGCTTAATCTAAATAAACTTTCTTCATCTTAATTGGTAATTCAAATAAAGCTTGAAAGTTTGCACCTTTAGACCATCTTAGCCAGTTCTTATTTTATAATTTGAAAAAAAAGAAGAAGGAAAGAACAGATTCATGTAGCCGACTTGGGAAAAGGCGTAGTTGAATTGGGTAAAAGGAAGAAGAAAATACAGCTTGTAATTTTTTGGGTCTTATTGTTGTTGTTTGTGGAATTTCAACGATTAGCTTTATATATATATTTTTTTTTCTGAATTCTTTCAACTTTTTGTGAAGATGGTGAAATATTGCGAGGCAATTCCAAATATGATGGTGCTAACATAAGCTCAACGCTCTACAAGTTGGATATTATGAGAATTGATTTGTTCTCTATAAATGGTATTCACGTAAGTATCTTCCACTCATTGTAGTCACTTAAGATGCACGCACTTATCACATTATTAGGATATCATATATTCCTAAAGGCTTCCCTATCTCCATATTTTACTGGCTTCTTAAACTTTACATAGATGCCATGACTATATCTTTGAAATTATCAATAGAATATGTACATATATAATGAGAAATTTTTGGATATATGACATCACATATTTCTAAAATATTTTTCCTCTGCTTAGAAAAACATAGACATTGTCACCGATATCCTGATGACAAGTTCTTCAAATGGTAATTGTTTAGGAAACTAGGGTAGCTATTGCACGTATCATTTTTCTTTGGGTCATACTGAAGTTTTTTGGTATACCGCAGTCAGCAATCACTTTGGAAGAATTTCAGGAAGCCGAACCAGATTTTCTTGCACATTCTGCTTCAGCAATTGTAGAACGCTTATCTGAGAGGGCATTTAAATGTAATACTGCACTTAAAGCTCTCTGTCGAAGGAAGGGCCTAGATGTCGAGGTACAACATGTTGGTCTTACTTAAGATGTGCATATAATAGTTTTCTTCTACTAAGTTGTTCTACAATCATTTCTTTTTACAAAGACTGATATCCAAAGCTTTAAATTTTTGGATGTATATGTTTGCATTATATATCTGAAGT
The DNA here is from genome assembly GCA_035771175.1 of Paratinospora sagittata. Lineage (NCBI taxonomy): Eukaryota > Viridiplantae > Streptophyta > Magnoliopsida > Ranunculales > Menispermaceae > Paratinospora > Paratinospora sagittata. The sequence goes on from CM069595.1 coordinate 49,309,454, forward strand.
ACTCATAAGGCCAAGTAATTTTTGCCCAAATTTATAAACTTATGTGTTTTTATTATATTCCTATTGTCTATGCTACTAATAATGCAAATACTTACAAAATTCTTGGTGTTGTGCCAACTCCCAACTTTTATGAACTTTCTGGTACTAAGCTTGCTTGTTGTTTCTTACTAAAATCAAGTTCTTAACCGCTAGATAATATTATTGGCTTTTAGAAACATATTAATAAATGACTCCATTTCTCACATTCAAGAGAAGTGGCACTAATTAATGAAGATTATATTGGTTAATTATAACGTGAGCTGTGATATCAGCTATTAACTTTTTCATTTCTTGTTAAAAATAAGGTTTTTAACTAATGAAAAGTTAAGGACAAGTGCACTCCCCCTAGCATTCATATTTGAAATTTACCTACTTCTTCAAGCAGATTCTTCTGAAGTTTTCTTTTCTTTTCTTTTCTTTTTTTGGTGTTTAATACTACTCGATGTAAGTTATTTCCTGTAACTCAAAGTTAGGACAGCAGATCAAAATCTTAGCAACCAAGGGTTTTGAGATAAGTAGGAACTGGGGAGAAGAAGTGCAGTCCACACTTCTAGTTCTAGGTATGATGGCATGGGAACCTTCAACAAGTACTTTGTTCTGGGATTTGTGAATTTCAAATGTTGGACATGATTAGTGATCAAATGGTTAATGGGTGGCTTTATAAGTGTGGGCCAACAATGTCCAATCTTGCATAATCAATAATTACTATGTGCTAGCTAACCCTAAAGTTCAGTAGTCAATTATGTTCTCAGGAATGTCCTGCATCTGAAGTATGAGATAGCAGACCCATCCTCTACTGATGTAGTTAAATAATAAAAATCTGCTGGAAGGAATTTGATGCAAAGTTAACTACCAAATAAGATTAGAAGCACTATAACTATCAAACATAACAAGAATCATTGGATCATGTTGTGCATACAAAGCACTATATCCAACTGTCCGCATAAATACACTTTGCAGTGTTAGTCTTCAAGTATTATTAATGGAGAAACATATTCTTGCTAATCTTATATTGATGGACAAAGCAAATTAATCGCTTGTTGATTAACTGCTACAAGTTGATGTTTAAGTTCTTGATTATTAACTTCCAAGACTTCGTAAGCTTAATACTAAAGATAGCATTTTTGTTTCTCGAGCACGTGCCCCCCATCCCCCCACGCCTAACCTTTCCGGAAAAGAGCAATCCCTAAATATATCCAACTTTAGTCAGCTAGTTTACTCTCAAGAAATCATGAGATCTGTATTCTGTCTGTTGAACCTCTTCCTTTTTTTCCCCTATGTGAGCTGCTATCAGATAGTTTGCATCAAAACAATTCTTTGCACAATTTTAAACAAAATGAAGCAATCCAGCGTTTGCCTTATGGTTGAAGATATACTGCTTTTCTAGAATTCTTGATCCATAATCTCTTTAAATTAAGGAGAAAATTTTGCGTTGCACACTCTCCATATAATGAAGTTTCCATGAGGATGTTTTCGCCATCAACATATTGGAGGTTGTGAAACAATCATGTAGAGCAGCAATTTTTATTTTTATTTTTATTTTTCAAACAAATGTATGGAGATTTCAAATCCCTACCCTTGTTCAGTTGATGGGTATTAATATTATTGAATTCACCAAATGCTGGTCCGTATGTTTCACACAGGGAGCAAATCTTATTGGAGTCGACAGTCTTGGCATGGATGTGCGAGTTTTCTTTGGACTAGAAGCTCGGACTCTTCGATTTCCATTCAAATCTCGGGTAATGAACATTTGTGTGCCTTCACTTCAGATTGCACTTGTTGTCTCTGCTTCATCATTAAGTTGTATAGTTCTTATGTTTTGCAATGTGCTTATACTTTTCTTCTAATAGAATCTTTAAATTGTACATCATAGTTTATACTGATAAAATTGTAAATGGTTTTTCATGATTTGAATCTGTAAGTATACATAGTAATTTGTCTAATTCAAGTTTGAAATTGCATCTCACCATCAATGTATATATGCAGGCCACATCGGAGAGTGCTGCTGAAAAGAAGATCCAGCAAATGCTCTTCCCTCGACATTACCGGAAGAAATTCAAACTTCCATTAGATGGATACAGGGATCAAGCTGATTCCTTTTAAAATCAAACCTTTGATGAACTAGGGTTTCAATCTCCGAATAATCTCGAGTTCAAATGATCCTCTTATAAATCTCATTAGGCTATCTAGAGTTGTTCTTTCTTCAATCTTCTTTTTAAGACATTCTATGTTTTTGCCTTCTGATACACCCCCTTAACTAACTCCATTGTCGTAGAATCTGACAAGGCTTCTTACTACTAAACCCATGTCATAGAAAGAAATTTTGATGCCCCCCTTGGAAGAACAAAATAATAGTAGAAACGAAAGAGATTCGCCATTCTTTGAGTGTTTAGTCATCTTTTAATAATGTGAGGATCATGAATAAAGGATCTTCTCAGTCCTGGCAATGCTAATGTGAACAGTATGATTCGTATGTTGTGATCTACTGATGTTTTAGCTCATGGTTGGATGGAATGTACATAGCAAAAATTGGAGTGATTGGTGCTCTTAACATTAATTCCTATGTTTAGATAGGAAGTATCAATTCAATTTGGATAAGTTTTGTTGGATTTCATAACTGCTGACACATTTTTTGCTAGTGGGTTTTGTTGTGTAAATGCAGTTGAGTTCTTGCACTTTGGTAAACACTTGAAAAGAACAATATTTTACAGAAACTGGCTTGTATGCCCAAGCTTTGGAATACTCATTTGATTGACCAGAGTGGTCATGTCTATGACTTCTTACATGGTGGATGAATTAGATCCTTTTTTTTTTTTTCTCTCTCTCTAGACCATCAATATGTTATAATATTGTAACCATTAAAATGAATATTTATTTTTTCTTATATTTTATTTAATGTTGGAAATGTTTATTAATTGCATTTCATTTTACAACTTGGTAACCACCATATACCAGAAGACACCGTGTAAATGCAATTTGTTGTTTCATAATCACTTGAATGGATATCTTAAATGCTAAATCCAAATTCCTTCATTCTATCAGTACTTCCATGAAATCAATCGATAATCTGAAAATGCAACTCCCAGCAGAGTTATGAGTTGGCAAACAAGATGATAAACAATCAAGACACAAATGACAAGCTCATGGTTACCAAACAGGGCATTTTGAATTTTGCAAAGAAGAAGTGAAGCATTCTATACCTTTGTCACTAAAACTTTTTCCAAGGCCTACCGTGCTTAAAAAAGATGGGGAACATTTACAACTTACAGCCAGGAATTAATCCACCAATTATATATATATATATATATTGTTTTATTTCCTAGTTTGCTTGCTTCAATTGGATAGGAAAAAAGAAGACACCATGATCGTGATTCGTAATGTAACAGAACTCCCAAGAATGACTGCAGCAACACTTTTTAGTCATTGCTCCAGTTGCAATGAGGCATGTCAAAATGCCTCTTTATGATTCGAATGAAAAACGCCAGATTATTCTCCTTTTTCATTCTGTTGTAAAGATTTCTACCGTTGGGCATCTTTTCCACGTTTACGTTCATCACCAACGTCAACTGTTGCTGCATGAACCAAGGAAGAAGAAGGATCATTTTTAACATCTGCTCTTTTAGAATTCCGCATCTTCGGTCCTTGATCTTGAGTTCCTACGCCAGCCTCCACATCCCTTTCCTTGTTGCTTTGTTCTGCAGCATCTGCCACTGCTTGTGTTCTAGTTTTGTCATCTTCTTTGGAACCCCTAAAGAAAAAACAAAAAAAAAAATCACAATTAGGGTAGATGGAGAGGAAACCTGGGTTGTCATCAAGAAGACAGTGAACACTGCAGATACCAAGGTTGGGGACACTCTGATGATTAGAGTCATTCTATTTGGTGCATCATCAATTACAAAGTTGGCTTACTTAAATGAACATAACGCATTCTAGCTCTCAATTCTTACCTAAAGTAAATGCTACTAGAGTGTATATTCTCCCCTTTGGATCAGTGTGACAGATGTAATATCAATGAGATATCAGTTGGGGGAGGGGATCTAGATGGTCGAAAGATACCAATAGGTCCAGATATTTGAGTCAATCAAACTGTGCCAATCACTAGATAAGATCAAAATTTGTGACAATGATGGATTACCGTGATCTATGCACTTTTTGACAGCACCCTTGTAAAACTCATTTAGAAGATATACATCTAGGTTATTTGAAAAATTTAGGAAGAGGCATTTTATCATATGAAGTAAAAAAGCATATAAGTAGAACAGATATGGAAGAATATAATATACCCAGAATAAATAACAAGACCAACTGCAACAGCAGCAAAGGCTATGTAGTACATCCGGTCCACCTGAAAATGAAAAGCACCTTTCAGATATATTTATATCTTTTCACATTATGTATAAACAATTAAGCTAGAGCAATATAAATGAGCAATTGTACCTTCTCATGGTATGCGAAGATACGAATCAGGACAGTCCACATGTCTGCGGTCAGCAGAGAGAGGTTCAGCATAGTAGACCCACTGATCTGTGTATGCGTAGAAGGGAACGTCAGAATTAATGATTCCACAGTAAGAACAGTTTCAGTTGAAATATGGATTTTTAAGGCGTGATACATCAATTAGTCAAAATTCTCAAAGCCCTGCTTGAAACTTTGACAAATATATTTCATTTTCCAGAAAGTTTTAGCATTTCAGATTTCAAAATTTAGACCCAGTTCAACCAACCTAAACATATAATCACACTAAGTTTACCAAAATTTATTTTCAATTTCAACTAGGACCAAAACTGAGCAAAGACTAGCTTTTGCGTGGGGTATGAAAAACCTCTCTATATTGGAACCTTAACTACTAAATGTATCTTGATCACTGACTATGGCATTCCAATGACAAAATAAATGGCATTCCATAGTGCGTACCTTGAGCAAGATTGGAACTGACGAGTACAAAAAGAACATTGCTGCTGCAAATCCAACAAATGGAAGCACCTGGAAACATACATGTATTACAAATAAGAAAGTATCTAAAGCAGTAGATAAACCAAGCAATTATCAAACTGCAAGATGCTCCCTTAAAATTTCTCATATATGTGGCTCAGTAAATTTATCACTATTTGGTTTGTTTGGTACTTTTAGAGCTGTTTAGAGTTATAATAGGATAGATATTCTATATAACTAATAGATGTTTTCTTGCTTTTATAAGGAAAAAAAAAATATGCAATCCTTAGCGTATGACCAACAGGAAAAGAAACTTACTGCACCAGTTGACCAGTGGATAGATTGTAGCTCCTTGCGCTCAAGTATGCTTCTATCAAAGATATCAAGGGATTACACTAAGAATATGGATTAGCACAAGAGTTGTGTCTACAGGTCTAATTCTATTATTTCCATCTATGGTGATGATACCAAAAGCTTTCAATGTGAAATTACACAAATTTTATGTGTGTGTGTGTGGAGATCATATAAAAAATCCAACTGATTCTTTCATTTCCTTGGGCCCACCGGCCATCCATCATGTATGCAAACACACACACCATGAAACTGAAAATATAATAACAAGAGTTCAATACGAGTCAAGGATACATTTGGCATCCACTGATAACAGCTCCAAAAAAACCCAACAATGCCATCAATTCAACTCTATCAGCGTTTTTCACCAAATATTCCTGCATACAACAAACATGAAATTGAATTTGTTGTGAGTAGCAATTTCCTTTTGTCCATACTATGTTCACATCGACTTCTATACCCGACCTCATTGAGAAAAGGAAAATATCATAAATCATCCTGCAGACATTCAATATCCACAATGCAGAAAGTAACAATAATTTCAAAGAATAGTATACATACCTCACTAACATTACTGACTGCATAAAGTGTGGCCCCAGCAATCACAATCAAATCTCCCTTAAGAGGGTTGCTCCCTCCTACAAGAACATGGCAGTTTAATCATTTAAGTGTAAACCTGAGGCTAGTGATGCAGATTACGGTTAGGAGCCTAGGAATAGTATTACTTTTATTACAAATTATTAGTGAAATTTAATTATCAACATAATCATTTCAAAGAAGGGTTCCCAACTATTTTCATGGACCTAAAACCCTACAATAAGATCTGAGGTAGAATTTTGATGTAATTCCAAAGTCCAAACGGCTAAGCATCACAAATGTCCAGGTTTCTGTCTACCTAATATATCAAAATCATAAGTTTCTCTAAGATGAGCTTTGATCAATGGAGGAAGTGGATTCATGTTGTCTACCCCATATAGTAGGGAAAAGGCTTTCTAGAGTTGAGTATGTTGGACCAACACTCAAGATCTAGCTTTTTAGTCAACAAAAGAAGTAATGAATCAATCAACACATAATTTACCTGCTCGGTCTTTTGCATGGACATCTGAAAAAACAACAGTAACAAGCCCGGAAACACACACTAACACACCAGCAAGTTTTCTGTATCTATATTTTTCTTTCAAGAAGAACCATGTAAGAAATATGACTGAAGGTATCGTCCAACAATCCAACAGCATGACACTCGTCAAAGATGTGTACTGATAGGCCTTCACCACTGTATAAAAAGGAAGAAATAAATCAATTTCTTGAACCTTAAAGAACATAACAATTTAGCAGTAAAAAAATGTGAACAAGATAATAATTAAGCAATAATCCTTCCTCTTATAAACCAACAACAGAAAATAATTTTTTTACTTAGTCATTAGGAAAAAAAAAATTCACCAATCTGGACAGTCAGAAAATAGTTATTGATCGGTCTCATCTGTGCCTTATCCCAATACAATATTAACCAATTAAATTTTCTACAACTACATGGATTTTCTGCCAATTTTTGGATGGCAAATGACTCCAGGTTTAACACAGCAATAGTTGCAGCACCTATTATACATTCCAAGGATTTAGTTTCCTTAATATGTGCAAGCTTTTAATGATCAAAAAGAAAAACTGAAATTAGGAATTTGATATAAACAAAATAAATTTAAACACTAATCTTGAGATTTGAAACAACAAAAAACCTTGAAAGCTGAAACTGAACTACTCATGTTTTAGACCCTCCTATTTGATGCAAATGAATCAGTTTTTGAATCTAAGAGATCAGAAAATGTCAATTGCTAACTATACTACTACTATAACCAAACTACAAAAATGTGTTATAAAAAACTCATGTCCATATGTTGAGGAAAACATGATATTTGTAGTGGGTAAACAGAGCTGATGATTCTACACAACTCCGGAAGGTAACTGAACACCCCAATTAATGCTCCTTTCAAAAATTAGTTTATACACTGCTAGATAAAATGTTTCAGTCACTTCATGCAAGGCCTACTGCTAGGCATTATGTAAAACTAAAAGTTAACCCTGCAATCACTAAGATTCAAGTAAGCTAAATGCAATACCAGCCCCAAAACATATAGAATGTAGAGAGAGAATAACAACAAAGAATAAGAAATCAGCGGGAAGAAAAACAATTTAATAACGTCAGATAGCAAATTAACAATCAAGAGGCCAATTTTTTTTATTTATTTATAAATAAATTCATGCAAACACCCAATAATAAGGACAATAGCTTCATGATACATTGTTGCTACTTCTCCAATCCACTGGTTTAAGGTTAATTAGGAATAACAAGAAGAAACTCCCGATGTATTTAATCATGGATGTAGTAGAAGCACATCAACCAAAAGAGACACTTGAAGAATGCTAAATTCACCATACAAACATCAGCATATATAGCAAACTAAGATGTCATAGGGAATATAAATATGCCTTACCAAGAAAATTGGCCTCCACATCCACCAAAGCAAGTAGTAAATAGTAGTACCATTTTGCCTGCAGGAAAATCCAAAAAATAAAAAAATAAAAACAATAATAAAAAAAGAGGTAAATTATATAGGAAACCAAGAACATGGTTTTCCTCAGCCTCGAGCCACTACCTTCACCACATGCTTAGTAGAAGATACATAATATAAATTAAGGCTATTCTCTTGGAATCTTAATCCAAACTTTTCAAATTCCAATATCCTTATTATGGTCATAGCTAAACACAAAAAAACAGATGTAAATTCAACCAAATTGATACGACTAATTGCCTCAATTGTCAAGAAAACAAAGTTTGGAAAAACCGACAAAGTAAATCACTTAAATCAAATCAACCAATTTGGCAATCAAAAATAAAAAAATAAAAAAATTCAAACCAGAAAGCATTAACTCTCGTGAAGAACATAAACTGAAAATCCAACAATGTGAGAGGAAATCTTGTTGCAATTGGCAAGTTCGATTACTTCTTCGAAGCTCACTGGAGGTTTTTTAATCAACGATTGACATAATAGGGATTGGAGATCATGTTTGTTGTATAGCAATTCCTTCTTAGTTTGTAATTACTTACTTTATATTTACTAATACAAATATACTTGTTTCCTTTTCAAAAAAAAAAAAAAAAAATCCAACAATAACCTTGAGTTTCGTCCTCCTGTAAATCACTATACTTCCATATACAATCGCCAAAAGCAAGTAATTCGCCATCGACTGCGACGTCGGCGCATTGATCCCTGAACAATCACAACAACCATTTCAAAAACAAAATCACAACAAATCAATTACTTCAAAAAAAAAAAAAAACAGATACACTTACATCAAGTATAATCATTCCGAAATCAAGTAAAAACAAAGTTCAAATAAATAAATAAATAAATCTACCTCTTCTGGCGAGTTCGGAAGAAGCAAAACCGGTGGAAGTGTTGAGAATAGAAATAAACTGTCCGAGTGCAAGAGCCAACAGAGTCTTCTTCGTCAAAAATCCCCGAAAATTCACCATTTTTTCTTTTTCTCCCTATTACACAGACTGTAAATTATTCTTCTTCTTCTTCAGTATAAGAAGAAGAAGAAGAAGAAGAGCTTAAAAGTTAAAATCCTAAAAGAGATTGAGATTAAAACGTCATTGTTATCTTATTGTGAAGAGCAGCAAGAGCATCCATGGAGAAGAATACAAAGATTTTTTATGAAACTGAAACAACGCGATAGCAACCCTGAAGCGCCTGCCGAAATTCCCGCTAAGTCCTCCAATGTGACCACCCGGGCCCACCTATCTACAGTACAATTTACTCTGCTCTCCATCGTACATCAATCTAGCTTGTCAGTTCGAAATCTCAACCGTCAATTCTTACTCAACGGACGAGATTTCATCTTAAGAGCTGCTGCAGTAGGAGGAGCAAATTAATAAGAACAATGTATGACTAGCACATCGATGATATGATCAACTTCGAATCATATATTATTTTTTTTATTCGAAATAATCTAATAATTTTTTATTACTAATTTTTTCTGTATTTATATTATTTTTTGTATTCTCATTGTGTCACGTGTTATTTACTAAGTAGGCCCAGTGAAAGATAAAAAAGAAAACTAATTCAAGATTGCTTGATATTATGTTTGATTTGATTGTTTGAAAAAATAAAATAAAATAGAAACTGTTTTTAAATTTGATTTTCAAATTTATGAAATAAATAAGAATACAAGTTGTTTTGGTCGTTTTCTTATACGTACTTATCTTTTAAAATAATTTTATAATATTAGTGAAGGTGAGTAAGGTTTATAAACTTTATATTATAAAATATGATGAGGTGGGACAATCTTATACTCCTTATTTTTTAATTGATATAAAACTAACCTCTAACTTAAGATTATTTTTTGTTGTTACTTTTCATTAAATTTATATATGAAAAGTCAAACATTTTCAGTCTCTAGTGGGCCTAACCAAGCTAGCTTAAACAGGAAAGTTACTAATGAAAATAAAATGAGTTATGACTTGAAAGGAATAAACAGCACAAAAGACGATCTGAGTTTATGGAAAGATACCCTGCTGCTGGCAGCTACTTGGGTGGCAGGTTGGAATTGGGCAGGTGGTTTCTCGATAGTAATTGGCATAATTGCTACTTTGTCCGTGTTTGAGTTCGAAAAAATTTTGTAATATATTTATTTTTACTGTTAAAAAAATAAAATAAAATAAGTAATATTATATGTAAATTGAGTGTTAATATTTTTTTTATACTGATACTTATTTTTTTTAGATGTTTTAAAAATATACGTATATTTAAAAATATTATGTAATATACACGCATTTTTAAAATATCTAATAGAATTAAGTGTTAGTATTAAAAAATAATGTTGACATTTTATATATAAAAAATATTTTTTAAATAAAATAGTAAATAAACTTATTTTTAACCGTACAAAGTGGTCAGGTATATAATTATGTTTAGTCCACTCTATGTTATCAAATGGTGCATAAGGAATTATATTACTTCAAAGTCGTAAATATTAACTTTATTTAAATATTCACAGCTACTGCAGTCAAAAGCTTTATAATGTCAATCCACCAACCTAAGAAATAAATAGTAAAAGAAATAATAAAAGTGAGTGTGTAAAGTGCAAAAGGAGGTCACACGGATGGTCAAATTAATGGGTTTTTTATTTTTTAATCTTTTTTAATTATTTTATTGTTGTTTTTGGTTGATTCTGTTTTTGCTTCTTAAGACGGGAAGACTCGCTACCGGCCACTAATATGGACTGCTTTTGATTTGTTCTTTTGATTAGCATCGTTCCTTTTAGCCTTCTCTTTTCGCGAGTTCAGCAGAGAAAGGGTGGTTTTATTTTCATTGAAGAGGACAGATTCCAAACTATAAATTATTAGAGCTTTGACCATTCTCGAGCATCCCGCAAATAATTTGTCACGACATTTCTGACGTAGGCTGACGTCATAACCGGCACAATATATTATACATTGTACTAATCTATTTAATTACAATTACGGAGTATTACATAATTTATATTTTTGTGTAACTTTCACCTGCTTCCGGTGACAACTACCACTTTTTCGTATGAACGGAGGGTAGAGCAACAGGACATAAGGGGTTGGACAGCGAAGGTTCTGGCTATTGAGGGTGCGGAGCAAAATTATTAATTATAGTTAATAAATTTAGTTTACTTTAATTAATTATAATATAACTGGTTGGCTGGTTTAGAGTTTTTCTTGTATAATAAAATAGTTGTAAATTTTTAAAATATTGAATAATAATGTAGTCTTTTAATTTGTTGTGTATCTTATTCTATTTCAAATTTTCTTCTTTATTTTTTAGTTTTTAATTTTATTTCTCACATGTTATCTGAGTCATCGTGGTTCCTTCTCACTTTCTTTACATATTTAACAATGAAGGCTTCTTATCGATTCAGTTGTCATGTCTGTATTCTTACTCTTCTTCGTCTCAAATCTACTTTTTAAAAATTTAATCGGACAACCAATCTCTAATATGTACTGCTTTTGATTTTTGTGCCTCTTATTTTATTTCAAATTTTCTTTTTTATTTTTTTCTTTTTAATTTTATTTCTCACATAGTATTAGTGTTATTGTGGGTTCCTTCTCGCTTTTTTTGCATATTTAACAATTAAGGCTTCTCATCGGTTCATTTGTTATTGTCTGTATTCTTACTCTTCTTCATCTTAGATCTACTATTTTAAAAATTTGATTCGACAACCAATCTCTACAAAATCATTTTTGCAAGAAACAGAGTAAAAGAAAAATAAAAATATTATAAATATTTCTACATCAAAGTCTCTGAATCTTAACTTTTCTTCGTCTTCTCCTCTCTTATATATATATATTAATAAATTGGGGCTCTTTTATATATTATATATTAATAAATAAATATTTTTATAAATTTGGTCAATACGTTATAAATACATAATTTTATACGTAAATGATTATTTTTTAAAATAATACATTACAAATATTTTTTAAATATCAAAATAACCTATTAAAAAATCAAATATATTTACAAAAGTTTTATAAAATCAAAAATACCGAAAATACATTTTTAGAGTTTAAATATTGACAGTTTCAATGTATTTTCAAAATGTTCAAAATAACTATAAAAACACAATAAAAAAATATCAAATCATTGTTTAAAATGACTTCTTCTAGTAATATGAGAAATAAATTTATTAATAATATTTTTATAATCAATTTTTTTCTACAAATCACGTTCGACACAACTTAAAACAAAAAAATCAACACAATAAAATTACTAAATCAATAATATAAGCAACAAAATTAACATTAATAAAAAAAAATTAATACAAATATTAAATAGTTAATAGGTGCAAGAAAATACCAGTCGTATTTCGGCTACTTTGATCTTATGTTTATTAATAAAATTATTATATAAAATTATATAAATGTAAGCATAAAAAACAAACGAACAAAATTAAGATTGAATTTTAGTAGTTAAAAAATTAAAAAAGGTATTACTAATTATATTAGTTAAAATGGTTGTTCACAGATTTACGCTACAATGAAAAATAATAATAAAATCAAAGTTAAAAAAGAAAATGAGGGCACTAACGGTAAAAATAAATAAATAAAAAATGTAGACGAAGTACTGAAGAAGATAGAAGAAGAAGAAGTGGCGCTGGTGGCGCCGGGCAAAAATAAAAAACAAAAAGGGTACCAGAAGAAGAAGAGATGCTGGCGGAAGAAGAAGAACAGCAAACGACGTGCACCACGTACGCCGGAAAGACGCCTGGAATGCCAGAAGGACACCAGGAATGGAATACGTGCATTAATTTGTCCGATAATGTTGGAATTGAACGGTGAATCGATGGAAATGAACAGTGCATTTTTGGGAAATGGCAGTGAATCAATAATATTTTAATTTAAAAAAAGTTAAAAAATAATTAAAAAAAACTAAAAAATAATATTAAAAAGTTAAATAAAAAAATTTATAAAAATAGACAAATATATGGTGCCCCAAAAATTGGGGGACAGGGTAGTCGTCCAGTGGCCTCTGCCTTCCTACTTAAGGCTTTCGCGACCTGATTAACATTATTGAGAAAGCCGAGCTCATACTGTAACATAAGCGTGTCTTGTTTGTCATTGTGTGTGTATTAGTGTATATATTGCTCCAACTAATGCGTATGGTTTGGTATGGTTTTCAATCAAATTGGCAATTTACCTTAGGTTTATTAATCGGTTTGGTTCATATATATATATATATATATAAAGCCCAAATGGGTTTGGTTCTTAATCCATCAACTCCAACCCACTTGCCAAAAAGACAAAAAAGGAAGGGTCCGTTTGGTTGCGTAGGTTTGTGGCCTTGTTAACGCGCGACCAATCCAAATCAACCAACCTTGCTTTTAAAGTACCTAACTGACAGCCCCCCCTTACCGTACAAGCAGGGAACTTATTATCATCATTACTTTAATCTTCTCTTATATAAGTAATTAAAATATATAATACAATATAATATAATGATATAACTAAAAAAAAATTATTATTGTCAATAGTTAACATATTCAATAATTAGTTTGTTATAATTTGTTCATTTTTATTTTATTTTTTCGTCCCTTAAACAATATGGAACACAGTGATAGAATATTTAAAAAATAAAACTACCTTTTTTTGTTATTTTAAATTCATCATCCTCTGAATTGTCTTTTTTTCTTTCATCAATTATAGATATATAAGCAATTAATATATATAATATAATATAATATAATGACTGAAAGAAAGTCATTATTGCAAAAAAAAAAAAATTGTTTTAAAGGAAAACTATTATAGTGGGTCATTCACACAATAGTTGTGAATGACCGAATTAATATATTAACAAAAAAAAAATTGCATTACTTTAATCGACATATCACGCTACAAAGTAAGATGAAAATAGGTTACCCGCCCGTAGGACGGAATTGTATAATAACAGACTCTTGTGTGAATGACCCAATATAATATTTTTTCTTTAAAGCGTTTTTTGTAATAATGACAGACGTGCTAGGACTTTAAACACCTATTACGGCACACACACACTAAGTGTAGACAGGATTATCTTACAATACACAAGCAAAGTTAAAGGTAGACAAAGCTGGGAAGATTAATGTTAAACACAACATTAAAAAACTGGATACAAAACTAGAAGACTCGATGCTTACAAATGAAAATACAACTCTTATTTATAGAAAAACACGGACTTCAAGCATCTTCAAATCCACGGACTTCAAAAGTCTTCAAATCCGGGACAGCTGGTAATCTTTGAGTTGGCTGAAGATAAGATCACGTGCTTATGAGCTGGAAAGACAAGCACTCACAAAGGCAAACAGGACTTAAAGCAAAGATGCTTCATACTTTATACTGTACATAAAGTGGACGCATCATGTTGATTTGTCCTCTTGTGGTGAGTGGGGGACATGAGTGAGAACCACTGTATGTGAAGATGAGCTAGCAGATGAGGAAGAATCTGGCTGAATTGGTGGAGATGATTGCTGTGCAATGTTGACGTCATCAATGAGGTCAGCGAAATAAGGTTGCATCTGTCGTTCAATCATGCGATGAGCACGATGGATTCTTGAGAGTACTGTTAATCTTGTTGATGGAGAAGATTCAGAGAGGTCGATGTTGTTGAGTCGTTGGATGATTCGTCGGGAATCATGGAATCGTCGAAGTCGGAGGAGAGCGAGTTCACGTCGGAGACGGGGAAACTGATTATGTGGGTTGTTGTCCATGTAAGCAGTGAGTATACGATCTCGGTTGAAACTGTTGGTGTTGTTGGCAAGGTAGGCAGTCAGATAGCGAGAGAAAAGGTGAATGTTCATGGTGAAGTATCACACTGAGTTTCCATATCTACATCAGGGTCACCTGTGTCAAAGTTGTCGAGCCAATCTTCATGATGATCTACAGGTGGAGGAGAAAGAAGACCTAAGGCAATGCGGGCATTGTCTTCAAAATCTTGAGCTTGCTGACATTCAAGAATCTCAGCTTCAGAAAGAGGTGGATCGTTTACAGATCGTCGGGGTCGTCTGGGAGGATCTCTGAAGTTAGGAGAATGAGGGATACCTTGACGAAGCTGATACTGATATTCTGCTTCCTGTTGTTCTTGATTATCATAGAGAGCTTCAGAAATCAGAGGAGACTCACCAAGGCGTTGTCTGATCGGAGAAGGACTGGGAGATCGTTCTGGTGGATCTCTAAATTGAGGAAGAGGAGCTTCAATATGCCACGGGGCTTGACTCTGTATTAATTCATCCAAAGATTCAGAGGGAATGAATTCATGAGGACCGATATGAGTATGAGAACTGGCAGGAGGAGAAGAACCATTAATGTCTTCTAAAAATCTTCGGACTCCTGAAAGTATTGCTTCTGTAAGATGGCAAGAGTAAGTCTGAAACTCTTGGAGATAATGCTCTGTAATAAGTCCTTGGGATGAATCAGAGAATGGCTGGTAGCCAATATATATAGCATGAAGGCGGAGAGGTTTTTGCTGGCATATCTCAGAAATATGATGTAGCCATTGTTGTCGTGGAGCAAATAGATCCATACACCAGTCTAAACGTGATGTAGTATGTGACTGTAAATACTGCTGTATTTCAGAAGGAATAAAAATTAAAGCTATTTTGTATAGACACGAAATACACCATATATACCAGAAAAACTTTTTAGATATATCAGGTCGTAGATGAAATAAGAATAAGTAGGGCTTAGTCTGATGGAGGGCCTGAGGTTGAAGGTAAAGATGAGCTGGATAGTCCATAAAATATTTATGGGCATACTCAAACAAGTGTTGTTGAGCATAAGTATGGACTTCATGAGCAGTTATGGGTCTAGGTAAGTCAGGAGGAAATATGGCACCGATAAGAGGGAAAATGCCATGGGCATGAATTAATTGGATAGGCCGAGTATTATGAACAGTATTGGGCTGGATCAGTAAGGGGAAAGTAAGACCATCATGGAACAGGGAAACCTGTTGGGCATTAGGTTTCTGAATTGGTCGTGATAAAAAGTCAGCCAAAACATTCTTAAGTCTTGGAATATGTTTAACTGTAAATTGGAACTGAGTAAACCATTCCTGGAGACGAAGAAGTTGAGCAGAGGGAACCATTTTGTTCCGGAATTCCAACATTTTGGGAAATGAGGAATTGTCCATATGAATCTCAAATTGAGCAGGTCTTAAGAAAAATGCGAACTTCATAATACCATATTTGACAGCAAGGATTTCTTTGATGGTGATATGGTAATGGAGTTCTGATTCTGAAAATTTGCCACTGTGATATCCACAGATAGAGTCAGTGGAATCTTTGCGTTCAAGAAGAACCGCACCCCAGTAATAATCAGACGCATCTGTCTGCAGAATAAGAGAGCCTGTACTTGGGATAACCAGTGGGGGAGGAGTCTGACAAATTGTTTTAAGAACATGAACGGCATCAGTATGGATAGTCTGCCAGGGAGGAGGATTTTTCTTTAAGATGGAAGATAATACTGATGTATGGCGAGTTATGTGAGGTATAAACATCCGCAGATAATTGATAATACCGAGAAATTGCTGAAGTTGTTTAACTGTCAGATGGGTGTCAGGGAATTGGAGTAATTCCACAGCAATATGAGAACCAGGCTGATAGACACCATTAATGAACTTCATACCAAGGAAATCAATTTCGGATGTGCAGAGAATACTCTTCTTTTCAGAGAGCATGATGCCATGCTGGTGCGTAATATCTAAAAACTGAGAGATAAGCTGGTGATGAGCAGCTTCAGTCTTGGAGAAGAGTAAGATATCGTCAATATAGATAAGAGCTGTTGATAATATAGAAGCATAAATGCGAGTCATGGCTTTCTGGAATAATGAAGGTGCAACCTTGAGACCAAATGGCATAACAGTCCATTGGTAATGAGCATTAGGAATGCAGAAAGCTGTCTTAGATCTATCATCAGGATGAATACCCAGTTGCCAAAATCCTGCTTTCAGATCAAATTTGCTGTAGATGGTGGATCCTGAAAGTAAGGTAAGCTGGGAGGATATCTTTGGAAGAGGAAATTTATCATCTTTGAGAAAGACATTCAACGGTTTGTAATTGATAACAAAACGTTTCTTTCCTCGAGTAAGTTCAGCTCGTTTATTGACGTAGAAGACTTGACAAGCCCAATCGGAAGTAGTTGGTTCAATCAAACCTTGAGACAGGAGATCATCACATTCTTGCCTTGCTAAGGCAAGTTCATCAGGAGGCATTCCAGGGTGAATAGCCTTTGTAGGATTGATGTCTTCATTCAGCTTAAATGGGAGATGGACATAGAATTTAGAATTCTTCCATAAAGGATGTTGGTGAGTAAAAGTCTTGTGTGATTCACTGAAACATGACTTAAGCCTATCTTGATAGGAGGGAACATCCGTGGGAATATCTTGGATGGTATACAACTTGGGAATAGTTGTATAGAGTAGAGTTTGGTTCTGATAAGAAATTCCATGAGGTAGAATTCTTAACTTGGATTTAGAGTAAAGATCTATTCCAAATAATATATCCTTATCAGGAAGATCACATCCAAGTATATGAGTCCAGATAATGAGATTAGGGAAGAATTTAAGACCAATCTTCCGAGCAGTAATCAGTTGAGTCTGAAAAATCTCATTATTAGCAGCTTTGAACGATTCAGTATGAGGTTTCCAAAAATGATCCGGGAGGATGCGAGGATTCATCATACTTTTAAATGCACCAGTATCGAAATAACCAATTACCTTGATTGGATTATCAAATTTGGTAGGTAATACGAAAATTTCAGCATAGGGCATAACATGAGAGACAGCCATAAAAGGAGGATGATATGGCTTAATCATGCCGATATAATCATCCTCATCAGGAGAAGAAATAGGATCCTCATTATCAGAAAAAGTTTCGTGATAGACGAAAAGAGTGTCATCATTTGGAGATTCTTGTTCTGAGAATACGGATTCAATATCTTGGTCATCTTGGAGAGAATAAGAATGTTGAATCTGTTGAATAAGATGTTGGTCTTTCTTATTCTTGTCAGGACATTGCTTGGCAAAGTGGCCAGGCTTGTTGCATATATAACACCGAGTATTTGTAGACGGTGTAGTGCGGCGCTTGAAATAGCGAAGATGACGCTTTTGCTTCCAACGTTGTCGTTTGGAGAATTTTGAAACCTTCTGAGGATTCTTTTTATGGAACTTCCATAATTTTGAGGATTTCTTCTTTTTATGAGGAGAGCAGTGACAATTGGATTTGCATCCAATCTCAAGATACTTCTTATCACAGACATTGGATGTATAGAAGGTAGATGTCTGAGACTCTGAAATAAGTCGTCGTAATTCACAATTTCTTTCAATGGCTTCAAGTAGTTGCTGGAATATTTCAGCAAGAGATAATTGTTCCAAAGGTCTTCCAAGAGCTTTGAGAAGACGGTTTAATTCAGGATGAGTTTCCTTTGGAAGTGAAGCAATAAATGTATGTTTCAGATCTGTCTTATCATATCCGCTAAGTAAATGATAACGCTGAAGCATTCGAGAATAGTGTCGATAAAGATCTTTCTTTCGGAGAGAACAACATTTCATAGTGAAATATTCTTGTTTGTATTTTTTCTCCAAAATAGCAGTATCACCAATAAATTCTCGAACAAGGACATTATAAAAATCTGTAAGAGAGATCTGAGTGAGTTGAAGCATTCTATATTCTCCAAGGGAGGAGAACCAATCACGAACAAATCCAGTACATCGGGATATAAAGTCAGAAATGACGGCATTAGATGTACGATCAGCAATAATTTGGTTTGACATCCATGCTGCCCAAGATATAAGCTTGGAACGCCATTGTTCATAAGGGACGTCATCAAGAGAAAACCAAGGGCCATTTCCAGGGCGACTGAAAAATTGCTGAGGATTGGTGTCTTGAGGCTGATTAGTAGTATCTCGCATATCTACTTCTTCATCAAAAGCCTGAGGTTGAGTCTGCGATGAAGAAGGATCATCAGCCATATGAATCTGATTAAGAGCAGATATATCCATCAGATAAGATTCAGTATCAGATACTTCGGATATAGCTGGATCAGAAGAAACTTCTGTAAGAGCATCAGATTTTGCATCAGAAGATCCCAAAGAGAGGGATTCAAATTGATCAAGATCATCTATAGGAGAAACATAGGTGAGATTGTCATAGGGAATAATAGGGTGACTCGGAGGAGGTTGAGTCTGTGGAGGCTGAGGAGTTACAACAGCAGGAACAGCTAGAGGTGGTGGTTGGACTACGGATGTATAAGAAGGAGTGTAAGGCACAAATGGTGAGGATGGCATGGTGGCCTTGCCTCTATCATCAAAAACTGGTCTAGGACCTCTAGGACGAGGAGGTGTACCTATTGGTGGTGGGACTGGTTGTGGTAAAGTTACTACGGGTGGAGTTGAGAAAGGGATGACCAGTGGTTTTGGAGCAGGTGTTTTACTGGCCAATATAAGGGTATTTAATAGGACAGATTGACGATCATTCTTAGGTGCAGGTGGTGGTAAGAATGAATAAGACGACTGAGAAGGTTGAGAGGGGAATGATGATCTGACAAGAGACATGGGATAAGCTTCAGGAAACACCGGAGGTGTAGGTGGTTGAAGCTTTTGGAGATCATGCATCACATATGACAATTGTTCTTTGAGTTGTCTGATCTCATGTTCAGCAGCATCAAAACTAGGACCAGTGATATTATGCTGGATATAATATCGGAGAAGAGTATCCAATTCCTGAATCTTCGTCTGAAGTTCAGTATAATATTTTTGACTGATAGCAGCTTGGATATCTGTATTTTGAACAAGACTGGCCGTTGTCGTAGTAAGATTAGTAAGATGCTGATCAATCTGTTGAAGATAACCATTCTGGACAATAGCATTTTTGGTTTGCCAATTTAATACTTCTTCAGCAGATGTTAACGGCTTTGGAGTACCATCGGAGCGAATCTCGTTGAGAGGTACAAATGGTTTAGCCGTAGTCTGATGTGTAGGATCTGTCACTCGTATAAGAGGAGGGAAATCCTGATCATAGGATCCAATAGGATAACAAGGAAGAACCAGAGGGGCTGCAGGTGGAGCAGGAGGTTCGTGATGATACCGAAGAGAAGGACGGCAGGAAGACTTAGAAATTTTTTGCTTATTCTTCTTCCGTGATTGATGATAAGCTTCTTCATATTGGTAGAATTCCATGGCATCGTTAGTGTCATAACCATCATAAGCGTCCATGGCATCATATGAAGGATCATACTTATCCATCCAAGTATCATCGTCATATTCATCTTGACATGTGCAACCAGGTTTACACATCTCAGGATTACAATCCCATATAAAATGTTCATCGACATGAGAATGATACATAACTGATCCATCAGGTTGGAAGGAATGTAGTGGAGGATCTTCGACCGGTGCATGAGTAGAAATAGGTTGAATCTTCAGAGAATGACAGACAGGTAAACTATCTAGGAATTGAGGAGATCCAAATATAACCGGCTGAATCATCATAGAGTGATGAACAGGTAAACTTTCAGTGGATTGCTGGAGAGAACCGAATGTAATCTTGACAGCACCATCAGCTTGCTTCTGCATGAGAGGGCAAAGAGTACTAGTCACAGGTTCTGAGCGTTTGAGGAAATGCTCATAATTGGTGAACCATATTAATGGTAATATCTCACGAAGTTCTTTTTGTGGAATCTGCTTGGGAATCTGAATGATTGTAGGACCATCATTATCATGAACAAAGGCCATGATAGTACCAGTAGGTTTCTGAGTGCGAAGGTGGATAGCATGGTCTTGGAGGCGAAAAGCCATTTGATGATGGAGAGTAGCCATAATACTATCCT
Organism: Paratinospora sagittata; assembly: GCA_035771175.1. Classification (NCBI taxonomy): domain Eukaryota; kingdom Viridiplantae; phylum Streptophyta; class Magnoliopsida; order Ranunculales; family Menispermaceae; genus Paratinospora; species Paratinospora sagittata. Next base: position 49,330,158 of record CM069595.1, read on the forward strand.
GTCGATGTTGGACACCAGAAAACTGAATCTGAACTTTAAACCGAGTAGGTAAGGTGGGATCTGACAGACAGACGTTAAAGTCTGGAGTGATTGTAAAGATCATAGATCCATGACTGAGAGTGGTGATGACTGTTCCAATACAAGCATGTTCATAAGAGAGGAGATTTGTATCGAGCAAGGCGATACGAGCAGACATAGGTAAGTCTCCTCGACCATGATAAGAGAGGACTAAACGAATAGCTCCCATATGGATATGGGTATATCCATGAGCTAACCAGTGACGGATGAACGAAGGTTCAAATTCAAGGGTAACATATTGTTCTTGTTGGGTAGACTCAAGTGTACAGTGAGTAAGTGCAGTGCTTTGGATATATTCCTTAATAGGAGGATTCTTACGACTAATTAACTTCTTAACAGACGTAGTGAAAGACTATGACTTTTTGGTAAACAACCAGTAGGGATTTAACAAAGGAGGAATAGTTTCAGAAACTTTACTATTTGCAGGTATATGAGTTACTTCGACTAGATCCTCTATTTTCGAAGCTTGTTTAATACATGACTCAGGAAGACTTGAAAAATTAAAAGAGGAAGATTTTAAAATCGGACTAGGGTCGGACGTAGAAGATGAAGGGGGACTATCACCAAAGGGTTCCATGGATACTTTCAGACCTCTTTGTCTTACGTCGGCACTCTCTCTTGGCCCGTCAAGACCCTGTCTTTAGTATCCCACGGAAAAAACAGGTGAAAAATAGATTCCTCTGCTTCTATTAAAGACCAAAACCAATAGATCCCACGACATATCAATATATTATATATTATTCTATTTTATTTTCTTATATATTATATTATATTATATTACATATATTAATTGCTTATATATTTATAATTAATGGAAGAGAATAAGACGATTGAGAAGATGATGAATTTTAAAAACAAAAATAGGTGGTTTTGTTTTTAAAATTTTTTATCATCATGTTCCATATTGTTTAAAAGACGAAAAATAAAACAAAAAACAAGCAAATTATAATAAACTAATTATTAAATATGTTAACTATTAACAATAATTGTTTTGTTTTAGTCATATCATTATATTTTATTATGTTGTATTGTGTTATATATCTTAGTTGTTTATATATCTATAATTGATAAAAGAGAAGAAGAAAATTGAGAAGATGATGATTTTAAATAAAATAAAAATAAGACAAAAATCCAAGTGGGGTCGTGTGTTTGTTTTTTTTTTTTTCAAGATTTTTGTAATCATATTCTATGTTAATCATTTTATTTTTTTATAGTAGTTTTTTTTTTTATGGAAAAGTGAAAGAGACAAATCATTTCTGAAGGTAGCGTAGGATTAAAAAAAAAATTAGCAGAAAAATAAAAAAGTGGAAAAGTGGGAAGACAAAGAGGCGCCGGAGGATTTGTTGTGTGTTTGTGGAAGGGACACAAATAGACAAATATATAAAAGAGGATAATTTTGAAAAAAATTATACATATTATGTTGTGAGGTTATTTGTTGACAATTGTTTACTTTTTTTTATAACAATATATTATATTATATTATATATTTTGTTCGCTTATGTATTTACAATTGATAGGTGAGAAAAAATTTGTTAACAACTTAGTTATATTTATAATTGAGGTAGAAATTACAAACCTTTGCGTAACTCTTCGTCCCACCAAATTATCTGATCTCCCTCAAGCACTATAAAAAATAAAAGTTAATAATATATAGTAATCTATAACTTTTGTTGGAGGCATGAAAGTGTTGTGGGGATTATATAGAAGCTAACCCCTTTTCCGGTAATAGAACAAAACAAAAAAAATTATATCCCACCAATTGAAAACCACCTTCCTGACCTTAATATTATTATTTATATTTCTTAAAGTGATAATAGACCGTCTGAAATTTTTAAAAAGGTTTACCTCTGTACCAATAATACACTTTATAATTATTATATTGTTTCTTAATGGACCCTGTCTAAAATTTTAAAAAACTAATAAAAAGTTTTTAAAGACCTTGCACTAATTGAAGGCAAGAAAACAAGGGTAGATTCAAGTAAAAAAAACTCACTGACATATTTTTCCTAAAACCAAAGTAAAGAAAAAGGAAAAAAAATACCAAACTCATTGTAGCAATTTAATCTAAGATGAAACACTTTTTAAAACAAAACATTCTTATCAAAAACCACCAACAATAGTGCGCATCAACAACATTGTCATTACTACCATCTTAAATCGCTCCGGAAACAACATCAAAGCTTTAAAAAAAACAAAAAACAAAAAAAAAACTTGCAACAACACCAATATAGTAAAAAACCTTCGGAAGAAGGAAAAACATAAAAATCTTAAATTTAATAATATATAGTAATCTTTAACTTTTGTCTAAGTTTTTTTGGTTTAAAATGGATGCAATAAAAAAAATAAAAAAAAAAAAACTTGCAACAACAACAATATAGTAAAAAACCTTTAAAAGAAGAAAAAATATAAAAATCTCAAATTTAATAATATATAGTAATCTATAACTTTTGTCTATGTTTTTTTGGTTTAAAAATGCATGCAATAATATAAAATGTAAAAATCTTTTGATGGTTAACAAAAATTTGTGAGAAAGTTAGGAATTAATCAAGTGGTCATCGATCATCAATTAATCACGTACGTCATTACACAAAGTATCATCAACATTATTAACATTAAGATACAACTTATTACATAACATATTTTACATTGAAATCATAATTAAGTTTGATGATTTTGATTTTGAGGGAGAAGCCGATAAAAAAGAGACCTATTGAGCAATAATTGAGATACTAACTCAAACTTTTAACAAAACAAATATCCAGTTGCCTTAATCAATTACAAATTAAAGCTAGGCTAAACAAATAGATATAGATATCTAAATCAATTCAATTTGGCATACAACCCATCACTGAGATGATTTAATAAATAAATAAATCAAAGATAATTTAATAATGTTAAAATTACAACATATATAAACGCCTTAGAGGTGGTTTTATCACGTATGCAATAATGTTGAGGGGAATAAAAAATAGAAAACTTTTATTGGTGTAGTTTAGAGAAATGGAATGAATTTTTTAGGAATTAACAATTTAAGCATTTTAGGAAGAATGTGTATTTAAAAAAACCTTATAATTTAAAATAATTTTTTTTTGTCAAAGTGTGAGATTAAAAGGTGGTGTGTCATTAGAATGGCAGACTTTATTAATAATACAATATTTGGTAGTCAAATTAAGATTTGTTAATTAATAATAAAAGTAATAGACTTCAACAATTGAAGTTAGAATAAACATAAGAAAAATTAATAATTAAAATAAAAGTAATCTAGAGGAGGACAGGAATGATATTTTAAGAAATTAACAATTTAAATAGCTTATACACATAGACTTTAGAGGAGTGTTATTAAATGGAATGATATGAATGATTCCATTGAGCATTGAGTAAACGAATCCTTCGTGCTTATCAAGTGTCAACCGAAGTAAGCAAAATGCTACCGTTTGGTTCTGTTTGCTCGAAATTGACGTCAACCAGATAAGACGGTTTTTAATTCAATTGATGTTGATGAGACAAAAGCCTTTACTTTGGTTGACCGTTGACCAAACTGGTGGTTTTAGAAAGCGGAAAATGTTAATATAATTATAAAAAATATAATTATATTTTTACACAATATATATGTGTTATATATAATAAATGATTCAATAAATGTAATAATATAGTTTGAATAACATTCTTTTAACTCAACTCAATTCGAACCAAATCTAATAATAACCCTTAATTTTAGTATCCTTTAAAGCTATCAAATTATAAAACTAACAAAATCTTAAAAGTCTTAAACCCAAATTGTAATTTTTTTTGACTTTCTAAGTAAAACTTTTCAACCGTTCATCTATTTTGTTTCTTCTTCTTCATTGATCCACTTTTCCTTCGTTTTTATTTGTTCTTTTTCTTAGGTTTTTTATTTTATTTTATTTATTTATTCTAAATTTTAAGTCATTCTCTTGAAAAAGAAAAAAAAAATAAAATCTTTTAAACTGGAAAGATCAATTCAATTCAACCTTAACTAGTTCAAATTATGTTAGATTTGGTTAAGGTGTTAATTTGATTTGAATTAAATATTAAATTTTGGTTCACCCAATCTAACACGACCTTATGAGGCAGCATTACCCATTTTTCACCAAAACACTCTGTATCGTTATAAATTAATTTAATTTAGTTTGCTTAAAAAAAAAAAAAAAAAGAAAAAAAAAAAATTTGTCCAATCTATTATTGGTATTAAAGTTTTTTTTTTTTTTTTGTTTAATAAGAAACAAACAATAAAGTTTTCACATCAAATAAATAGGTTCTCACTATTCTTTTGTTTTTTTTGGTCATAAATCTTTTAATGTCTTCAGTTAACTCTTTTGTGAGAATAAGATTAATAAGAAGGTAAATAGCTAATACCTTCTTATTAACGTGTGGTAACGAAGCTTAAATTCGTAACTAAACCTTTTAACTCGATAAGGCACAACTGGCCTGATCAACTGTACTGAACTGGATGAGTGGTCGCATTCTTATGCGAGGTGCGAGGTAAATCTTCTTGCACTCCCAGATATCTACGTAGCTCGAGAAGTACCAGATAACTAGTAGCTAAATACTTAAAAAAAAAAAAAAAAAAAAAAAAAACTAGTAGCTAGACAATCAAAAACTAGTAGCTAGACAATCACAGTGCTTAAATTATCCCCTTTCCCTCTCGTCTGCTCTCTGTCTCGTCTTCGAAAAATCTCCGAAACTCGCCATTTCTAAAACCCTCATTTCATGGCTGCCGTGTCCGTGAGCCCTAATTTCTCCGCTCGAAACGCAACGCCAATCGCTTTCTCCTTCGTTCCAATTAATTCAAGTCGTTCTCTCTTCTTCTTCTCCAAACCCTCAAAATCTCACCAACAACAATGGCTTCCACACAACACAATCAAGTGTTCTGCAATCCCTCGCCGGCCGGAATACATTCCGAACCGAATCTCCGATCCCTCCTACGTTCGAATCTTCGACACGACGCTTCGCGACGGCGAGCAATCTCCCGGCGCCACCATGACCAGCAAGGAAAAGCTCGACATCGCGCGGCAGCTCGCGAAGCTCGGCGTTGATATCATCGAGGCGGGGTTTCCGGCGTCGTCGAGAGACGATCTCGAAGCGGTGAGGATGATCGCGAAGGAGGTCGGGAACACGGTCCATGCGGACGGACACGTTCCGGTGATTTGTGGATTAGCGAGGTGTAATAAGTCGGATATTGATGCGTCGTGGGAGGCGGTGAAGTACGCGAAGCGGCCGAGGATTCATACGTTTATTGCGACGAGTGATATTCACTTGAAGTATAAGTTGAGGAAGTCGAGGGAGGAGGTTATTGCGATTGCGAGGGAGATGGTGAGTTATGCGAGGAGTTTGGGGTGCGATGATGTCGAGTTTAGTCCGGAAGATGCAGGAAGGTTAGTTTTTGTGTTGGAATTCTTCGTTGATTTGATGCAAAATGTTATTTTTTTTTCTGCGTAAATTTGACAGAAAATCTGAGATCACAATGGACGTTAATGTGCTATCATGCAATCTTGCTGCGTTTGGTTTGTTATTCCAAAAAAGGGATACAATCAGAAAATGAAAATTTAGAAAACCACTCTTGTATCGATTTCTGAATGCAAGTTGTTTTCTCGTAAAATCTTTAAAAACTGTTTTTAAATTTGGCCAACCAAACACATTTTTTGCGTTTTTGGATTTTTGGATACAGAAAATTGTATCCGAATCACGAACCAAGCAGGTTCGCATTTGATAACTCATAAAATGGCAGAGCACATTAATCATGAAAATGCACCGAGTTTAGGGCTGCTTTTGACTTGTCATTTAAATCTTGGGATACAATCCGTAAAGAAAAAATTCAGAAAACAGCCTGTTTTCTGAGTGACAGCCAGTTTATGTGTAAAATTTGAAAACAAAATTGTTTTTAAATTGGAAAAATTATTCTTAAGATCAGCCCTCTGAAAGGAAATTCTTTAGTGTATCAAATGCTTGAACCTAATAACTGATACAAGGAGAATGCCACCAAGCAATAGCCATTTGAATTTTGATTGTGTCTCTGTGAATTTATTGTGCTTTTTCAGGTCTGAAAGGGAGTTCCTCTATCGGGTTCTTGAGGAAGTTATTAAGGCAGGGGCAACGACACTCAACATACCTGATACTGTTGGCTATACTTTGCCTTCTGAATTTGGGAAATTGATTGCAGACATCAAATCAAACACTTCTGGAATAGAGAATGTGATCATTTCGACTCACTGCCAGAATGACCTTGGTCTTTCAGCTGCCAACACATTAGCGGTACTTCAATCTTATTCTGTGACAAGTATTGCTTGCTCAGAAAAAAGTAAGTTGTTCTTACCATTTGGGTCATCTAAATCCAGGGGGCATATGCAGGTGCAAGACAACTAGAGGTAACAATCAATGGTATAGGAGAAAGAGCTGGGAATGCCTCTTTAGAAGAGGTACACGTTTCTTTTCATTTGTGAAATATCAATAATCCCTGTTTGACATTAACTGCTTCTGATTGGCCGGTTTCTATGCTTATTATATGAGGTTTTTTGGTTGCAGAAAACTTATTTTGCTTGTTCACTATGCCTTTCTTCACTATCTGACAACTTTTTATTTTATTTTTTATGTCTTATTGCATTTGATATTGTTTAGTTGCAACTTTGACGGTTGCTATCTGTCTCAGTATCTTTGTTATTTCTTAATAATTTTTATCTATTATAGAGCAAGTACAAGTGGTTGGAGGATGGAAGCTGAGGTCATCTTTCATGCCATATGAGTGGCAAAAAGAAGAGCCAAAAAAAAAAGGAAGAAAAAAAATGGTAAAAATCATAATGACGAGTGTCATGAGCCCACCAGAAAACTTATTCTAAAAAGTAACCCTCTGACCTTCGAGTGGTAAGCAAGACAAAGTGGGTTGCATGACTAAAGAAAGGGGCTCCCCCCCCCCCCCCCCCCCCCCCCCCAATTAATTGCAATCTTTACAGTACCTATATGGTTTAGGTTTGTGGTTGGCTAGAATTTATGTTTCTCTATGACCCCTCTTTATGCTTCTCTTATTTGATGTAGGTTGTGATGGCAATAAAATGCCGCGGAAAGGAACTACTGGGAGGACTCTACACTGGGATTAACACCAGGCATATTGTCATGGCAAGCAAGATGGTATTTTTGTTAATCTCCATAAGATACTCTTTTTTTTTTTGAATATATTAGGTCCTCTTTGCCTCTTGAAGAATATGCATCAGAATGCAAGATTCTCATTTTATTTATTTTTTCTATTAGGTGGCTGAATATAGTGGGTTGCATGTACAACCGCACAAGGCAATTGTTGGAGCTAATGCTTTTGCTCATGAAAGTGGTATCCACCAGGTTGTCAACTTTCATCATAGTTTGTAAATGTAGCAATTTATGGTCCAATATTCTAATATTTATTTACTGGTTTTGCTCAATACTGCAACTTGTGTCTCGTTCAGGCATTACCAGTTTTCATTAATACTTTCTACTTTGCAATCCGGTGTACTTGTACTTGTTTTCAATTTGTCAAGTGTTGTTCTTTATTTATTTGGAAATGATATGTCTATGAAAGGAGATATGAGCATGCCCCGAAAATTATATAATGTCTAGCATGGTTATCAAAATCCTGATTTGAATCTATGAATCTTACGAATCATGATTCAATTAAGGGAAATTGATTCGAATCCTTAAAATTAATCCCAATGCCAACGATCCCATAGCCTAAGAAAATAGTAGTATTTTATGATTCGCAATTCAAATCTTATAATTCATGATTTAAGTCTTACAATTGAAGTGATTTATAAGATTTGAAAGTGAAAATATATATTGTATATTGTAAATACAATGTTTTACTTTCAATTTAAGCTTTTAAATGTGTAATGCCAACTTAAGAAATATGTACTTATGGGACTTTAAGACATGATTTTAGCCACTTAACCTCAATAATTTTTTTAATTTAAACTAATTTCTACGAGAATTGGTTCTTCTACCAAAATTCAGTTAGAGAAATTAGTTCTCCTAAAAATCATGTCCTATAGAAAGACGGTATAACAAATGAACAGTTATGATTTTTTTTTTTTAGTTTTAATTAGAAATTAAGGTGATTAAGTTACACATTCTAAAATTGGTAAATTTTTGTAAGAATAAACTCATTAATGAAGGAATCGTTCTTAACAAAATGTTAAAATTTGGGATCTTCAATTTGAACTAAAATGACTAGTTAACAAAACTATAAATTAAATCTCATTTGTTTATAGATATTGGGTTATGTATGTGTTGTTAAATATGATTCATATAATACACATGAATCTTAAGATTCATTGATTTGAATCCTGATTCTATTCACCAAACTTTTAAACGATTTAATTCCGATTCACGATTCTGCATCTCTACTCTTTAGGGCCTATCCTCACTAGGTTCTTTTTGTATTTTGAGGTTTACCTCCTCTTTTTATTGCTATCATCATGACTATGGATGAAATGAAGAACTCATCCTCACTAGGTTCTTTTGTTTTTTGTGGTTTCCCTCCTCTTTTTGATGGTATCATCATGACTATGGATTACAGTACAATGTGCGGGATGTTGGGCTTGCCAATAGATAGATCAACTGGTAGGGGTCCCTGGAAATTCAGTGCCTCTGTCCAATATATCTTTCTCCCTTTGATTAGGCTCAAACTTGGGAAAGGAAATACAATTCGTTTCTGGGATGATGTGTGGTGCAGTACCTCAACCTTTAATTAGCTCTGCCCACACCTCTGTCGATTATCATCTCTTCACTATAAACCTGTTCTTGAGTTTGCCAAAACAATGAGTGATGGGGAGAGGATTTTTAACATCATGGGATTTACACTTAGGAAGGAATGTCACGGTGAGGGAAGGAAGGGAAGCGGTCTCTCTTGTTAGTATGTTGGAGGGTTGTCAATTATCGAAGGGGGAGGATATAGTGTGTTGGCCTTTGGACTCGTCTGGAATGTTTACCACCATATCTTTTTATGATTTAATCCTCAATGATCCTTGTGCGCCCCCATTTTTCCACTGTTACTCCATATGGAAAGCACAAATGCCTTCAAAAATTGAATTTTTGGGTTGGGTTGCTGCACATGGTAAATTAAATACTAGTGATGTATTGCAACGAAGGTTTCCATACATTTATCTCTCCCCACAATGGTGCTATCTATGTAGACAACATTTGGAATCAATCGCCCAAATTAGTTGGCAATGTCCATTTGCTTAGGAGTTATGGAGAAGATGGTGTATTCATTTCCCAATTATGGATGTTGAGGAAGCTAGTGGAACATAATCCATTAATATCTTTCCTTTTCTAGATAGTGTCCAACCGTTATGGCAAGGTCACTGGCAAGTGGTTTGTTTGGTGGTATTATGGTCCATTTGGAAGGAGCGGAACAAGAGGGTGTTTGATGGGATAGAGAATTCGACGACTGGTGTTTAGGAGAATTCCCATTTGGTAGCCTCCTTTTGGGTAGCACAAAGCAAGTCGGCTAAGGGTTATAACTTTAATGAATGGATTAGGGGATGAGGAAATTTTGTAGGGCCCACTAGGGCAATGGATTTTATAGAAATTATTTTTTCTCACACACACATATATATATATATATATATATATATATATAATATTTAGTTTCTTCTAAAAAAAACAAAAAAACACTATGGATTAAATGAAGAACTTTTTATTATTTTTGTAGCTATTTTAGTAAATCATAGTTTTCCAATGGAGGTCCTTCACAAGGCTTTATTTGCGACGTTTGAAGGCAATTTTCATATGTGAGGCGAGATGTAAGCCTCAAGGTAGTATGGTGCATAAGTTGCAGATTTTTGTGAGATAATATGCAAAAATTCTTAAAAAAAATTCAAATGGCAAATGCATTAATAAATAGAGAAACATGAAAACGTTAACAAACTTGAACTATTTTTCTATATTTTCACATAAACATTGTCAAGCACTCAAAAAATGCAAACTTGATATATCTATATCAATTGTTTTAGTTGTAATAAACATTACTAAAAAATAAATAAGCAAATATTATATTACAAATCAAGATTTTCTATGTTGTGTTTTTATCTATCAAAAGAAGAAACGTAGCAAAAAAAATTCAACATCTTAGGTTACTATTACTAATTCTTAGTTTTCACATCTCTCGTAACTTTTAAAATTTTTAATTTTTTTAAAAATATATTTGATGATCATTTCCCCCATGTAGTTGGGAAAGGCTTAGTTTAGTTTGGTTTAGTTGAGTTGTATTTGATGATCACTACTTGCAATTAACCATCGAAACAATTGACATTGAAATTTGTCAAGTAATATGAATGTATCTTAGCGAAGTTTAGGCTTGGAGTTTCAAACTTGGATCCTTCCTAATAATTGAGATTAAAACTTTGAGAAAGAAAAGAAACTAGTGTGTTAATTCTAATATTAGTTGAAGTTCTTGAAGAAGAAGAAAAATATTAATAGAAAAAAATGGCTTGGAGTTTCAAAACTTGGATCTGTCTTTTAATAATTAAGATTAGAACTTTTAGAAAGAAAAAGAATAAGCCGCTCTAATATCAATTGAAGTATGTTGTGAAAAAGTAGGAAAATGAAAATAGAAAAAGGGCCTAGGTTGGGCCTTATGTTCTCATACAATGAGGCTTAAACCTTAAGGCGATTTTTGATAGACTTAAGGCGTAAGCCTCATATGATTCTTATAGTTGAGATCCTCGGTAGTTTGAGAAGAAAATAATAGATGATGAAAGTTAGAAATTGAGAATAGGATCTAAGTGGTCCATCCCCTCTTGCCGTTCTACGATCTATGCGTCCCATTCTAGCATATATTGTTGTTCAATTAAACTTGTTTTTGAAAGGCACTTCCTTGCTCTTTGAATCTTGTCTTATTGCTTTTTGCTGTTTCCTCCAACTCTATATGGGGGTATGGTTAAGCAAAAATTAATCTGACAATGTTTCTCTATTTGTAGGATGGAATGCTCAAATTCAAGGGTACATACGAGATTATGTCTCCTGAAGATGTTGGATTGTCTCGAGTAAATGATTCAGGCATTGTCCTTGGAAAACTTAGGTATGATTATTTTCAGTCTTTGGTTGTTTCCTAATAAATTTCAGATGGTTTTATGCTTTAATTTGTACGGTTAACGACATTTTTCATTGACACAAAGAAAACATACATGGTAGAGTACAAAAATGTTAACTCTAGCGCAACAGACACATCTCAACACAATATGATATGTCACAAACATACGTTTGAGATTTGTGTTCAACACTTTAGGTTTTGAACATTAGTATGTAGGTTCTCCGAAGAGAGAAGAGAGAAGAAAATTAAATTCTGACTCACCTTAATTGAGGAGAAAACAAATGAAATTAAAAATTGAAATGAAGGAAGAAAAAGGAAAGAAGAAGAAGGAATAGAGTCTTACTAATAAAATATCCCTATCCAAGTATCTATTTCTAAATCTTTGGACACTTTTTAGTCAAGTCCTAAGAAAGGACAGCTTGGTGCACGAAGCTCTCGCCTATGTGGGGTTCCAGGGAAGGGTTAGACCACATTTGGGTTGATTTTACGTAGCCTTACCTTGCTTCGTAAGAGGTTATGACCACGACTTGAACCCGTGACCACATGGTCACACAACAACAACTCTTACCGTTGCGCCAAGGCTCCCCTTCTGTCCAGTCAAGTCCTTGTATCTCATATTTTGAGAATGAAGCAACTTACTCTCTAGATAGGTACTTGCGTTTGGCACCTTTACTCTAGTCTAGGGGTGTTCATCCTACCGACCAATCTGATTAACCCGATCAACACGAACCTTATGGGTTGGGTTTGGTTTTTATATTAAATTGTGTTGAGTTGGGTTAGGAATTAGCAACCCGATCAAGTTTGGGTTGGGTCAAGATTTCACAAATCAACCCGAACCAACCCAAACTCATCAAGAATATTAAGTATTTCTTTAGTTAGCATTTTTATTAGAGTCACAGATTACATAGAATGTCATGAATAAAATAACATGAATGAAAATATTATTTAAAATTATATTTAGATTCATATTTGACTTAAAAATCTTATGGACATATTCATATTTGACTAAAAAATTAGCTTACGAAATGATAATTTAGAATCAATACATTAAAGTAGATCAACTCGAAGTTATTGGGTTGGGTTGATTTAAAATTTTTACAACCCAACTTGATTGGGTTGAGTTGGGTTGGTATTTGACCTCAGCCCAACCCAACCCAACCCAACCCGTGAACACCCCTACTCTAGTCCAGGTAACATAGCTATTATAAATAGCTTTTGAATTCTATATGACTAAAATTTTCATATATCTGAATTAATTCTAATAACATGCATCATGTGCAATTTGTAAATGATCCTCTAATATGTAATTATATTTAAATGCATTGTATTTTGTCATTGTTTAGAATAATAATATATTCATTTTTGAAATGCTCAGAGATGAGGTAATATAGATATGTTTAATGATGAACACAATCTATACAATCTAAGGAGGAGCTTGAAGATCGACTTTCTTTCCAGAAAGCAAAGGTCAAGTGGCTCAAGGAAGGAGATGCCAATTCCAAATACTTTCACCGTATCCTTAGTAATAGAAGAGCAAGAAACTTTATTTCCAAGATCGAGAAAGATGATGGTAGCATAGTTGAGAATGAGGATGTCGTGGTTGGTGAGATTGTTCATTTCTATAAAAAATTGTACGCGGATCAAGGGGAGAATACGTGGGGTATTGAAGGCATTGATTGGAGACCAATCAACAGTGAAGACAATTGCTTTCTTGAGCGGCCCTTTGAGGAGGAAGAAGTCAGACGCGCGGTGTTTAGTTGTGATGGTGCTAAGGCCCCTGGCCCAGATGGTTTCACTATGCATTTCTATCAAAAATCTTGGGATACTCTAAAGGAGGACATCATGAAGGTGATGGAGGACTTGTATGATCATGGGATCATCAATAAGAAGACTAACGAGACCTATATATGCCTCATTCCAAAGAAGATCAACTCAACTAAAGTTTCTGATTACTGTCCCATTAGTTTGGTCACGGGCCTCTATAAGATTATTGTCAAGGTTCTTGCAAATAGGCTACGAACCGTCCTCCATAATACTATTGGGATAGCTCAGTCCGCTTTTGTGCAAGACAGACAGATTTTGGACGCGGTCCTTATTGCCAACGAGGCGGTTGAAGACTATAGGAGTAAGAGGAAACCAGGGGTGCTTTTCAAAGCTGATTTTGCCAAAGCCTATGATACGGTGGATTGGGACTTTCTTGACCATGTTATGTTTCACAAAGGCATGGGAGAAAAATGGAGGAGATGGATTTATGGATGCATTAGCTCGGTCACGTATTCAATTATCATCAATGGGAGACCTAGAGATAAGTTAGCTGCCGGTAGAGGACTCCGTCTAGGAGATCCTTTATCTCCTTTCCTATTTACGTTAGTAGCGGATGTGTTGGGAAGCTTAGTCCAAAATGCGACCCAATGCAATATTGTTCGTGGATTCTCCATTGGCAAGGATAGAGTGGAGGTCTCTCACCTTCAATATGCAGATGATACCTTGTTCCTCCTGGAGGGGAAAGAGTCCAATGTGTTGAATCTTTTGGAAGTTCTTCATTGTTTCTACAAGATTTTTGGGTTAAGAATTAATTTGGCCAAGAGTCAACTTGTTGGTATTAATATGGATTCTATGGTTTTAGCAAACATCGCTCGACAGATTGGCTGTGATGTTGGGAGGTGGCCTTTTTCCTATCTTGGGCTCCCATTGGGAGGTAATCCCTTGAAGGAAAATTTCTGGGATCCGGTTGTTGCTAAGTGGTACAAAGGCTTAGTGGGTGGAGGAGAAGTTTTTTGTCTAGAGGAGGCAGACTCGTGTTAATAAAATCAGTGCTCATGGCACTGCTCAATTATTTCTTGTCTCTCTTTAAAGTCCCAGCCGCGGTGGAGTCCAAACTTGAGAAATTGATGCGGTCTTTCTTCTGGAAGGGGGCCGATGATGGAAGAAGCTTTCATTTGGTTAGTTGGAAAAAGGTACAACAATCACAATCTTTTGGTGGTCTTGGAATTGGGAACATTAGAATAAAAAATAAGGTGCTTGGTGCAAAATGGTTGTGGCGGTTCATGAAGGAGAACGATGCATTATGGGTTCATGTTATAAGAAGCAAGTATGGGCGATCTTCATCTGGTAGGGAATCTGGGATTGCACATCATGTTACCCATCGGAGTCCATGGAAATACATTTCTAGCCTTTACCCTATCTTCCTCCCTCATATTATTCCAAAAGTTGGGAATGGACTTTCAATTAGATTTTGGGAAGACCTTTGGTGTGGTGAAGCTCCCTTTTTCCACTCTTTCCCCCACTTATATCGCCTTTCAAATAAACCAAATGCAGTCATCAGTTACTTCCTAAACCCATACCCATCCAATGTCCTTGAAACCCCATCTTGGAACCTTCTTGTCCCAAGAAGCCTAAGCTTGAGGGAGTCAGCTGAAATATGTTCCCTCTTGTCAAAACTTGACCCTATTCGTCTATCCCCATCTTTGGAAGATACATTCCTTTGGTCCTTAGACAATTCAGGCTCATGCTCTTGTCGATCCTTCTTTGATTACTTAACAGATTTGTCTTCCTCTAACCCCCCTAACCCATCTTTTTGTAATCACATTTGGCAAGCCCCACTTCCCAATAAGATTAGAGTGTTTGGTTGGCTTGTGGCTCTCAAAAGGATATGCACCCAGGATCTTCTTCAAAAACGTTTGCCTTTGTATTGTTTATCACCCCAATGCTGTGTGCTTTGCTACCAGAATCAGGAAACCGTGGATCACATGTTCTTCGACTGCACCTTTTCTTCTCAGGTGTGGGACACTTGGGAATATCTTCTGCAGGAGAAGTTTGTACTACCTACCTCGTGCGAGAATTGCTTCTTGTTTAATCATGCTGCTGGGCTTAACAGGAGAAGCAAGGAAATTCGCAGTGTTGTGTCTATTGCTGCCATCTGGTCCATTTGGGGTGAACGTAACAACAGAATTTTCAAAAATGTCTCTAGAGGTGCTGACCTCGTTGACTATAGTTGCTGCCACTTGGATTAGCTCCTCCAAATTAGGAGTTGGCTATTCAGTGTCTGAATGGCTAAGAGGTTGGGCAGCATTAGTTTAATTCTGGTATTGTTTTGGTCTGCTTTATGTTTTCTGTTTCCGTGTTGTCTTATGAATCTGCTGGTGCTGCAGTAGCAATTGATGTAATCTCTTGAGCACGTCTCATGCTCTTTCTGTTGTTCCTTTTTAGGTATTAATATAAATCTATTTGTCTCTTCTCAAAAAAAAAAAAATCTATACATTGACATAGTTTTATAATGTTCTACTTTTGTTCCTTTCCATTCTTTAATAACATGTGGATCCATCTCAATAAATTGGCAAGTGATACTGGTTATCATGGCTTGTTGATAATCAGATCTTATATATTACTATAGTGAGGTGCATAAATGTGTTTAAATTAGTAATTAAAAACATATTAATGTCCTATAGCTTGGTTGAGGTGAGGATTGGCGTCATAACCGTGTTATGGTGGTGGTGGTTGTTGGATCTAGACAATGACAAATTGTTCTTATTGAGCTGTGAATAATATTTTAACATTTTTCTTGTGGTGTAGTGGACGACATGCATTGAAGTCTCGACTTTTGGAGGTATATGTGCTTCCTTCCTCCTTTCCCTTCATCTTCATATGCATTAGTAAAAGTTTCGTCAATTTGTTTAATTGGGATCATTTTCTGTGTCTCCCTCCCTGTTTCAGCTTGGTTATGAGTTGGATGGTAAAGAACTTGATGATGTCTTTTGGCGTTTCAAAGCAGTGGCTGAGAAGAAAAAGGTAAGGTGAACAGAATGATAGAATTGGTTGGGATGAGTTTAGATCTTATAAATTTTTGCTCCTATAAAATAAAATAGGAATGCTTGTGAAAAGATAATTTAAATGAACTTGACAGGAGATTATGGTTTAATTTTTAATTCTGTCAAATACTTTTGTCAAAAGAATGTATAGGCCAGTAAGCATAATTTAGTATTGATTGTTTTGAAATCTTTTTTTTTGTTAATTTATGATCAATAACTTTATCTTTGGTCTCCTTCCATTGTCTCTTCCCCAGACCCTTCAGTGGCGGGGCCCCATTGCATTGTGATTGACCTTTATTTATTTATTTATTTATATCTTGTGTCTCCTTCCATATTGGTGTGTGGCTTCCCTTGTGTGTTATGGCTTGAAAGTTGAGGTTCACGGTGGACTTCATTGTGTTTTGCACCCTTAAAGCTTTGTGTTTTATTGATATTGTTTTACGAAATATAATGACATAAAAGTCAATAGGTCGATATTAACACCGAGAGAGATCCAAGATTCAAGATCATCATGCTTAGAGGATCAGTTTCCCTATAGCTCTGTGGCCTTTGAAGTATCTCAAAATGATATTGAGAGGGAACCCCATGAAATGTGATCTATGGGATTCAATGCTAGTAAGAATTTCCAAAAGATTTGAAGAATGGAAGAGGGTCTTCCTTTTAAGAGGAGATAGATTGGCTTTCTTGAGATCAATCCTTGGTGGCTATTCTTACTTACTACATGTATTTGTTCAAGATTGCAAGAGGGGCTGATGAGACCATCAAACAAAAAATGATAAATTTTTGGTGGAAGGGGGAGGAGGAAGGATCATGATGTCACTTAATTGCTTGAAATACAATTTAGGGCATGGCAGAATGAAGGGGGCTGGCAATTGAAAACTGGATTAAAAGGAACAAAGCTCTTCTTGGAAAATGGCTATGAATATTTCCTTGAGAATAGAACTCAATGTGGGCTAAGTTATTAATAACAGATATAAGCTTATGGACAACAAATAGGACACAGGGTTAGTTGCTAGATCAACATACAGGAGCCCATGGAAGTTTTTCTATGACCCTATTCCGTTCACATAAGACTTATGTTGCTGAATGAGGAGAGCATCCGTTTTAGGAAAGACACTTGGTGTATGCTACCAACTTTGCTTCCATTCTATGTTCTTTGTTCTTTGTCACTTTGCTCCTCTCCATTAACATAAGTTTCTTCCTTTGTTACTTCTTCAAGTGCTAAGAGTCACCCCTCTTGGAACTTCCATTTTACAAGGAATTTGGTCAATAGGGAGGATGTCGAAGTGGCTTCATTATTAGCTATTTTGGGAATTCACCTCTCTACTATAGAAGCCAAATGAAGTTGGACTCAAGAACCATCAGGGTTCTTCTCCACCAAGTCCTTTTTGCCCATCTTATTGACTGCCCCACAAGCCTCATCGTCCTCATATGTTTATGTGGAAAGTGATGTAGAACAAGTTGCACTTGATTTTGTGGAGAAATATGACAAAAGGACCAAGTTTTAGAAGTTTTAAGTCAGCTCAGTTTGACCGAGTCAACCAATGCCAAATCAGTCCTACTCAATCAAGTTTCTATTTTGAGGCTTTCCCACCTTTTTCTAAATTGTTCTAGTTGCCTTTTATAGTTTTTTTTTTCCATTTAATTTTAGATATTGTCTGTTACCATTTCGATAAAGTTTCTATTTTCATTCAATGTGATTAGGAAGTGTCTAAAAGTGTTTAGATAGAGTTGTAATAGCATTAGAAGGTTTCTATATTGTTATAGATAGCTTAGGAAACTTATTTTTAAGTGTTTTATGAAGTTTCTAAATTGTTTCAAGGGAGTTATCTATATAAAGAGCTCCAATTACGAAATTAAACATACAATCAATTCAGTCATCAATTATTATTCTCTTTGCAAGTAAATTCTGCTTCTTAGTTCTCTATTTTTCCATCCAATGAGTCCATTGATTCAAGCACGCTTCCGCTACGTTAGAAAGCTCATGTACCATCTAAAATAAGTATCTTATGGTGGCATACCACCCATGGCAAGCTTAGAACAATGAACATGCTTCAAAGGTGATGCCCCCAAAGGTTTATTTCCCTTCATTGTTGTTGCTTCTATAGGCAGAATGGATGGACAGTTGACTACCTCTTCGTATGTGAGAGAAATGGAATGATCACATCTCTAATCACAATAGAGCCATGGATTGTGCTTGTGTTATATATATTTTTTAAATCTCTTTTAATTAAGTTTTGAAAACAAACTTAGTTCCAAGTGCGAGAAAGGCATTTATGGAAAAAAAAAAAAAATTCACAAAAGATTTTTACGTGGTTCAGCAGGCCACTTGCCTACATCCATGCCTAGAGAAAAACCTTTTTTAGGATTCCATTATTTGACTCACTTCTATGTCTAGACTTCTAGGGCATGAATTAAGCTAGTAAAAGTTCTTTTTGATGGTTCATAACCAACATTCACAATATCCTTTTCACAGGGCAAGGAAGAATCATTTGTTCCTTTTGAAGGGTAAGGAAGAGCCGAACTTATCCTTTTGAGGCTAAGGAAGAAACTATGATGATTTGACTCTAAATCTGGAATTACCAATGATTCAAGATCACTTGATACTCTTGTTCCACCTAGGAACATAGAGGTGCAACTCTATGAGTTGGTGGTCTCGAACGACGGAGCCTTAATTAGACAATAATACATTTTAGTACATGTCACATAAACATAATGACGTAAGACGTAAGATGAAGCACAAAAGATGAGAAATCAAAATTCTTACAACCCAAAATTTCCTTCACTTGGCTTTAGCTCAGAAATGATGTCGTTGGGTGAAACATGGTTATTTCAAAACTATGAATACAAAGATGAATAAGTCACTCTATGTTTTTGAAAGTTTTAATATATAAGGAACTCACTAGAATGTTTCTCATCAATGCAAATGGCTGTGGAGAAGGTTTAAATAAATGAATTCAAAATTCAAATGTTAGAGCCAAAGACTTTATGTTGGAAATGTGGAAGCCGTACGTTTTTGTGTTACGCATGCACACCTATACATTTTGGATTACATTGATTAGCAAGTCAGTCGCTTGGAGTGGCACAGTTGGCTGGATTGGTCCTTAGCACAATCTGGCCGTATAGTTGGCCATAGGACAAAGGCTAGTTAGTTGGGCTGTGGCAAGTCAATTGAGACCTTTCCTCCAGTCGTATAGAGGCATCCCAAGAGCACTATCTATTTTTTGACATTTTTTTCACTTGAGTGTGTAGGAGCTACATGATTGTAGGACTCCTACAGTAGGTTGCGTAGTGTTTTTCAATGAAATTTGAGACAACTGTTTCAAAAAATATTTTAAGACTTGGTAAAAACTTTGAGGACCACTTGAAAAACATTTGGAAAGACACTTTTAAAAGATAGAAAAGATAGTTTCGAAAATTATTTGAAAACTGTTTGAAAATAAAAATGATCATGATGTGACAAGTATGATTTAAAAGGGTTATGTATTGATGAAATGTGACCTAAAAAATATGTATGCAAGTATGTGCGTGTTTAAATGATTTATGCATGAATGAAGGAAAATGAAAATATATGAGTTTGAAATATTTTGAGTTATGTGTTGTTATATGTAAGTATGAATTAACTAAATTAGAAAAAAAAAGTTATGAACATGATTTTGGAATGACATATGGAAGTATTTTTCTGGTGCATACATGCAAGATTTTGAAAATATATGATTTGAAAACATCTGAACAAAAGAATAGTGATGATTATAACCTAGATTTAGACCTCTAAGACTCTTGTGATCTTCGTTCTAACTCGAGTCTTGATCTCATCAAGTCTTCAAGTTACCAGCACTTTAAATGATTGAGTCATCTTGATTCAAGTGTTAACTTCCTTAGAGAGCTTGATGTCGTACTTGAGCTTACTTGTTATTGTTTGTTGTTGCTATTACTGTTATTTGTCTTGGTGCTGAACCGTACTCATAAAAACATTAGCACTTAAGAGTCATTTGTTTTTTTATCATTAAAACGTCTGAAGGAAACCTTATTGGAGAACCACTTAGGTCAACACAAAACATTTGAAGGGAGAGGAACTGAAGGATCTTCAATGAGGAGTACCATAATGCTATGACAGTCTGGGGCATTTCTCACTTTGTAGCTTCTTCTTGAGTGGCAGTTTGTAAGCTCTCCTCTCCATGGGTCGCATTACTGAGTGGTCAAGGATCTTTAGGACCCTAGCGGGATGTTTGAGACTGTGCCTTGTTACTGTTCCTGTTTTCCTATTAATATACCACCTTTCTATTTTCTCATAAAAAAGGAATCAAACTATACAACCTGTTTGACTTAACTCCCCTCCCCTCCCCCCCCCCCCCCTCCCCACCAAAAAAAGAAAAGAAAAGAAAAAAACCCAAAATCCACCGTAGTAACTTTTAATAACAAACAATCTTTGAATGAGCTTTAACAATCCAAATCCATTGGAAGAAAAACCCACTTCTTGATTGAATCACAATTATTAGAGCAAATCAAAGTGTAGTTAAGAAGGTATGAGTGTTTTTGAGTTTTCAAAAGTTTGCATGGCTTTACAGCTTAATTTGCATGGCTTTACACATGCTTAATTTTTTAAACTACTAACAAGGGACAACTTACATTAAAATATAGATTTGCTTTTTACATAAGCATTGGAATTGACAACTATACTTAATCCTTAAACTCTTCAACACTTTGAGGAGTCTCCTTTGAGAAAGATTATGCCGTCTTAGTGATAATTGGATACCATGTTTGACTTTCCGAACTCAAATGTATTAAATTAAACTTTCTATTGTAGTTATTCTTTTGAAGACTGATTATTACCAGAAGACATAAATGAACAATGAATTGCTTATTCTTTCTGGTTAAAAATGTAATATTCAATCCATTCTGCTGATGCCTCCTTTCATGTGATAGGCGAATTAGAAATTTGATCTAGATACTTCTGAAGTGCACATTCTTATTGGACAATCTGGATACAATATTCACTATAGGCAGATTTCCTCCGTAAGTATCTATAGAGGTGTTGTATTTCAAAGGCTGAAGAAGTGTCTAACTGATATGTAACGTACTCAACTGCCCCTATAAAGCATTTTCTAATTTTTTTTAACTACATTTGAATTTTGGGACAAAAGCATATGAAGAATGTGCAAATGGAGTTTGTTGATTCTTCTCCATGTAGTATTGAAGAAATCGACCTTCTTTGAAGATCTAAGGTAAATAGAAAGTAAATGAGTGGAATTGTAGGTATGTCAGAGTTCACCAAGGCTAAGAAATAAGGAATTTCTGCAGTTGTACTCTCATTATCTGATTTGAAAAGTTGATGAATTTTGATTCACATGGCTAAGAATTCTTGGTTATACACAACCTTCATGCATCGGTGGAAAATAGTGCACATTTTGAATGTCTGTAAAGATGTAAGAATGTCTATAAAAATGCGAGAACATTTGTGAGCAGGGTTTTAAATGTTGTTTTTATGCTTATAAAGTGTTGTGGGTTCTGCAGCATCTTTCTGATGGTGACCTAGAAGCACTGATCTCAGATGAAATTTTCCAGCCACAAGTCATTTGGTCTCTTGGTGATCTTCAGGTAAATTTATCATCATTAAAAATTTCGTAGCTCAGTTTTCAAAGTTATATTGATCCTAATGAATCACAATACAGGTCACATGTGGGACTCTTGGTCTTTCCACTGCAACTGTAAAAGTTATTGGTGCAGAAGGGGCAGAGCATGTGGCCTGTTCGGTTGGTACAGGTCCAGTTGATGCAGCTTACAAGGCCATTGATCTCATTGTCAAGGTCTGAGAGGGACATTTTTTATGCTTCTACTGTGAAAACTCTTTACTTTTGCATTTAGAAATTTAATCACTTCAGTGCCTTTCATTACCACTCATGCATTTTCATTGTAGTATTTAGCACTGATGATTTCTGGAAAGCCTGAACTCATGATAATTTTTTGGGTGATAAAAAAAAAATAGCAGCGCCCTTGTAATTATATTATATTATTATGTAAATTATAGCTTTCCCCAATATATAATATAATATATCTTTGTTTCTTGTCAAAAAAAAAAAAATATTATGTAAATTATGTCTGCTTGTTTGAGGTTCTAGGCAGGGCATATTTTGTTTAAATTTTTATTAACATTTTTAGAGCTAAATGAGTACATATTGTATGTCAAGCTGTCCAATTTTCAAATTTAAAATATTAAGTATTATGGTTAATTAATGCCACTTCTAACTATTTTTAGTTAGTGTAAGTTGCAATTAGAATAACTAGTTGTCTTGTTGAAAGCTTTTAATTATTATTATTAATTTTTTGACAAGAAACAATGTATATTATATAAATATAAAATGTAGCAGTAATACAGTTAAAGATATTTACAAGTGGACGAGTTGTCCATTAGCCCTCACTATGGGAAATCCAGAATAGGTCCCTACCCCCGCAGCCACTCACCTAGACCTAGGCCTTTTCCAATTTTGCTAGTACTAACCTATAAGCTATAGCCGATAGGTGCAGGCCCAACACTGCATATCAAGCTACTATTAACACTCCCCCTCAAATGCGACCCTATTCTGCGCGCGGAGAGATGGAAGAAATAGAAGAAGAGACAAATATCAATACTTCAAATAAGGAACATGCAAATGTAAACGAGACTTGAACCCAAAACCTCTTAAAAGACCAACGCTCTGATACCATGTTAAGAACCACTGGAGCTAAAAGCTATAGCTTATAGGTGGAGGAGGCCCAACAATCATATCAAGCTACTATTAACAAACCTAAAGACATTATTAGTAGGGGGTCTTTTTGTGAGTAAAGTCTTAAGGCTAAACTTTTTATCCTTTAAGAGAAACAACTTTATTTACTCCTAAATAAAACAGAAATAATCCTTAAAAATTTAAAAAACTGGTTATAATTCTCCAATAGCTATAATCATAAATTTATTTTGAAAAGAAATGTAAAATTTAATTTTGGAAAAATGAGGCTTAAGCTGCACCCTGTCCCAGGGATTTTTTATATTTTGGGGTGCCTTGGCTCAAGGCACACCTCGAGCAATTTTGAAAATCATGCTCATGATATTATCCCCACTTCACGAATGTCCCAATGTCGTGAATGATGATATACATCTTTTTTATTTAACAACTCCTTTGCATTATATCAAA
Source organism: Paratinospora sagittata (assembly GCA_035771175.1). Classification (NCBI taxonomy): domain Eukaryota; kingdom Viridiplantae; phylum Streptophyta; class Magnoliopsida; order Ranunculales; family Menispermaceae; genus Paratinospora; species Paratinospora sagittata. Next base: position 49,353,290 of record CM069595.1, read on the forward strand.
GAAGATCCAAAAAAAAAAAAAAAGATCTAACAATGTCTAGTACATGGGCATGGTTCCATAATTTGGTGAGTTATTGCCGGATGATGCTTTAATTGACACACATACCAACTTGAATTACCCTGGAAGATTTAGATTGAATTTTTAGGATAGGATTTACTACTTGAGAAATAATATGGTGGTATTAGGGAAAAAAAGTTACAACGAGGTACATTGAATTGATAAAAAACATGTATGATGGGGCAAAAATCATTGTAAAATCAACAGTATGAGAAACTAACAAATTTCCAATTACAGTAGGTTTACACTAAGAATCTGCCTTAAGCCCTACCTTTTTGCACTAGTTATGAATGAATTGATTAAACACATTCAAGAAGATATTCCATGGTGTATGTTATTTGTTGATGATAATGTACTGATTGATGAAATTGCCTCTCGAGTAAATGTTAAGTTAGAGGTTTAGAGAGAGGTTCTAGAATCAAAAGGGTTAAAGATTAGTATGACTAAGACTAGATACGTTACATGTAATTTTAGTGAAAGTATAATTACAAATGAAGGGATAGTGAAGACTAGAAGTCAAGAGATACCAAGGAGTGAAAATTTTAGGCTGCATTTGGTTCGTGATCCCCTAGAATACAACTTAAAAAGTGAAAACTCAGAAAACAACATTTTGTCATTTCTTGAAAACAACATGTTTTTTTTGTAAATTTCGGAAAACTATTTTCAGGTTTCAACCAACCAAACACGTTTTTCATTTTTTTCAAAAGTTTGGATACAAAAAACTGTATCCGAATCATAAACCAAATGCGGGCTTAGGTATTTGGGATCCATTATACATAACGGAGAAATATTTGAGGATGTGAGTCAACCATAGAGATAAAACAAGATGGGTGAAGTGGATGAGTGCTTCTAGAGTATTAATAGGCGCATCCCATTGAAGTTAAAGGAAACAAATTATAGAGTTGCTATTAGGCCAGCCATGCTATATGGTACAATGGTTAAAAAATTCGCCGAAATTTGGCAATTTTTTATCGGTTTTTTAAACCACCGAAGTGCGAAGTGGATGTAAAATAAAAAATGAAACGATTCGGCGAAATATTTCGTTAAAAATTCAACAAAATTAGATAAATTTTGATAAATTTTCTATTTTTCAATTAGAAAATGCAAAAGTTCGACAAAAAATTCGATGAAATTAAACAAAATTCGATAAAATTCAATGAAATTCGATAGAGAAGTAAAAAAATGTTATTTCATCAATAGAAAAAAAATACCAATAATTATGTACTATTTTCAACTTCATCAACCAACATAGCAATATAAATTTTAAAAAATAGTTTAACAAGCTAACAAATTATGTAGTTTATGGGATATGCTTTACTAAAAAGAGAAGAAAAGAAGCAAAAAAAATATAAAAAATATAAAAATATAAAAATAAAGAAAGTTGAAATAAAATAAAAATTTAAAAATATATTAAAAGAGTTCCCAAAGCCATATTCTTTTACTTAATTATTATAAACAAGATGAATAATCAATACATTTAATTAATTAACTAATAAATTAAGCATGGTGAAATTCAAACTAGCGAAGTATATGGTTGAAAAGCAAACTACTACAAAATTAAATATCAAAACATATCAAAACATGGTTTGTATTGAAGGAGTGGAACAACAAAGTGTTTCATGATGTCTTCTCCTCGGCGGCTACTGTATGGGAGAATTCACATTTTCTAGCGTCTTTTTGGGTGACAAACAGTTGTTTGTCTAATGAGTTTGGGTTGGGAGCTTGGCTCAGAGGGTGGGCTGCTTTTTGTACTTAGTTAGAGGGGTGCCTCTATGAGGTTTTGTACAGATTGATTATATCCTTTACCACATATATATAATACAATACACTTTTAGTTTCTTTTGAAAAAAACATAGAAAAGGAATCAAGACCAAAAGCCACCATTTCAAATTCATCAACTCACTTAACAAGATTGATTTTGTTAAGTCGCTTATGGGTAATTTTATCTATTAAAAGTGTTTACTTAGATTAGTTTTTAGCTTATACTTGAATAAAGCTAGATATTTAAGCATATATGCAAAAATTCTCTAAACTTCTCCAATTTAGTGAATTTTTACAAAAATTCTCTATGTCGAATTGAAGATCTCCGAATTAATTCTAATTTTCAAGTGACTAAAGTCAAGGGGGAAGACGAATTTTCGATCCTTGTATGGTACAAAATGTTGGACAATTAAAAAATATGTTAACAAACTAAGTGTAACAGAAATGCGAATGCTAAGATGAATATTGTGGTAAAACTTTAAAAGATAATTTGGAAATGAGCATATTTAGGAAATGGTAGGAGTAGCACCAATTGAAGATAAAATAGGAGAGAACTGACTAAGTTGGTTTGAACACATACAACATAGGCTTTTAGACGCATTAGTTAGGAAGAGTGAGCTATTAACGCTAGATGGTAATAAACGCAGAGGTATACCTAAATTAAAATAACATGGATAGTGGAATGGAGGAAGTGGATGCATGTAGCCGACCATATGTAGTTGGGAAAAAGTTTAGTTTAGTTGAGTTGATTTTTTCTGGATATAGGTATTCCACGCCTATGCCAAGTAGATTTGGCATAGGTGGTTTATTTTTTTTGGATATAGATACTCCGCACCTAGGAATGTATAAGAAGGATTGTCATTCTCTCAGTTACCACACCTCACTCATGCTGAAAGGGGGATAGGCTTAATTGCATCATATGCTACTTCTTGGTCTTTGTGGTTGGAACGCAACGACAAAGTATTTAATGACGCATCCATGGACCGCGATCGGTTATGGGATAGCATTAAACTACTAGCTAGTTCTTGGGTTTTTGCTTCGTCTTGGGGAAATGGGATACCTCTTTCAAGGTGGCTATTGAATTGGAGTGATTGCTTGTTGTAATTCATTGTCTTGGGTGGGTTGATGCTTATGGTGGATGGTTTGATTGTTATTGTTTAGTTTTTTTTTAGGTTAATGGTGGTGTTTTTTTGTGTGTACTGCTGGTCCACAGACTCAATTTTTGTACATTTGTGCACTTCATTATCAATACATACGTACTTGTTTCTGTTCAAAAAAATAAAAGTTGAGTTGAGTTGAGTTGAGTTGTAGAATTTGGCTTAGTTTCCATGTTGACTTACACTAAATTTGTAAGTCTCAACTTCACCTTGTAATTGATTTCACATAGCTTCAAACTAAAATTTTCATCAAAGGAAATGGCCCCAAATGTTGAATTTTGAGCAAAATAATTTAGGTTTTACAAAAATTGTTGCAATTAACACTGACAAATATCGTAAAAATTTTGACCAAGTTAACTCCTAAGTTCACCTAATAACCAAATTCACGCAATTCAAAGAAATACAAATTTAAGAAAAATTACTATTGAAGGAGTAAAGTGTTGATTTAACAATTCAACTTCCTCTATTCTAGACGAAGCAAATAGTTTCCGTTCTTAAAGTCGATGAACTCATTCAACAGTTGCGACTTTGATTTGATAGCTCAGATTCTATGAAGCTCTATACACTTCAAAGATGTATTTATTGTTTTGCAATAGATGCATTGCCCCACAATGGATTTTGCTTTCTTTACAAAATCTGCATGATTTTCCTCGAGAATCACAAGTTATTGACCTAGAGGAGCTTTTGCAGCAGTGAATAAGTCAATTGTTAAGAGGAAGTGATGTTTCCAATTTCACGTTTTAAAGGTTTTCTTTCAATGTTAAGTAGGTGTTGGAAGTTGATTTACCATCTCTAAAAAGAATAAGTTTGAATTGTGGTATTACATTAATTCAGATTGATTCACTACCATTCGGGAATAAAATGAGGCTGTCTCCCTTATCTCTGGACTTGACCAAGTGACCCTATCCTCTAATCCAAATTTTTTTTTGGCTGGCATCTTCGCCCTTCCAGTACGTTTTCTAGTAAGTCACTCTTTGATTTCCTTTCTGATTGCTCTACATACCCTATCTTCCCTTTAGCACAACCTATGCGGCATGCTCATATGCTCAAAGGTATTTTTGGATGACTACTTGCTCATAGGAGGCTCTGCACTATGGACGTTTTATAGGATCAATTACCTTATTTGGCTATTTCCCTTCAATGGTATTTTTTGTCTATGCAGGATAGTAAATCAGTTGATCATTTGTTTATTTCATGTTTAGTCTCTCGTTCATTTTGGTAGAAGTGGTATGCGGTTCTTGAAGGAAGATTCTCTTATCCATCCTCTTGCGAGGACTGTCTATCTATGTCACACTTGCAAGGGCCGACCCAAAAGGAGGAGGTTTTGAGGATTGTTAGCTTTGCATCTTTATGGACTATTTGGAGAGAACGAAATAGGAGGATCTTTGAGGGACTCGGGAAGAATCTAGAGTGTTGCTGGGAGGAAATGATGTGGCTAGCCTCTAGTTGGGTTTCTTGTTCAAAATTTGCGTTTGGGTTCTATTTCTGATTGGTATAGGAATTGAATAAGTTGTATGTAAATAGGGGCTCTTGGAGATTTAATCATGTCACTTTTTATCTCATCATGAGTACTTCTGGTGCTGATTTTGTAACCTGCTTTCATTTAACTTAATATGATCTTTAGATGCGGAGAAGGGGCTCAGACAGGGAGACCCGTTATCCCCATTCTTGTTTACTATTGTTGTTGATGGTTTGAGTCGTCTGATGTCTCGTGCGAGGCAATTTTCTTTGGTTCATGGCTTTGTGGTGGGAAAGGAGAAGATTGAGATCTCTCATCTGCAGTATGCGGATGACACATTGTTCTTGTTGAAGGGAGAGGAGATAAATGTCCTTAATGCTATCAAGGTCCTCCAATGCTTCTGTGAAATATCTGGTCTAAAGGTAAATCTCTCAAAAAGTCAAATGGTGGGGATACACATGAGTGAGGACTCTCTCACCTTGCATAAAAGGTGGATTGGGTATTGGAAATATAGCTCTTCGCAACGTTGTCTTATGTAGCAAATGGATTTGGAGGTCTATCAGGGATCCACACTCTTTATGGGCTCGTGTGATCGGCAGCAGGCATGGGAAATTTAGCTTTGAGGGTTCGCGGAGAAGGGGGTTCTCAACATATAGAAGTCCATGGAAGTTTATCTCTTCTTTGGCTGAACAGTTCTCATTGCACCTAGAATTCAAAGTTGGGAATGGTTAGAAGTTCAGGTTTTGGGAGGATAGATGGCTGACTAACTCCACATTGGCTATCCGATTTTCACACCTATATAGACTTTCCACTCTCCACAACCAACCTATTGCATCATTCCTTGATGACCATTCACCTATACCTGTACAAAATGTCCCTTGGAACTTACATTTCCCTAGAGCCGTGACTGGTAGAGAAATGGTAGAAATAGGACCCCTTCTAAACATACTCCAAAACGTTACGTTGTCCATAGAACCAGATAGTATGTTATGGCCTTTGGAATCATCTAAGACATACTCATGTAAGTCCTACTTCACATACTTAACAGATTCATCACAAACACCATTATTTCCTTGCTCTAACCACATTTGGCAAGCACATGTTCCATGCGAGGTAAGAATATTTGGGTGGACTTTGGCCCATAGGCGTATTAACACTGCAGATATGATGCAACGAAGGCTCCCTGATATGTGTTTATCGCCCCATTGCTGCGTACTTTGTAAACAGGATGGAGAAAACATAGATCACATCTTCCTCCATTGTGCTTACTCAAGGAAGATGTGGGGGGAATGGCATACTTTTTCAGGTAATAAGTTCTTGGCCCCTCAACAAATGGAGGAGGCCTTGACACTTAGTCATATACCATTACTATCGGTTGAGGTAAAAGGACTGGGTTTGATTGCCTTCTTTACGACTATGTGGCTTATCTGGCTAGAGCGAAATAATAGGATTTTCTACAACTTAGCTAGATCGGAATCACAACTATGGGACGATATCAAGCTCATGGCTAGCACATGGGTAGTTGCCTCCCCTTTATCTAAGGGTCTATCAATATCGGATTGGGCACTTAATTGGGGAAATTGTATGTATGCGGGAAGGGTGTATAATCAGTTTTGAACAGGAGTAGGTTTGGGTTGTAGGAAGGTTATTTTGTTTTTAACATCATGTAGGACTGGAAAATGTACTTTTCATTTCTTGTGAAATAGAATGTACATCTTACTTACAAATATTAATACAAGTTTCATTTGTTTCTTCTCAAAAAAAGAAAAAAAAAAAAGTAATTCAGATTGATTCACTTCAAAATGGTACCACAATTTACCTATACGATTTGAATGGAATCCTTATGAATCAAATTGTGAATTGTATGATTTAGCAGTTTTTGCCGTTATTATATTTGCTATGGTTGGTATTATAGGGCTTGAAGAGAGTAGAAAACCTGATTCTAAGATTTTTTGGGCAGTCTATCTAGAAGGTGGATGAGGTGTGATAATCATGTAGATGCAAATAAAAACACTTGTTATGCTATTCGAAATAAATACATTTAGGAGATGATAGGAGTTGTTCTATTCGGAGATAAAATGAGAAAGAATTGACTAAGATAGATATGACATTTACAGCAGATACCATTTGATGCACTAGATAGTAGATAGGAGTCGTATTAATACTACTAATGTCAATGATATAGGAAGATGAAGACCTAAAATAAGCTCTTTCTTGTTTCTTATCTTAAAAAGAAAAAACTGAAAAGTTGAGTTGAGTATAAGTAGCAGATTCATGTAGTTGACCTTATGTAATTAGGAAAAGACTTTGATTCCGTTGAGTATTTAGGGCATCTGTTTACCATTACAAATGATCGACGATTAGAATGTAGTTTGGTTGCCCCATTCAATGCTCTTCCATTATCGGTCCAGAGAGAGAGGTGGGCGAGACGGGAGGAGATGGACTACTCGACCACCTTAGTTAGCTCCAATAGCACGTGGATAAGACAATCTGTCAAATGCAGGTAGGGATTTTTTTTAAAGCTGCTTGATTCTTTTCTCCTCTCCTCGATTAACAAAGAGAGATGGGGAAGAGGGGCAGTACCTTTCTTTGGATGATTGGTTCCAATCTCTTCTGTTTGGCTGATCCATCGGGCAGTACTTTATATAGTATTAGAAAACACCCTAAAAAGTTTTGATTACCTTTGAACTCCATTGCATTAGTATAGCAAAAACCACCCTGCACATTATGTTTTGGGAATCTTAAAAACACAGATGGTTAGTGACATGAGTCTACCATACTAGCAAATACTCAAAGCTCAAAATATTTATGTGAAAGCCGTTTAATGCTTCAAATACAGTTGAATGGTAAAACAGAACCCCTTTTCAATTTCCCTTTTCCCTCCTCTTTTTGAGGGAGGTAATTCCATATCTTTCTAGTGTGCGGTGATAGTGTATTATAGATTAATGGCTGCCGCTGTTATGATGGACATGATGATGATAACCTTTTATTTATAGTTCAGTTTTTTCTGTAATTATTAGCCTCTTTGTCTGTAACAATGTTGATGCATCTGTTTGCAGGAACCTGTAACCCTTCTTGAGTACTCTATGAATTCTGTCACAGGAGGCATTGATGCAATAGCTTCCACACGGGTTGTAATACGAGGAGAGAACAACTCTCCAAGCACTCATGCTCTTACTGGAAAATCTGTTTATCGTACATTCAGGTGTCGTATACTCATTGCCTTGCTTAATTTAATGTATGATTATTTCCTGTCCGTTGACAACATCAAGTTTGTTTTTGCTTTTGACAGCGGAACTGGAGCAGGGATGGATATTGTTGTTTCCAGTGTCCGGGCCTATGTAAATGCACTTAACAAGATGTTGGGTGTTAGGAGTGTCTCTACATATATGTCTGCTTAATGGAGTATCGATAATATCACAAATGTGTTGAATCAGCCTGTAGCTTGTTTCCCGAACTTATTTATCTTAGAGGTCAGATGATGCATTAAACTCCCCTCCCTCCCTCCCTCCCTCCCTCTCTCTCTCTCTCTCTCTCTCTGTTTGCCGTAATGTCCGTAGCTGCTGAGAGCTGTTTGTAGCGTTGATTGTGCTACGTGTCTTGGAAAATTTTGACATTGTAATGTAGGATATCCGTGAAATTTCAGTGGTCTATTTTTGTGCTGATGGTTATTTTTTATTTTTTATTTTTTTGTTTTTCGTTAATCATATGAGAAAAACTTATATAAATGTTGATTTAGCCTTGATAGAGCAGAGTGGAGGAAAAAAACTCATGTAGCTAATTCCATGTAGTTGGGAGAAGGCTTTGTTGAATTAAGTATATGAGAATAACTTGCAAATTAATTTGATTTTACACTTTTTGCTCTGTAGAAGTGATGAACTTTACATATGGAAGTGACAACTTCATGATGTTCCGCTTGGTGTGACTAGTGAATTTCATTTATCGAATAACTTGCATTGCATGGCTTATCTGAGAACATAGAAGGCTTCTGTACTAGTATAAAACACCAGAATTCTCCTAACGCAATTTGTTTTGTGCTAAACAACGGTTCTGGATTGTTGGTTGCTTATCTATATAAGGTAACTCTCAACTGAATTTTTTTTTTTTATCAATGTATCTACATTTGTGTTTTTTCTTATTTTTCTGCTTTCTTGAAAGGGAAACCACCAAGTTATGCACTCTGGTTATTTACATGTGTGGATTCTGTGTGTGGCTGTTTAACCACCAAGTTTTTTCTTTTTTACCTTCTACCTTGCCCACGGAGGGGAAGCTTATTTGAATCAATGGATTGAAGAGAAAATTGAAAAAAATAAGAACTAAGAAGCAGAATTTGCTTTCAAAAGAGAGATACTTGATAATTTGATTTGATTGAATTCTATTTTTTTTTGTAATTGAAGCTCTTTATATAAGTAACTCCCCTAAAACAACTAAGAAACTTCTTAAAACAATTAAAAATAAGTTTCTGAAGCTATCTATAATACAATAGCAACTTTCTAATCTATTACAATTCTATTTAGACACTTTTAAATACTTTCTAATACACATTGAATAACAGAAACGAGAAACTTACTAAAATTTTTCTAGGAAGGCAACTTTAAATAGAAACTATCTGAAATAGCAACTTAGGATAGAAAGAACCTAAAAATCTGATTTAAGATTTCTATAATATTGCCCGTCCTACATCACACTTACTCATTTTATGTTCCAGTTTCATTTTCAAGACGTCCTTTTCTATTTTTATACTGATTTGCAGATTTGTGTATGTCAAACATGTGATCATAGCTCACATTCCAGCTGTTGTTTCTATTTGAGGTTACAAGGGATGTGCATTTGTTTAGAGCAGGGGGGAATTTGCTTAATACAACTAAATGCTGACAATTTGGTGAGCGTGAAGTTTATTTTAGAGTGCCTCTTGCTAAACTCCAAAAGAAGTTATTTTGCTGAGATTTCCCAGTAATATATGGATTTGGCCAATCACATAGTTGGCTGAAAGCTTCTGTTTTGGAGCTGCTCCATCCCGACCACCACATCTTACCTTTCATTTAAGATTTATTGGTGGCTTTTAATTATCTGGATGGGGCCTTGGACAAATTTTTTGACTCTGCGTATCTAACACATCATTTTAAGGTGCAAGATTTTTTCATGGCTGAAGTCGTTTATTACAGGTTTCCTAGACATGTTCGCAGGTGTGCCACGACTAAGAATCAAGATTTCGGAGAGTGTTGGAATCTAGAAATATATGACATTAGTCCCATGAAACAGGTAATACCTTGTGGATAATGACGGGCATGAGTGCATAGGTTTTGTTTATCTCTTTTTTATTTTGTATGCCAATGTATCTGCTGTTTTGGAAACAATAGAAGTTTAGTTTCAGAAAATACCATTCTTCTCATCACTGCCTAATTAACTTTATAACCACTAGGTCCATTATCTCCACCACCACCACTACAATAATAATAGCTATAGTGTCATCTTCTACTAGTTCTGCAGCACGCAGTTATTTACTTCTACTTCTCTAGCAATACTATCATCTCCCATCAAAACACCACTACCCTTGATTTACTACAACAGTAGCAGCCCTCTACTCCCACTAATACACCATTATCCCATGATTTAGTTGAACTTTGCGTTGGGAAAGAAATCATAGAGAGAGCAATGGAGTTTTGTAAACAACATTCTTCTATAAAATATTTTTAAAGGCTTTCTTCATATATTTTAGTAGAGAGTTAAAATGGTCACCGCCCAGTCCTTGGTGGGTTTTACACTAGATATTACCTTGAAAATTAGTGGCTGCGTAGTAGGTGGTCATTGACTAGATTGGAACTTGCATTGTGACGCATGTGAACTTCAGACTTGTGCAATATATCAAAACAACCTTAAACCCTGCTACATTGGTTTTTCTGAGATAAAAAGTTTGTGCAATTTGCTTTCTGTAGAATAATTTTAATTGGTGCATCTTTTTTTTGGTATTACTAAGATGAAGGTGTGACTTTCACTAACATATGGTGGCATAATTACCTCTCAACTTCATATATAATTCCAAATCTGTCCATTTCACATTTCCCTTTCATTGAAAAGGAGTCATTCTCTCTATGCATTCGTTGAGACATGTATAGATGGATAGACTTATATTCCAATCTTTTTAGAAATTGCTTCTATCATGATAATGTCTGTGATGTGTGTATTGCATTGGCATCCAACTCTGGGATCTATCTTCCGTTGCAGTTATTAACATAGTGGGTACACATTGGTCATGGAGGGGAATCATTCCAACACCTTTTGGTGATGATTTGGATGTTGTCGTTGGCCTCATTGTCACATTTCATTTATTATTTTCTTCTTCATAAGTGTTTCTATTGATTTAAATCAACGTATGATAAGAGTATTTACAGATACAAAATGGCGAGTTAGAGAGAAATGAGTTACAAATTAGTACATCGAATAGATAAAGGATGTGTACTATTGAACAATAGCTACCATAACATCTTTAGGATGAAGCTTTTTAAAGAGCACGGTCTAATGTTGTGCTAATTGATAAAACTAAATTGGAAACTTGAATTGTATTAGAACTTTGAAGAGAATTTATGGTCTAGAGGGTTTATGATTACTCGTAAGGCTAAATATTTGAAATGTTGTAAAAATCTAAATTGAGAACTAATGAAAATTACAAAATAAGAAACATCAAAGAATGAAAACTTTGGCTGTGAATACTTATGCAATTGGAGGAATAATGGACAATGTAAATAATGCAATCAGTGTGTTATGTTAAGTGGTGGAATTATTTTAGATATTGTCTAATTGTTTTGTATACTATGAAGTTGATTTTGTTAACAGAGTATTATTAGGATGGCTATGGTTTATAGATTGAAAATATTATAGAATAAGAAAACAATAGGTGATGAAACGGCGAACTAAGCTTATGGTGTGTTTGGTAGCTAAGAAAATAAAAATGTTCTAAAGAAAATTGGTGATTTTCTTGTGAAAATCACAAATTCCGGTGTCCGGTTGCCAAGAGAGCTGGGAATTTTTTTTGTTCAGTTCCTTTCTTTCTCACCTTAGTTTTCTCAAGTTTGGGGGCGTGAAGAGGACAAGCTCCATTAAAACTTTTTCATGTCTAATCAAATACCCATGAGAAAATTTTATCAAGAATTTTCTTGAGAAAACTCTATTTTCTCAGCTACCAAACACTCCTTCAATAGTTATATATAAAAACAGAAAAGAGAGAATCAATCAAGATAGTTTAAATATATTTAATGAAGATCATTAAATGTTTTGGTAAAGATAACATATTTGTTGTATTAACTATTAACAGTTGTAATGATAGAAGAAGAGCATTATGTAAGATAATACGAATAAAGATTACTGAGAAATATGGATTATTGAAAATGAGTTCATGTAGCTTATTCATATAGTTGGAAAACTTCCTTGTTGAGTTGTTCATAATTTTGTGCCAATGGGAAATGGTGTAAATAAACATTCAAATCCAATAGAGGTTTGCCTTGACAAATTTGAGGTTCGAGAAAAAGACTGTCAAATAATAAATTGAGTTTGGTATCCAAACCACCAATCACAATCCTTGTTCTAATGATTTCAAAGCAAGGATAGCCATAGTTTTGAGAGAACATTCCTTTTATTTGTTAGGAATAAAATCCATCCATTCTCATGTTGTAATTATGCACTATTTATTGCTTACTAATTATGCAAACTAATAATGCAGACTCTTATTTATCACTTTAGTCATCAAGCTTAAAACTGTTGTCGTTGTTGCAAACTTACAAACCTTTTCAACAAGTAGGCCATTGAGTTCTATCTTTAAGTCTCTTTTTCTTTACCTCAAAATGATGTGCTACAAAATTCACATGCTTTGTAATTTATACTCTCTTCTGAAAAGAAAAATATTCTGGTTCTGACTAGAAGCTGGCTAATAAACTTAAAATTGATGTGAAGGAAATGCATAGACCACCTTGTGTTCTTACCTTTGAATTTAAATATTTTCTTGTGGGAGAAGTAAGTGTTTGGATAATATTCAAGAATTCAAGTGCAACTCTCTTAATTCCTTGTGATGTTGGTTGGTAGTCTGAATTAGTGTAGGGGTTGAGCTTAATGCTCGTCATCTGATATTAGTTTTTTACTTCACTTTGTGAACATGTATTGTCCATTTGCTATTAATAGATTTCTTCCTTAATCCATGTTTTTGATGTTTGCTTATCATTTTTCAAACTGTTGAGCTGGGTCTACATTCTAATCTTCTATGACCTTGATATTATTAGAAAAAAAAAAAGACAAAAAAAAAACAAAAGAAAATTGTAGATTAGACCCCTCAAGCAACATTTGTCCAGTGCAGCAAAAAGGGTACTTTTATTTTTTTGTTTTTATTAAGCTAAAAGATGAACATTGGAATGTAAAAAAAAGAGGGGGGGAAGGAGAATTGACAACTCCTTGGAGGCATGCATGATGAGAAAGATATTCCGCTAATAACTCAAGGCACTGAAGATGGGCACAAAAGATGGAACAGGTATCTGGCACTTCATCAGTTCAATCCTTGTACTCAAAGCTTAAATTAGGTCCTGAAACAAATAATAAAATTAAAGAGAAATCAAATAAATTGTCATACTCGTATTAAAAAGGTCAAAGCAAAAAGGGTATTCTTATAAATATGTAAGATACCTATATCATAATTATTTTTAACTAGTCAATTATATAATATTATCCTCCATGGTGGGTGCATCAATAAATATACAGTATATACTTAATGAAAGAAGTAATTAATTTTATCTGTTATTTACCTTCTCCTTCCACCTGAACCACTCTCCCTCTGGCAGTTAAAATAAACAGCAGCAACAGGCAATCCTAGGTTGTAAAGCTCTGCAAAATCTCTAGTGTTGAAATTCTGACGCCACCCGGGAGCATACACAGTTTGTCTACCAAGCTGTCGAAATAATACGAATACAAATCGATGAATGCCAACTGTTGGTCTTGGGCTCTCGTAGCATACGATCTCTTGCCCTGTAAGAACAGTACACCACCAAGTTCATTAATTAAAATCATCATTAATTTATTATATGCTTGATATATAATAAGATAATTTGGTACATGTGGAGTACACCCTTTATTTATCGTTATTTTTATTATTTTTAATTTTATATTTTAAGGTTGGATGTGAGCAAATTACACACCTAATGCTAGCAACTAAGGTATATAGGGTCATGCGCTCTGGAAATGTTATTCTAATTATTAAAATATATCTATAGTTATGTATAACTACGCAATCATGACTTATAGATATGCACATTTTATGCTTCTCAATATGTAGTACATAATCTAATGACTATAATATTGTAATGACACATATAATTAATTTTTTTTTAATAGTTAGAATAACATTTAACAGTAGTCCTAAATTAATATGACCATAGGATATGTAGGATATATTGCATAAATTTTCATGATGTATCAAAGAGATTATCAAAATCATGCATGGAAGCATCATGATCTTTTTTATTCATGTAGTGCAGTCAGTGCTACGCGCCACTTGTGCAGGTGGATGTAGAGAATTGGGAGGCCGCGCTTTAGCCTCTCTAAGAACTGATGCTTTCTAACGCTCTATGAAGATCAGCTTCGCACCGACACGACTACTCATTCTTAGCAATTTGGCCCACTGGCCATAAAAGGGAGATATCGAGTCGTCGAGATTTATGATGTGATACGAAAAAGAGATAAACCCTAGTGGTCTAAAATTAAAGAAAAATATAAGGAAAGAAAAAAGGGGAGTTGGGAGTGGGAGGGTATACACAGAGGGACAAGGGGTTGGCTTGGTCCAAGTGATGTTTATAATGCTTCTCTTAGAAAAAGGGAAGTTTTTAAAGGGGCAAAAAACGGAAGGGAATAGGGGGAGGTCATGAACTCTCCATTTATGGAAATATTCTTAAGTACGAATATTAATGGCAGCTTAGCAGCTTTGCTTCACAACACAGCACTCTTTCTGTACTACATTATATATAATGAGTCAAGCTCACGGGCTCACAAGTCCATCAGCTTTCAATGTTTCAGAGAGACTATTGGTTTCCTGAGACATGGCAGAGACCCTATTCCTCCTCAGTCTATTCAATTGCAGATGTTTTGATGGAAAACCAGTGGGCCGACAAAAGACAAATTTTTATTATGTATCAACATTAACTTCATCAAAATAACAAGAGAAAAAAGAAATTAATTAATGCCCAAATCAATAGTGGGTGTCACACATCAAAGAAAAGTAATGGGTCTTTTTTTTGACAGAAAATATGTGCAGTTGAGAACCTTGTGGACCTAATAAGTGAAAAGGAAAACCATTCATGAGAGGTGTGAGATCACTCACCTTTTAATTAATTCTGTTTAAGTTTTTGTTTTTCTTTAATAATTTATGAATAGTTAATAACATGTAATATTGTATAGAGATTGTAGTGGTTTTGGTTATAAAATCAAAATAATTTATGTTTTCTAGATTTCTTTTGGATATGAAAGTATTTTTTTTTTTTTTGAAAGCTTTGGATATGAAAGTTGAAAGGAATATTAATTTCCATGGCATAATTATAAAGCAACCTTTGAAGTTTTTGACAACTGCCCTTTTCTTTTAAAGGTGACTTTTTAATGTTGAGGAATCCTCTTCGCTAAAATTCAACTCATTATTCTTCAAAGCGAACTCCACTAAAATTTGGTATAAAATCATCCAAATTAAGATGAATAAATTGTAAAGAGGGTTTGATTTTAGATGAAACTCTAAGATATCATATTCTTATACATGTGTTTTCCATTTATTTAATTGTACTTTCTAGTTAGTGCCACATGGGCTTGTCCTATATATCAAGGTTTTAATTTTTATTTTACAATCATTTGTATTTTAATGTATTTCAAAAAGATCATTGAACTATGTCTAAGGATAACATGTATGGCATATATGCAGCATTTCTTGTTATTGTCAGTGTGTGTTGAATTCAATAAAACAATATTATTGTTCAATTAGATCAATGAAATTACCAAAACTTGCTCCAGTTGTTGCCGGGATATCTGTCACCAACCTGAAACCCAATATAATAAAACCAATGACTATAATTAGTACATATTATATATATATATATAGAAAGAGAGAGACCAAAAACTTATTAAACAGCAAGTTTATATGATCACTAAAGAAACACCAGGAAATTGATGACATAATAGCGAAGTAACAATAAGCCCCAGGAAATAAGCAATTTTGACAAGAAAATATCTATAGGAGAATGCCATTTTGTTCCTTTGGAGCTGAAATCCTAAAACATATTACAAGTAGATCATATCCAGCTACAAGGGGACTTTGTGTGGATATTTAATTTGGCCAGGCTCAGGTGCTCATAAAAAGACACTTTATACAATTGAGTTCCAAAGATAATTCTCTTCAACTTTAGGCTGTCCAGGTAAAACTTTGGAAACTTTTTTCTGAAAACTAACCGGAAACCACATATAAAGACATTGAAAAAAAAGGAAGAAGAATGAGATGGAGAGAGACCTTTGAGCTAGAGATGGGGAAGCTCTTACCAGTGCAAATATTCCCTTAAGCTGGGGTCACTTGGGCTTGGAGCATCAGGGTCCACCATGACCTGCAAAGATATATATATATATATATATATATACATACATATAGAGCTGTATCTGTTAATCATCTTAATCAAATGAGAAATATTGAGCTGTTTCATATGGCTTTTGCACAAATATATTTATATATATAAATAATGGGGAGAATTAACTCATCAAGCTGATCAATAACAAGCAATGTTAACATCAATTATTACAAAAAAAATACTAAAAAGAGGCCATAATGCCTAGTTAGAGAGCTAGCTCATGTGCTGGTTAGCGATAACAAGCTATATTAGATGGACGTTGGGTTTCTTTTTGTACGTAGTTAGAATATCACTTTCCTGTATATGCAAAGGCATGATCATGATTAGTGTTACCAGTGTGTAGAAGGTCCTGAGATTGGGTATACAAGTATGATATATATCGATTGGGTAATAAATATATATAAAACATATATATGTACTTACCAGTGTGTAGAAGGTCCTGAGATCATCTCCTCCAATTTCAACTCTAGGGTAAGTAACAACTGCAGAAGGTTTAAGCTCACAACCATTGTTAACTTCCCTTGATCCATAAGTAACTCTGAGTGGAATAGATCTGTTAAATGACTCAAGAACATCTCCTATCACTCGACCAACCACCAATGGATCCCTATCTCTCGGCATTGACGACAACGATGCTGACGAAGATATTCAATTATAGCTAGATCAAGATATTTGTAAATAAAAGAAAATATCCTATGTTTAATGTTTTTTTGAGGAGAAGGGAGGGATGATATGAGGAAGTAAAGAAGAAAAGATAAGTTATATATAGTGATGAAAAGGAAGCATCAACACCTCTTCTTTCAACTTTAACTTCATTACTGCTAGCTACTCTGGAATCTGCTTTTCCCTTCAAAACCCAGAAATATAAAAAATCTAAGTAGTGGGCCTTGTTTTTATTCTGAGGAATCGATTTATAACGTGATTTTTATATAGTTGGCTGCATAATTCTCCGATTTTGGCACTTACAATATCTGTACTTGCATGCTCTTCCTTGCCCACCCTTATCCCTTGTGTTCTCCTCCTCCTATTAATATGTAAATAAATTGAGAACCTTTGGAAAATAATCCTTTCATGATCTCTCTCTCTCTCTCTCTCTCTCTCTCTCTCTCTCTCTCTATATATATATATATATATATATATATATATATATATATATATATATATATATATATATATTAATCGAAAATGTAAAGAGACAGACATAGTGCATAGTGCATAAAGCTTTTTCATGTCTTTTCCATGTCGTGCAATTCACAGCCCGCCGGGCTAAACCTAATGTATAGTATTAGACATAAGCTCTCTTGTTACCTCATGTTATCTTAATATTGATCATATATCATCTTCTTCATTAACATACATACATATCGTTTTTAATTAGTTAATTAATTTGGTTTCATTTTCATACAAACATATATATTGTAAATCATAAGGGGCGACTGATCAGAGCGCTGTGATTCAAACCCTAGCTAGTGCTCTTGTGCATGAGATCCACTTATGCCCCACTAATAGTTTAGCTCCATAGAAGAAGAAGAAGAGAAAGAGAAATTAAAAAATAGAAAAGAAAAAAGATTTAATTAAAAGAATTAAATTGATCGAACGAGCTTGATGGGCGGTGATCTGCTGCATATATAACTAGTACTCGATCATTTGATTTAGCTGTACATATATAGATATATATATCTTCTCCCACCGTGTCTGAGCATCCTCGTTCAATCTATCTATCTATCTATCTATATATATATATATATATATATATATATATATACACACACAGGTCTATTGGTCGAGACCTTGCAAATTCGATCGAGAGGAAGCTCTACAAGGATACGTGTACTTATGCATACATATTAATGTTAATGATATCTACTAGTCTTCTACCCATGTGAGACCTGTTGTTTCAATCCTCCTTTTTTCTTTCTTTCTTTTCTTTTCTTTTATTTTTTTGGGTAAGCATTCCAATCAGTTCTTATCATCGGTTCGTCATATATGTGGGTGGCCTGTCGATTAGGGCATTGAAATTGGTGAGGTACCGGTTCACAAACAAAAATATGATACATAAAATGGAAAAATAATAATAATGATAATAATCAATTTCATTATTATTCTTAATTAAAAAAAATAATACGATACATAAAAAGTGCTGAAAATGGTAAAAAAGAATAATTAAGTCTTATATTTACCAACATTACAAAAGAAATTTTTTAGTGCATTTTTACCAAATTACCCATAAATGTCTTTTTTTAATATAAATTTATTTGACAAATTTTATAATAAAAGTAATGGTAATTTAAAAATTCATGATAAAAAGTAGAGTTAAGAAGATTTTGCTTTATATATATATATATATATGTTTGCTACGAATTTCAATATAACATTACTTTACGAATAAGTTTTGACTTTATAAATAGTCTTCACAATAGTTTAATGTTGGTTTTTCCATCTTATAATCACGAGCAATATTGCATGTCTGTCAATATAAGAATACATAACATACAAAATGGAGTCTACATTCTCCTCACTCAAATGGTACCCCATTGGAGTAATTAATATAGTTCCTCACTTGGAGGGAATAGATATAAGGTTTCACTATATATACCAAATTAACATATCTTTTCATCATTTGGCAAATTAAATAGTGAATATGCAACTAATATTAATTTATGATTTGAAAGTGACTCAAAAGCTTGCTGATACAAAGGAGTGATGCATGCATGCATGCATGATGATGAGTATATAGGATCTTTAATTAGGTTTGCATCCAGGTTTATTTGTGTGGAAGTTAGATTCTGCGTGTATGGAGAGAAGCCAACATATACGTGCTGATTGGTTACCTAGGGATCTTAATTATCAAAGAGATTATATATAATATATGTCACCATCTAAGATTATTATATCATTGCTCTTAGTCTATTGATTGACAAAGATAGGAAGGGTCAGGGTTCTTTGTAATTAATAAGGTGCCATATAACTAATATAATTGAAATTATATTGTTTTGATTCTTTATTTAATTCGATCCCCTATTAATTGATAAAAATGTACAATATTGTTCAAGCAAGTACGTACTAATTGTCCTAAGATATAGAGATCCTCTAAGAATGAATTCGAAGTTAGTACTAAAAGAAACGGAGCAATCAACATAAAGATTAAAAGTTTTTAGTTCCAATGTGCAATATTGTTACTTGAATTAAGAATCTAAAACATTCTCCCATGCATTATTAGTCTAGTGAAAACTATGTTCATTGGATAGGGACCTAATTAACAATGTATATAAATGCATTGGATTGTACTATTAATTAGAAAAGTTGAAAAGTTTATATGTGGGCCCTTTTCTAAGTGAGAGCAAGAGAATAATTAATGATATTTAATTTAACCATTGATGTGACAATTACTAAAATAATATTGCCTTTAATTACCATGAAATATTTTTAAATCAATCATTTATGATTTTGAATTATGAGTCTATATGGAATGAAAATACTCTTCTAGAAAAACTTATAAAAATCTTTTCAAGAAATTATACTAGATTATGTCCTATCATCGCTATAAGAAATAGGGGAATGAGCTAAATTTTTTTTCTTCAAGTGAACATATATTACAATAAAATTTTGTAGTTAATTTTCCTATTTCTTAAAGTGGATCTTAAACATATATAGGTCGATAAAATTTCTGCTCAAACATTGAGAACTTCTAATTCTATGCCCATTAATTATTTATGTAACTTTTATAAATACAAGAAACATTTTTTTTCCGAAGATGAAAGATTCTTGAAGTGAATCAAATACTCATTTATGAAGAATGGCTTCAAATCATTACTCAAATAATTTATAGTATTATTAGATTAGTAAACTAATGTAGAGAATATTTAATTTACTGATCAAGTTAACATATATTTATATATATTATATCAAAACATTTAAATATCTACGTTTAGCTTATTTTGAGATTAAGAAATCAATTCTGATAATCTATATTTTGTTGGGTTCTAAATGCAAGGATTTCTGACCAAAAAAAAAAAAAATGCAAGGATAATTTTGATAAAAATATTTTCAATAGAAGAAGTTCGAAAAGAGGAGGTTGGAACTTGAAAATCTTTTTTTTTTTTTTTTTTTGGTATCAAATGATAATTCGCCAGCTTTAAGCTTAAAATATTGAAGTAAGATGAGCCAAAATTAATTGCAACATCAAAATAAAAATAAAAATAAAAATAAGTAGAAGAAAACAAACTTCATGATTAAGAATCTATCGTCACATGGATTACTCCTCTGCTCCTTAAAATCTAGTACGCATGCAATATTCCTTTTAAAAGTTGGTCAAGAAATTATATAAGAAAGAACAGAAAGGTAATATATTTATATCCTATATAGATTTAGTTAAAGTTTTATATCAACTGCCAGTGAACGAGATTAAAAAGAAAAAGAAATAAAAATTATTGGAACGTAAGCATGCTTTTGCGTGCAGGTTTTCATGGATCACCAATGAAACTGAAATGGATAATTAAGAAAACTGATTCAAACTTCAAGGGAAGAACTAAAGAGTACTCTTTGTTATGACAGACGAGGGAAGCTACCTAGGATAAGAATCTGCTGTCATTCAAACGTCAAGGGCCTATAGGAAAGCTTTTATAAGAGACTTTTTAAACACATATTGTTGACGTTACCCCAGATAATATGCAATTCGAGACAATTCAATAACTCTCAATGACAATATTAACAAAATATATTTTTAAAGTATTTTTACTTTTTTAAAATATTTTTGGAGCAAAATAATTTTTAAAAGTGTTTGACAACACCTACTTCTATTTAAATAGCAGTAGAAAAAAATAATTTTTTACTTTTAAAAGAAGTGGAAAGAATTCAACTTTATTCAAAAATGCTTTCTTTAAAAGTGCTTATTGAAAATTCATCTTTGGAAAAGTTCTTTAATTAGTGCAAAAAACACTTTTTGGAATCCAGCCTTTTCCAAATAGGCCAATGTCTTCAAGAAGATATATGTGAAGAGTTGATTAGATACTTGTCTTTTCATCAAAATTCAAGCCCCTTGATTTCTTAAAAAAAAAAAAAAAAACAGAAAAGAAAAACCACCAAATGGAATATTAATTATTATTATTGTGATTTTGGTTCAAAAATATTGAAAATGTAAGATCCACTAGCAGGGCATGTAGGGTACCCCAAAAGGACCTGGTGCCGAAGAAAGGGTGCCCTATAAACCTAATGAAATTATGAAAGTGCCGTAGGATGGATGAGACCAAGGAAGGTTGAGGATGAAAAATATGTCATAAGCTCTGTCCATGAATTCTAGTACAGTCAATGTCTTTTAGAACTTTACAAAAAGGTCCATCATAATTAAATGGGCAGAATTCAAACCCTCTGCAAACCTTTTCTTGACAGAAAAAGTGACGGTTGAAAGTAAATATTCTTAGTGGGGTGAATTCCGTTCCTTTTGTCCACTTATGATTAAGATGCATAGAAGTTTCTCTAAGCTCGTTGGTTACTTAAGGTGCACTCTTTTTAAAGTTTATTTATATAAATACTAGCGCAACTCAACTAACTTATATATATATTATAACGTTTGAGGTGGTGTGATATAAAAGGATGATTATTTGACACTTTGACCCCCTCATGTAGTTATCTTTTGTGATATGAGGGGCAACTTCTCATATAACGTCACCTCAACAGCAGTTGTATTTTTTTACAACTGTTACAGTCGATTTAGCATTCTCCTATATATATATATATATATGTGTGTGTATTCATGCATGTAGGTATATTTATCAAGATGCCAAAACCTAATATTATGTTCTTATTTAGATCCTTGTAGGACCCATTTTGTAACATTGAGTTATTAATAGCCTAGCTAATCAATTTGGCTCTTATTCGTTTATGTATGGTTATAACAAATTAATGAATCATTTATTTTGACTATTAAAGTCATGACTAAGAAAAAATGAATGGTTCTTTTGATTTATTCTATTTTGGAGACTTTAATAGTGTAAATAAATGTATTTATTTGGTATGACCTTATACTAAGAATAAGGGCCAAATTAAGGTTTTGTGTTATCTTTTGTTGATCTTGTCTAAGAATATATATATATATATATATGGTACTGCAAGGTCTACGTATGACATAATCTTAATTTTTTAGCATCTTCACTTACATACATATATAGTTACAACTACTCTTGTAGGACCCATATTCTGAACAAAATCAGCAAAAGATAATAACCTTAATTTGGACATGCATTATTCTTATTATATGGTCATTCCAAATGAATACATTTTTATTTATACTATTAAAGTCATGACCATGCATATATAACAGAATAAAACAAGATGAATGGCTCATGCAATTAATTAAGTGGTAATTGGAATATAGCATAAAACTAGAGCACATGTGAATGTATCAACTTCTTGTATTAATTCAAAGATACGAGGGGAAAAAGAAAAAAAGGTGAAAGAAATATATATATGTTTCCTCAACTTACCAATACAGCGGGCAAACGATGTCTCATGTCTTACGTTGATAATTAATTGATGATCAGTGACGTAAATATCACATATATCTAGGTTTAAAGAATAAAAATTACTAAAAATCTCAGATTTGTAAACGTCATTTTGTATACTAGCTAGCGTCCCACCTACGTGACGACCGATGATCTTAAAGCAAATCTTGCAAGTTTATCAACAATTGAATTCTCTCTTCTCGATGCATGCGTATACCTAGCTAGTTGCATGATTATATATCCATATGTTCCTTTGAGGCAATAATAAAAGTTTAAGGAAAGGGTATGATGAATAGTTACTTAGGTTCAAATACATTGAAATTGAATCTAAATGTGTCCATTGATAGAGATCAAATACATTGAATCTAACTAGACTTATCCATTGGAAAAAGGCTTCTATTAATCAAAAGACTTGTGTCCTTTAATGAAAAAGTGTTGTTTGATGGAAAGTTGCATTCATTCATCAATTAAATAGGTACATTTATTTGCATGAATAGGTGTCTATTAATAAAAAAGGTAATTTGATAGTAATCAGCTGGTCGAATATGAACAAAAAAGAAATAAATGTATTTAGTAATCTGATCGGTTTGAGATTCCGACCCAAATCTTACAGGTGCCTGAACCGTAGCAACCTGACTGGCAGTGTTCTCACGAACCGCCGTTTGAAAAATGGCTTTCATCGCCTCAATAAATCCCGCGAAGAAGGTTTCCATGCTTGACGACATGGCAAAGGATGCCGGTGGGGGTGGTATTGCCTGCCCAGATGTAGTGGCAGTGTCGGGTGTGGCCTATACTGTTGTCGGAGGCGGTGATTCCTGAATCTCAGGAGGTGCCTCCACTGTTGGACAAACAGTACGTGACCTTCCTCTCTTCCTGGTTTGCATTTTCTCACTGGTAAGGAGAAAATAAACCAAGATTTAGGAACTGTAGCCAAGTATAATGTTATAGGGAGTACTGTAATGTTAAAATCACTTATTTTTCTAAGTATAGTGTAAGGTTTTTGTTGAGGAATCACAGAATCTTATATATCTCGTATGTTTGGTCATGGTGTAAAAACAAGGTTAGAATGTTTATATAATAAGTATAAAACTTTGCAAGTATTTAAAATGATTTGGTTCTGGTTTTTTTTTTTTTGTGAACATACATATATATTTCATTGAAAATCCATACGAGTCATACAAATTCTTAACATTTACCTCGGTAAATATCCTGATCTAACGTTCTATCGCAATCTTATGCATTTAGTCTTTTCGATTATTATCCAAGTTCACGTGTCTCATACCACATGACTTTGGTAATAAGGGTGTTATCTAAGTTAAGTTGCATGAATACGGTCTCTAAAAACATCGGCTGAATAGTAGTTCACCAATAGTATATTCCAAGTTTACTCGTCCCATGCCTTGTAAACTTAGTGATAATGTTAGTAATGCAACTTTCTCCAAATGTCTCTTTTCACACAAGGTCATGGATTTTCTTACTTCCACATTTTATTTAGTATCTTCCAATTTTGTTGTGTCCCATACCACTCCAAAGTTAGTGATACAAAAGAAAGAATGGTTGTAAGTCGCCCACCAAAGATAGTCTTAAACAAAACATTTCATTCATATATAAAATAAAAGTTTACAATGCCAGTAATCAATTTTCCTGCCTGCTACCGCTCCTTCTAGATCTCCTGCTTGGTACAAAACGACTACTAATAGAAGGTTGAGAGTTTGCTCGCTCTGCTTCGGAGTTTTGCATATGTGTTATTATATTATTTTGAGTTTCTCTCATTTCCGCCATATTGGATGTCATTTCATTTAACCGTTCAAAAAGGTTAGTCGATTGGTCCATTGATGGTTGATGGCTCGATTGTCCCATAGGTGGAGGGTAGGCCATAGGCATTGGGAGAAAGTATTGGTTGTACGGGTGATTCATAGGTGAAAGGTAATTGTTTTGATTGTACGGGAATCCCCTAACTGGAACCCCTTGGATATTTGGATTTGTTTGAGGTGAAAAGTTTTGAAACAGTGGGCTCATTGGGATGTTTTGCCTTCCAAAATTTGGTGACGCCCAATACTGTTGTTGTTGGTTCACAACAACTTGTGGAACTGGCTGATACTGTACCTAATGAGTTGGAAATCTTTGGTAAGAAGTGTTGCCTTGAGTTGGCACGTTCCAAGTTGGTGGATTTGCTTGCGTACCTTGTCTATCATGACTTTGTTGAG
Organism: Paratinospora sagittata; assembly: GCA_035771175.1. NCBI lineage: Eukaryota > Viridiplantae > Streptophyta > Magnoliopsida > Ranunculales > Menispermaceae > Paratinospora > Paratinospora sagittata. The sequence goes on from CM069595.1 coordinate 49,378,064, forward strand.
GTTGATTTAGTGTGACATATAACTCTTCCTCAGTGAATAGTCGATCGGTTGGATCACTATTCGGGGCTGGGTCTGATGTAGGATTCTGATTTGGTTCATTATTCGGTACTTTCCTGATAGGAATCTTGCGTCGACTTCTTTGAAGACAACGTCCATATTCGTCTCTCATTCTTTTCGTATTAAAAGTCGCGCCGAATACTTCCTCATCAGTTACCCCTCCCCTCGTGACATATAACCGGCTCAATGATCTGTTTTGAAGTCCCACCAAAAGTGTTGATGTTTGCTTCTTGTAGCATCCTCATGATCAAGACTCCGTAACCGAGGAATTCCTTCTTTAAAAGGTTTTGAATCACCCTCAACATTTGTTGGATGATGGTGTGTGGTAGGGCCCTTGACATAGCGCCTCTAGTCCCCCTTTTTGACAAGATGTTGTCGTATACAATCTTTTCAAGGCCGACAAGAGATGGCTTGAGATGATTGTTTGGGAGGTTGGTGTACGTCGATTGAGTGTATGACACTTTGGTGAGGGAATTGAATAATTGATCATTAGACTCCGCAATCTCTGTAATTGTCTGGGGTTCATGTGGATCAATAATTCTCTCCTCAATCGGAATCTCCATAAGTCGAGCAATAATCTCGATGTTGACAGGAATTTTTATTCCCAGGACTGTTGTCTCCAAAACAGGGCTGATCCCTTCTTCTTGAAGTCTCACGTAATTCATGGCTTCGTAGAAAGATCTCACCAAGTTGTAAGTGTAGCACCCGTGCCTTTAGGTGACGTCATTTTGACCCATAGTGTACCCGTAGAGTACACATATATGTATTCGTATACGTATGTGTATATGTATTTTGATGCTCGAAGCACGTAAGTTCAAGTGTCTTTGCATGATTTTAGGTCATAAAGAGTGAGCATGAAGTTTCGGTACCATCGGAAACCCGTTCGATGTCAAAACATGTAAAAAACGGTGTTTTAGATCCAATGGAGCTCTCTCTATGGAGGAAGAGATTTCTGTTACAAATTACATCAATGGCTTGATCTCATAGATCCGTAGTCCGATTGAGTTGAGATTTTGTCAGCTCATTCTTATATGATAGATCTTTATTATGAACGGTGAAGATCTTGATAGGAGTTACCTACTATGAGTTATAAGACTCCAAACACTGTTTCACAGATTTTTAGATTTTCTTACGCAGTTTTGATCAAACAGTTGTATCTCAAAAATCCCACTGTGGGATTGAGTTGAAAGTTTACCAGAATGTTGGTAACTGACTAATGCAACTTCTGTACGGTTAAGATGTTAAATTTGTGGGTATTTTGCAAGAAATGGACTATCTAAGTGCAAGTATTGCAACAGAAAACTGTTTTTTTGATAATTTTTGGGCAACTTTTAGTTTTGGGCCCAAACTTATCTATTTAAGCAACCAAAACTTAATTTTAGGATCATTTGCTCATTTCTCAGTCAGAAAAGAGAGAAAGGAGCCGGAGAAGAGAGAAAGGAGTTGAAGAGGAGAAAAGGAGAGGAAACCTAGGGTTGGTGGATTTTGCTCAAAATCCCTAAGGTTTGCATGTTTTTCCTCATTGTTCTTCCTTCAATCTCTTTGGTTCATGCATGCTAGTGTTGTTTTGATGCATGCATTGTATGAAACCCAGATTTGAAGGGGTAGTGGAAATCAAATGTTGTTCAAATGCTTTGCATGTTTGATATGTGTGTTTAGAATGTGTTGGGAACCCTCTAAAGGCAAAACCCCTAATTTTTAGCAAGAAATTGGTAGGGTTTAGTACAAATGACCTAGTCTTGGTTCATTGACCTAGACTTTGACTTAGGTTTTGCATGTCATCTATGATGGACTGATCAGTATTAGGGATTGATTCATGTATTTAGCTTGAGATTTTAATGGTGAAATCATATGGTTTAGTGTAAATGGTCATTGTTTGGTTCATGGCCTTAGGCTTTTCCAAAAGTCATGCATGTCAACTATGTTGTTTTAGGTGGCATTGTGGGTGATTCCATGTTGCAAGATCAGTAAAATTCATGGCTGAACATGGTGGCCTAGTGTAAAATTGGCAATATGGCCTATGTATGAAAATTTTCAGATTTGGGGCTTTTGATGCTCTTGATATAAAATCTGGAAAATTATGCAATGTAGGTCTAATTGGACATGATTAGGGTTGTTTGATGATTGAATTCAGTGGGTTATCATAATGGACACCCTAAGGTTGACTAATTTTGATCTAGGCTAAGTATTTGGTATTTTTCATGTGCTTTGGCAATTTTGCATGTAATTTGGGGATTTTGCCCAAATTGGGACTTTTCACCCAAAGCAAGTTAATTTATGAAATTGACTTGGGGATTGTTTAATTGGACCCAAATGGAGTATAATCATGGGTTTAAAATGTTAGAACCTATGTTAAATTGATATGACTTACTTCATTTTGATCTTATGTTTTATATTGGCCTAATTGGGGATTTTGACCAAGACTTGGTCAATTGATAAAATTGACTTGATATATAGTCTAATTGACCCTAATTATAATTGAATGTCATGTATATTAGTGGTTGGATCATGGGATCACCCTATTACATTCAATTAAGGTCAATCTCAGTTTAATTGAGTCTAAATGATTAAGTTGAGCAATATGGAAATTGGCTCAATGGGGTAATCAATTTAGAATCTAATTGACTTTAGATTGGGTTTGAACATAAGGTTTTGACACACTTTATGACTGATTTTTAGTTGTGTGAACCATGTTATTTCCAGGTCTTGTGATTGATCTTGAACCCGTTTAGTCAATTGGAGAGTGTTGGTGATTGGATTGGCTAGACTTAGCCAATCGAGGGTGAGTGTTCTTTTACTTTTGGATTATTTATATGTGGCATTGTAGTATAGAAATGTTTTAAATGCTTATGTATGATGGTATGCATGTTTTAATATTCCATGAAATACATTTGAGCATAATTCATTGGGATGACAATTTGGGTTGAGGCTCCTAGTTGGAATTTCCTCTTTTTGGGAATTCTCGTAAGTCTAGCGGCGATCCCAGTTGTGTACCTGGCAGAGGGTTTTATGGCTTGTGTATGGGTAGGTTAGTTTAAGCTAATCTTACGTGCTGCACAGCCCCAGAAATCCTATTAGGATACTAGTATTGAGTGTGTGTTCAGGTATTGTGCATAGCGCACAAGCCTTGAGCCCCCGTACTCAGGAGGTGTTAGGATTGCATGAGCATGACTTCAAATGTTATGCATTGTCTTATGTATGACTTGATCCATTATGTTAGCATGTATGTAATCTATTTCGTCATCATGATATTTCAATGATTTATGATCTTACCATGTTTTATAAATGCACGTATATGCCACTTGTAAATAACATTCAATGAGCTGGCTGTAGCTCACACCTCACCATCTTCTTTCAGGATTTGATAGAAAATGAAAAGGGAAGGCTTGACTGTGGAGCGTTCCTTGTTTTTGTTTCATGTAGGTGTTGTACATTTAGTTTTGGATTTTGATAACTATGTACATGATAACACCTAGTAATTGTATATTTAACACATAGTTGGGATGTGTTGGATTTTGTATCATTTTGAAGACTTTGGAATTTTATATTTGGTAATTTGGAGAAGTAATATTTTATTTCATTATGATCATGTTAGTTGGTTGTTAAGGATGTACTTTTATTTCTTTTTAGGGATTCGTATATGTATTTTAGGCTGACGGGACGTCGGGTGTACCGACGGAGGGTATACTTGGAGGTTCCCGTGTCGGTCATGACGTCACGTATAGTGGGTCGTGACAGTAAGAGGCGTGACCCTCAACTTTTGTTATGTTCAACCACCCCAGAGTTGCAAGTTTGTCGTGAAGGATCGGACGAAGGCGGAGATCTCTGTTATCGATACTCCTCATAGTCATAACCTCCCTTTTGAACAATTCATTGAGTCCAGTGGGAATTGGTTCCCTACTACTGGGAGTTGTTCCTTCACTTGAGGCCATTCTTTTGCTGAAAGGAAAATAAATTTGTGAAAGACACAAATATATTCCAATATTTTTAAGATTTATTCTTTGTCTTTTAGACAATATTTTCTATTTTTCTTTGGATGTTTATGCCATCATGTAATTAAAATTCTTCATTAGCAATATGATATATATATATCGTATTCATATATGATGTATAGTATATATATATATTTAATCATAACTATATATATAGTTTTCATAAATCAACTATATATATATATATATATATATATATATATATTTGAAATCAAACTATATAAAAATCATATATAGTTTTCTTAGACATATATTTAATACAAATCTTAACTATATATAATTCATATATATATAGTTCTAAAGATATATATATCTAATAACATTTTTCATTCAAATTTTTCATCAATATTATGATATGTATATATCTCATATATACTAAGGTATATAGATATATATTCAATCATAACTATACATATAGTTTTTAATAAATCGTGACTATATGTATACTTAAATCAAACTATATAAAAATCGTATAATTTTCTAGATATATATTTAATATAAATCTCAACTATATATAATTGACATATATATATATAGTTCTAGAGATATATATATCTAATAAATTTTTCATCCACAATTTTTTTATTAGCAACATTGTATATATATATATATCTCCTACACGCATAGATATATAGATATATATATATTTAATCATAACAATATACATAGTTTTCATAAATCATAACTATATATATATTTAAATCAAACTATATAAAAATCATATAATTTTTTAGATATTTATTTAATATAAATCTCAACTATATATAATTGACATATATAGTTCTAGAGATATATATATCTAATAAATTTTTTCATTAATAACATGGTATATATATATCTCCAATATGCATAGATATATAGATGTATATATTTAATCATAACAATATATATAGTTTTCATAAATCATAACTATATATATATATATTTAAATCAAATTATATAAAAACTATATAATTTTTTAGATATATATTTAATATAAATCTCAACTATATATAATTGGCATATATAGTTCTAGATATATATATATAATCATAATCATATATATAGTTTTCATAAATCATAACTATATATATATAAATCTAAACTATATAACATTATATAGTTTTCTTATATATATATTTAATACAAATCTTAACTATATATATAATTCATATATATATATATATAGTTCTAAAGATATATATATATCTAATGAGATTTTCTTTCCTTAATTTGGCGGACTTGAGCGGGTCGTGGACCGTAGGCTCTAATACCATTAAATGTCGCACCCAGCCCGGACGTGCCAAAACCGACGGTACACTCGCAGACGGGGCGTGCATTTGAAATAATAACAATGGTAACAACAGAATGCGCAGCGAGAAATATAATATACAGTACAAATCTGATTTCATTTAATTCAGAATATTTTTGTACATAAAATGGTTAAGGGAACATACTCCCCAAAATCCCCAATGAATAATATAAAGGGTACAAAATGTGGGCCCCATAACCTGCACCCAATCTACCCTAATTTCCTGTAAAAGATTGGATGATAATGGAGTGAGCTTAACGCGCTCAGTGGGTAAATAGTTCGTGAGTATAACAATTAATAAAGCATCCTTCAATATCAAATATCTTAAATACACAAGATAACATCATAATCAATCAATATGTATGTATACATGACAACGTCTCGTAATGGTTTGATGAACATACATCGCCTGAGTTCACGTACAAATGTCCGTCCGAACATTTTTCCCCTCAAGAACGATGCTCTGGATTCACGTACTGATGTCCCTCCTCAGGTGTAGTCGGGTTCTCATGTACGTCCCTCTCTAGAGAAATATAATGAATAGCGAGCAATGCTCCTAACTATTCTATAAGTCATAAACCACATACGTCCCTAGGTGGTGATATGTATGATGTCAATGCATGAACTGGTCTAGTCTACTGGTTTCGTCTTTTCTTGACATTTAGACTGACTTTGACAACGTCTGGTGATCCTTATTAGAGTTGGTACCACGACGTGCAAGGTTAGGACATTCAGTATTACTTGTATAAGCTGATAGCTTTCAATAAAACCAACTAGATCAGTCCTAAGTTGAGGGGTGAGACACAAAGTCTGCTTAAATACCAATCACCTAGAGCAGCCCGCTGGCTCCCATTCACTATTTAAAGTTACTGAGGACAAGACTGAATCTAGTTGAGCCAGATTGACCACAAATCCGACATTATAACAACGAAATACATGAATTCCAAATATACATGCATAAGTGCGACAGTATAAACATTATATGACATAATGCAGAGTAAATAAACAATAGACATAATAATAATTGAATGTAAACTTTAATAAAAGTTATAAAACACGAAAACATATGTTTCGTTCCCCACCTTCAGATAAGAACTTCTTCTTTTTTTCATATCTGGCGCTTTCCTCCGGAAAGAACTTCGTCGTACCGCACCGAGAGTCTTAAAAGACTAAAAACTCAGAATGAGTGAAAAGAAGAGGAAAAATCACAATTCAGAGTGAATTTAATGTGAAAAATGAAGAGGGAGTTGGTTTATATAGAGGTTTTAGCGCCTGAACGTTCATGCAGACACTCAGACGTTCAGGCTGCCCAGACTTTCGGGCATTTCTGTCCAAACTATTTTTATTTTTATTTTTTTTTGTAAAATACAAGTATTACAGAAACAATGTCTCATGTCTTATGTTGATAATTAATTGATGATCAGTGACGTAAATATCACATATATCCAGGTTTAAAGAACTAAATTACTAAAAATCTCAGATTTTTAAACGTCATTTTGTATACTAGCTAGCGTGTCACCTACGTGACGACCGATGATCTTAAAGCAAATCTTGCAAGGTTATCAACAATTGAATTCTCTCTTCTCCATACATGCGTATACCTAGCTAGTTGCATCATTATATATCCATATGTTCCTTTGAGGCAATAATAAAAGTTTAAGGAAAGGGTATGATGAATAGCTACTTAGTTTCAAATACATTGAAATTGAATCTAAATGTGTCCATTGATAGAGATCAAATACATTGAATCTAACTAGACTTATCCATTGGAAAAAGGTTTCTATTAATCAAAAGACTTGTGTCCTTTAATGAAAAAGTGTTGTTTGATGGAAAGTTGCATTCATTCATCAATTAAATAGGTGCATTTATTTGCATGAATAAGTGTATATTAATAAAAAAAAGTATCGTACCACCAATCAAAGGGACATGTCTAATCAAAGGGACATGTCTATTAGTCAATAGACATGAAGAAAACTATAAATAGGGGTCCAAACTCTCATTCCCATCCCATCCCAATCACAATCAAGTGATTAATTAATTTTCTTGCTCTATTTTCTTCTTCTTCTTCTTGACATCATCCTGTTCTAATTTTTTTTAAAGTGTTCTTGGTTGAGTTGGAGTAACTAAAATCCATATTCAACATCTTTGAGCTAGTGAGGTTTTTCATTATATCCTCAAGGTGATTTTCAATACATTCCACTATACGTATTCTCGCGGTTCTACCGTAAGAGGAGATCGAGAAATATTGCATAAAAGACAACGTCTTTTAGAACGTGTACACACCAATACATCTTTTGTACCAACACATTTCTCATGAAAATGATAAAAGTTATTACCAATTAAATCCCTTCTTGATAGACTTTGCACAAATTAACTTGTCTCAATGCTATGATGAAGACTATATGATGGCCTTAAGGCCTTATTCTTTCATCTATCATTTAGACAAAGATGGATATTTATATAATTAATGGACAATTACTTTCATTAAACTAGCTAGAATTTTGTTTCATAAGATTTTCTTTCTTAATTAGTGGGTCCTATAGTTTGATAAGTTAGGCTGGATGAGAATGGACACCTTAATCACTCACCACTTTGAATAATTCGAAGTGATCAAGGAAACAAAGGAGTGGGAAAAAGCAGTTTGGTCCTCAAACTTTGAATAATTCAAAGTTAAGAATATTAAGAAGTGATAAAAAGTCTGGTCCTTAAGCATTAGATTGTCACTTTCCAATAAAGAGGAGAAGACATGTATTATGTTTAATAAGTTGAACTTATTGAAAAGATATGTTGATATTATAGAAACATTTGAAAAAAAAAAAAAATCATAAAAAAGAAGAAGAAGATGAAGATGAAGAAGAAGAAGTAGAAGAAGAGGGGGAGGTGGGGAGGGGGAGAAGAGTTGGTGGGTCTTTTTTCATATATGAAAAGATGTGTCTCCATTACTCACTAATATAAATTGATTGACAAGCCTTTATCTAATTATAATATGCCAAACCAACCACCTACACATATTAGCTAGGGTTGTCAAAGAACAAAATCGGATATGGAATTTTGAATTCTCCATTCTAAAAATATATATATTTAGAATCTTTTAATAAGTGATATTTTTGTAGTGAAAGTACATGGAACCAAAGCATGCAGCTTCTCCAATATATATATGACTCTAAAGCTATGCACATTTTCCCTATCCTAGACTTTAGGATGACGGAAATCTTATGCATTAATTGAAACAAATAATTAAATGTAGGCATGATAAATACCTTTTACATATATAAATACAAATACTTATAACTATCACTACTTAAAGATACCCCTCCATTTAAAGATTACTTAAAAATTGAAATTATTTTATTGATTTACTAATTAACGTGTACAAACAAGTGCACATCTACGAAGTTAGGATAAGATATATATATATATATAATATTAATCTAACTACAAAAAAATATAACTTTAAATACAACTACACATACAATACCATTAGATTATTTATTGCATACTCTGAGATGTACCACATATATCCATTTAATGATTGTGAGTGTGTAGTTGCACTTAAAGTTATATTTTTTATAATTAGATTGACATTTTTCTATATATAGATAGAAAGATAGAAAGATAGGTAGATAGATAGAGATACAAGAGAGTGTAAATGCCAAACTAACTACAATTCCAAACCCAACCCTTGAACTCCTTGAAGACCTAATTCATATCTGTATATATTATATTAGAACATCTCAAGCAAGCCAAAAGATTCTATGTTTTATTTAACCATTTCTATTCTTCATACTTTTAACTATATATATAGTTTTTTTTATAAGACTATATATAATTAACTACAGTAATCAGATTACCGAGTTCTTCTTCCACCTGTTCCTCCTTCTCTCTGGCAATTGAAATAAACGACAGCCACAGGCGAGCCTAAATTGTAAAGCTCCATGAAGTCTCTAGTATTGAAGTTTTGACGCCATCCCGGTGCATCAACATTTTGCAGGCTATATTGCTGAAACAACACGAAGACAAGACGATGGATTCCGGCCGCCGGTCGTGGGCCTTCATAAGCTACGATCTCTTGCCCTAAACATCAGTTGAAGGAATTGAATCAAACTCTTTGATTTCAGGAAACTCATTGGTGTTAACATAACAACTGACAGCATGCATCAGGTTAATTATATCAGTTCAAACCACCCCTTTACTCCTTTACTCTCACGAGAGAGAGAGAGAGAGAGAAGAGAGAGAGAGAGATTAACATACATTTATTAATTAATTAGTTAATTGGGCCAAGATGCTCCTAGTTTAGGATCAAAAACCTAAACCCAATTGATTAAAAAAATAAAAAAAATAAACCCAAGCCCAAAATCTTAGGCCCAAAAAAAGAAAATGATAGTTCAAATAACTATATATATATGTTATACATACATATATATACTTCTGTTACTTTATATATATATACTTCTGTCTCAAAGTAAACTTCTCCCTTTTTCTAAAGGCAGCTTTTTTTTTTTTCTTAATTTTTTGATAGGAAAAAAAAGAAAAAAGAAATAAGGTACAAATGTGGTGCCCCACTTTTGGATGTATATATATATACTAAATTATACATAATTCAAAAAGTTGGAGAGCTTATAGTGTGATCATTTGAGTAACTGCAACAATTTTGTTGTAAATTTTTATTTTTATATTATAATTTAGTGATTAAGATTTTACAATTTTTTCCTTTTTAAATTAATATTTTACAATTTTTCCTTTTTAATTATAGCATTTTACCTAATTTCCCTAAACATCTTTGTTTTGTACAAGATCATATTTGTAAAATTATAACTTTAATAAAGAGAAGAAGAAAAAAATCATTATTTGCAATACTTACCAAAATCCGCTCCTGTTGTTGCTGGGATGTCAATCATCAACCTAGATTTTAAAAATATACAAATAAAATTAGTTACAAAAATGCATACAACATTTTTATTTTTAATTAAAACACAATACATACATGCAAACACACACATATGTTTTTATATATAAGCTTATTCAACTTTTTTATGTGATAATTAGAGATAAAAATATATCAATGAAACAATAGACATAGTTGTAGTCAAAATAATTAATTTAATTAAACTATGCATATGCTAACTAGAAAGAGTTTCATATGTTAACTAATAACTAGTAATGGTTTACAGTACTGCATAAATAATGATAACTAGTAATTTGGTCTTCCAGCAAAGTTGAGAAAGTGAATTTAAGTACTTGCTTTTAAAGGAAGAATAAATAAAAAATGGATATAAGATTTACTGATCTATTAAATCTTTGACCATATAGATTTTATTGATCTTAATACCATATGGGTTAATTCCACAGTACACAGTAAAGGTATTGTCATAGGTCTCATATTACAAATTATCTTTAAAACTTTAAAAGTGGTGGTCAAGGTAATTGTAAGTATACAGGAGAGATCATAATTCAAAGAAGTTTATTACATGACAACTTGTCAGTTGAGTTTTTTGAAAAATTGTGCTTACTCAATATATGCAGTCTATATATAATTACTTAATATAATTTTTATCTTATGTTTTATTTACATGTGAAAAATTGTGCTGGCTCAATGTATATAGTCTATATATAATCCAATTACTCTATGTTTCATTTACATGTGAAAAATTGTGCTGGCTCAATGTATATAGTCTATATATAATCCAATATATAATTACTTAATATAATTTTTACCTTATGTTTCATTTATATGTGAAAAATTGTGCTGGCTTAATGTATGCCGTCTATATATAATCTAATATATTATTACTTAATATAATTTTTACCCTATGTTTCATTTACATATAACTAAAATAATAGATTTTCCGACAAAAATAGCCCTTAAAACATTGAATTGGAGGAGGGTAGTACAAAAGAAAAGGGCATTTACACCAATTAATTTTATTATATACTAATAAACCTTTATAACAAAATTTAAGGGCATGTTCATGTGAGTCTAACTTTTTTTTTATTTTTTATTTTTAAGAAGATACAATGTTAATAATTAGTTATATAATTAACTTTATCATCAAATTATATTTTTGAGAATGTATTAGGTTTATTCCTGACTTAGCGATCTCCCTTAACGAGTTTATATATAAACTTAAAACCTTTGAATTTCAATGTCATTCCTTTACCAACTACATCTACGTGTGAGTCCCACACTAGTGATCTATTAAAAAAAATTTAAAACAAAGATAACTTCAAGATCTTGTTTTTATATACGTTTGCTTGGCTGATGCTGTACAAGATTTGTTTGGTAGCCGTGGGACTGATCTTCTTGAATCCATTATTTATTATTTGTCACCTAGCAACTCACCAAGAAAGATAGGATCTTATACGAAAGATTCACCACTACATCATCAGTGCGCCCTATCTAAACTTATAAATAAATTAAAGCTCAAAAGTCCAGATTGATAAATAAATAAATAAACAAAAAGTCTGATATGACAGATCAGAAAGAAAACTTACGTACATAAAAGAATCTACTGACATCCTAACTTTATAGATTTAAGGTATTTTCTAGTGCTTTAACCTGCAGAGAAAGGTTCTGGCAAGGCACAGAAGCATGTAGGTTAAAAAGAATAAAATCTTTGACTTGTTGTCTGCAAGAAACTGAGATATATATCCAAAGTAATTAAAATGTGCACTGCTTAAAAAACAAAAAAAAAGTAATTAAAATGTGACAAAAATAAATAAAAATGTGACAGTTTCAAAAGAAAACATATTGTTGTGGGTAAAAAGCTGTTAATTATTTTTTCTTTTTTTTTTGGCAGAGAAGGATTATTATTTTTAAGGGTGCGTTTGATTTATAATTTAAATATATTTTTTTGTCTTTAAAATGTAGAAACATGAAAAAATATATTTGATAAGTTAAAATCTGAAAATAATTTTCTAAACTGTATAAAAGAAAACAAATTATTTTTTTAATAAATTAGGATGAACTTTGTAAAGAAGATAAAAGAATAGAAATTTCCTCGAGCAGCACTTGATAAGAATCGAGACAAGTAGCAAATCTGCAAAGCCTATGGGTGGTGAGGTTGCCCTCTCTAGGATTTAAGAGAAAGAAAAGTGAGTACCAGTGCAAATATTCCCTTAAGTTTGGATCACTAGGGCTTGGAGCATCAGGGTCCACCATGACCTGCAAGATTAGTAATTATTTAAGAAAAATGATATTTAGAATAAGTAAGACTTAGGAGCAGTTATAGTGTGTTGTATAAATATCTTATCCAACTCGAGTTATGCTCTTCTCTGTGTACTAAAAGAAGTGATGATAATGTATAACTTAGTTTTAATTGATAGCAAAATCTTAACAAAGAAAAATATAATATAATGATATAATAACAACAATAACAATAATAACAATAACAATAACAATAATAATTGAATTATTGAAATTGATCATGAGGGTAATTAAGATATAAGCCATCGATAAACTTCCAACCTCATAAAAGATGGTAAAGATGTTAAACTATTAAATTATATATGATTGGTAAGAAAATTTAATTCTTAAGTAACACGCAAGGTGTATATACATATATTTTGTTTTGGGTGGACAAGAAACTTTATTAAAAGAGAAAGCCAGCGAAACAAGGAGATAAAAAGCAATAATATGCATCTACATAAATATAAACTAAACCAAACTTGAAATCCAAAGTAACTATAAGTCTTTTTCTTCATATATATCTATGTATTTAAAATCAAGAATATTTCATGTTAATAAGATTAAAAAATAACAGTTTTGTTAATTAGAAAATGTAAATCAACAACTATAATTAATAATCAAAAATGTTTTTACAACCAAAAATTGTTCTTAAAATTATATGCATGCTGACGTAGTATATGGTAAGTGGTGCATATTTCCTTTTTCTCTTTTTTTTTTTTTTGTCTCATGATCATATGGTAATGTCACCGATGTGGTATTTTGTTATGTTAACTTGAATATATTTTTGAGTATGTACTTTGGGTACTCATTACTAATATCATTTGAACTTTTTACATTTCTTTGAGCCTAAACCTGGCCCATTTACATGTGTGTGTGTGGGTGGGTGGGTGGGGGGTTTGGATACCTTAATTAACAGCGTTCGTGCTAGCTAGAGCAAAAACACCTATAATTGGGCTTCCAGTGTAGTGTGTGTATATATCTACGTACAGTGCAAAGAGCAAGCTTACCAGTGTGTAAAAGGTCCCACGGCTATCCCCTCCAATTTCAACCCTAGGTTGGTTAACAATTGCCGAAGGCCTAAGCTCACATCCATTGGTAATGTCTCTATTTCCATAGGTGATGCTTAAGGGTATTGTCCTTTCAAAAGGATCTACAACATCCCCTATCACACCTCCTACAACTAAAGGATCCCTATCCCTTGGCATTAGGGCTTGATGAGAACTGAGAGACAAGAAATCTAGAGAGAGAGAGAGAGAGTTGCTATACAGCACTGCAATAAATAATGGGTAGAGTTCAAATTGCTTCAAGAGATGGTCGTTAAGTTCAACAGAGCAAAAGGCTTTATATTCATGTATACTGTAGAATAGCATCTTCTCTTTTCTTAACTTTAACCAAGAATATTGGAATCTACTTTTGCTTAAAAACAGATAACCTGGTGTGGCCATGTGACTATTATATAAATTTTGCATCATTTTGTCCTCGCCCGTTCTCTTTTGCCCTCATATATGAAACTTCATCTTGTCCTCGTGACTATCCTCTTTATATCTATTCTCATAGAAGTATCAATGAAAAGTGAATGGTGGGACATATCATCAAGCTAGTACTAGCATTCTTGATATTTAGTGCTCCATAATTATATATAGTTGAGCAAAAATGAACTCCCAACAGCCTTATATCTTAATTACAAGTCAAAATAATAATTTATATATGAACCTTGTGAAAATGAAAAATCATAGATGACACCATGCATATGTATATATATTAGCTCCAAAATTCCCAAAGCTAGCTCTAACTCTCTCAAATATTTTTTTTTTTGTTTTTGCCTTTCATGTTATCTCTTAATTTATGAAATTGTGGGTTAGAAAATTGGAGTCATACTCCCCAGCCCTTTCAGTTGTGAATCAACATGTTCTCTCAAAATTTATCTTAATTGTACCCATCATTCATATTCATATTTCTAATATGATAAGTGTTAATCTAACTGTAAAAACTGTAACTACATGTACAACTATGCATAAATAATTTAATAGATATACAAATATAGTTATATTTTTTTGTAGTTAGATTAATATTTTTCTTCCAATATATATATAATGTTTTTATTATAAAAAAAAAAAAAAAAAAGAACTCTATGAGTATGCATCACGTTGTCTATAGGAGCCCTAATTCAAATGGATACATAATTATCTCCACAAGTTTCTAGTTTTAGCATTTGACATGTTTTGAATGTACAAACAAGGAAAAGGCCCACAAGAGACAGAGTAATAAATTAATACAAAATATACAAATTAGAGCATGCAAATATTAATGACGAGACTTGGTCTTAACACCGCTTACAAACTTTAGCTCGCGTACGATGTCAGAGCAATGGGGGTGTAGACCATTTATCAAGCTATCACTAATATAAGTAAAAATATGGGTAAATTTCTCATAGAAAGCAGCTTAATTAGTTAAACTCGACTCAACTAAGTTTTTTTTCCTACTACAGTAAAATCTCTTTATCGTCATACCATTGAGACCAAGTTAAATTTATTTCTATAAAGAGGTTATAATTTAAAAGAGTTATACTTAAAAAAATTATTGTATAGTTTCAAAAAATAGTATAGTTTCAAAAAACTAGTATAGTTTTAAACAATAGTGTGTATAAATTTATTTAGTGTTGGGAAGTGTTAGAAATATGAAAAGTCATCTTAAAAGTCTAAAATTTTACATTCTCTTTGCTTTTCTCTCATTGTTCCAAACAACTTTAGATAAATATTTTATTTCATCTTAAACATTTAATGTAATATATTTTTTGTAATATATAGTTAATTATTATTATATAGAGGCAAGTTTCTTTAAGATGAGACCTAGAAAAATTATAAGTTATTACAATGTGAAAATTATTCCTATTTACAACTGGCCTAAGTTGGGACCGAGATTTTTTATGATTATGTAGAGGTTATTTCTTTATAGAGTATTACCATAGAGTGGTTTTACTATACATAAATATACTTCCTCCACTTCGTCAAATCAAAAGTTAAGCCAACATTTAAATTATAAGTAGTTTTATATATCTTTTCTTAATTATTTTTTACCATGTTATTTTAGGTCTTCCTTTTTTTTGAATCATATTAGGTCTTTGTTTATTTCTATCATTATTGTGGATTGTTGAAGGATTTCAAGTTTCAACCAAGCTAGGTCATGGGTATTTTTGAAATCAAAATACATGTAAAAAATATTGATTTTACTTCTTGTATTAAATATGAACCGGGTACCCGCTTTCTTAAGCCTTCTTCCAAATCTGGCTCGGTTTTAAAATGAACATAAATTTATATCCCGGCCCAAATTTTAAAAGATTTTATCCAAGACTCATGTTAAAACAGGCTAGATAAAAGTGGACAAATGGGTCACGACTTCATCTTCATCTGCCCAAACCACTACTCAATTTTTCAACTAAAACACAAATCAACCTAGTGAATGGTGGGTGCAGGTTGTCTGTGCTTATGGCTTCAACTCTGTCTGCCTCGTTCTATATGCACCCACCACTGATATTTTCAACAGAAACAAAAATGAACCAAGGACATGGTGGGTGCTTAACATTGCCACCTTTGCGTATGTGATAAGAACATGGAAATTGAGAATATACAAAGCGTAAAATAAGGCACCAACCGAAAATTATTGCTTTCCTTTAGGCTTTATTAAAAGTTATATGAGTGAATCTCCAGGCCACTGAGGGATCTCCTGTTCGAGCAACCAAAAACTTAAAGGATTAGTCGGAACCAAATACCCGTATACCCTCGGTTACCCAAAAAAACAAAAGAAGAAAAGTTATACAAATGAGCTTACAGGCAATACCGACTATACCGTTCGTTTTATTCTTTTTGATACATTAGAACTAGCGTGAAAGCGACAGTTGGAAGTGAAAACCACATGAGATATATACACATATATGTCCATCTGTGAGTATCTTTTTTATACTTTGAAGACAGGGATTGGATCATCCCTCTGAGTAATGCCACGTTTGTTGTTAGTGACCACACAGCATTTATGTCTCTTAAAGCACCCATGCATAACGTATATTGAGATATAATTATATCTCAATATAATTGTAAACCAAAATTTGAAATATCCATGACACCCAAAGCCTATGGAAATCTTCAACTGACTCAAAGTGATGAGTACAAAAAAAATCCTTTCTTATCATACAGAGTGACTAAAGGAATTTGAAACAAGAAGAAAGAAAAACAAAGAAACCTAGCACTAATGCAAACATGCATACATATATCAATAATAATAATAATAAGATTGATTCAAATAAGGAATTGCATCATCACGACCATATAAAATAATTGCAATGTTTTAATTTTTATTTTTTTTAAAACAATGATTAAAAAGATTAATAATGCCTTCAACCATGTAACAGAAGATTAATAGGAACGGAAAGAACAGAACTTTGGGCGTTTTCTTTACAATAACACACAAAAAATAAAATTACAAATACACGCCCAAAAATCTTTCAGAGAGAGTTGAAATCTTTTCCAGAAGATGGACCAGAGGATAACAATAGCTACTTAGGGAAGAAGGGACTCAAACAAATACATCCACCACAACCCAAACCCAAATGATCTATGGATTCGCTGTAGGCCAACAAAGGGAAGAATATAGAATGACGACGCAGGTTAATCTGCAGGAAAACAAAAGTAAGCCATGCACAAGATGAAGATGCAACAGGAAGAGCAATTCACACAGTCTCTCTCAAGCGTCGGGAGCTGGGACAGTAGGTTTCTGGTTGAGAAGTGGCAGGAGAGCTTTCACAACAATGCTCATGTTTGGCCGAAACTCGGATTCATACTGCACACATAGCGCTGCCACTGCAGCCAGCTGCATTAAGAAGAATTTGATCAGCTTTAGATTTTGGAACGATTAGCTTGCACAAAGATCAATTGATGATATTTTTGCAGTGATTAACCACCTTGGGCTCTAAAGGAACAAGCCTGTAACGACCAACAATTTAAAAAGGTAAGAGAAAGAAACCTTGGCTACTCCTTTTGGAGGGTACTCCCCCTTCAGCCTTGGATCTACACATTGTTTGACCTTGTCCTCGCTAAGTCTTGGAGTTGCCTGTCAAAAAAGAGAAAAAGAGTTCTGTTAGATTACAGTTTAAGAAAGTGTAAATGGAATTAATTGCAAATCATGGAGCAAGAAAATAAGGGTATCAGTTAACAGGTACTTAAGCCTACAAACTAGATCAAACCTAGAGTGGAGTTGCAGAATCAAGTAAGGGAGAGTAAGGCAAAGCACCATATGTTACCATGTTTACCAGGTCAATATTATTTTTATTTTCAAGAGAAATCAAACCAATCTTTTTAAAGCACCCAATTGTGACATAATATATTGCAACTGAGAAGTCTTCTTGCTTTGTTCAAGAATGAGCTCAAGACTTGGTTTTCTGCATTTTTTTTTACTGAAACTCAAGTTTGAAAACTGAGTTTAAGCTCAACTGTGGATGAAACAGAGCTTGTTTGATTTCATTTTCATCGGGAGACATCATAGACTCATTTGCTGTATGATGAAACAGTGAAAAACTATAGAAGCAGGA
Organism: Paratinospora sagittata; assembly: GCA_035771175.1. NCBI lineage: Eukaryota > Viridiplantae > Streptophyta > Magnoliopsida > Ranunculales > Menispermaceae > Paratinospora > Paratinospora sagittata. The sequence continues at coordinate 49,396,171 of CM069595.1, forward strand.
AAAAGGATGGCATCAAATTCAAGATCAACCTAACAAAAGCTAATGAACATCTTAAATAGGACTTCCTGGATTTTTTTCATGGGGAAGAAAGGCTTTGGGACCATATCGAGAAGTTGGATGAGTGGTTGCATTAACTCAGTTAGGTTCTCAATTGTGATCAATGGTCGACCTAGGGAAAAGTTCAAAAGTGTCATGGGACTTGGACAAGGGGATTCCTTTTCCCCTTTTTTGACTCCCTTGGTTGTGGATGTGTTGAGTAGAATGATGGACAAGGCGAATGACTGCTCTTTGGTTCAAGGTCTTGGCAAGGACAAGGTGAAGTCTCTGACCTACAATTTACTAATGATATCATTTAATTTCTAGAGGAAGACGAGGGACCTTCAAGAATACAGTTAGAATTGCGAAATGTTTTTGCGAGGCCTAGGGTTTTGTTTTTTTTTTTTAATAGAAACAAAACTTTATTACATGAAGAAATACAATTATAGTGGAGACCAAAAAAATAAAAATGACAATCAAAGGGAAAAACCCCCAATCACCCGCACCGACATCGAGTGAGGTTAAAATAAACAATCACTCCAATTTAGTAGCCACCCCTAATGGAAAACCCGTTCGCCCAAGGGGAAGCAAAAACCCAAGAGCTAGCTACTAATTTAATGTTTTCCCACAGCAAATCACTCCCTTTAGAATTATTATTGAACACCATATCATTTCGCTCCAACCATAATGACCACAGCGTGGCATATGAGGCAATTAACCCAGTCTCTCTCTCAGTTGTAGAGAGGTTTGAAAAATGTGCCCGAGACTGACTCCCATCTATTCCAGATTCCTCTCGCAAAACAACATTCAAAAAACAAATGGCTTGAACTCTCCCCATCCTGCAAACAAAACACGTAGCAGTGAGGCTTGAGGCACCAATTGGGCACTCGCCTTTGAAGCATGTCACAAGTGTTAAGCCTGTTGTGGGCTAAAAGCCAACCAAAAAACTAACCATAGTTGGTACCTTGACTTGCCAAATGGTTTAAGAAAGTGGAAAAGGTGAGAATGCACGGTTGTTGCAAAGGACCTCAAAGAGGGATTTGGTTGAAAAAGCACCGTTAGGTGAGAGGGACCATGATACCCTATCCAGGGAATCAGATAGCCTAACCAAAGGTAAACTAGCTAAAAGGATCGGGATCTCATTAAGTTCTCTGGCAGTAAGGGCCCTAGGTAGGTGAAAATTCCAAGAAGGTGATAGCGTGGAAGGGTCGTCAGGATTGAGGAATTTAACAATAGGTTGATTCTTAGCTAGGGAAAGACGATAAAGGTGAGGGTATGTGTAGGCCAATGAGGAATCTCTCATCCACTTGTCTTCCCAGAATCGAAAAGAGTGACCATTCCCTACAATAAGTCGAACATGCGGAAGGACCTGAGGGGCAAGAGAAAAGATAAACTTCCATGGACACCGCTAAGATGACCTTGGGTTTCAAGATCAACATGGAGAAAAACATGATTATGCTGATCAACATGGATGTAGCCACCTTGAACAACATGGCTGTGAATGTTGGGTGCTCCACAAGATCTTGGCCAATGAAGTATTTAGGTCTTTCTTTAGGAGGAAATCCGCCAAGGGTTGCTTTTTGGGATTTAATGGTTACAAAAATATCCACAAGACTGTGTAGTTGGAAGAAAGAATTGCTTTCCAGAGTGGGCAGATTGTCTGACACATTCAGTATTGAAGGCCATCCTTTCCTACTATCTTTCCCTTTTCGGCATACTAGTTGGAGTGGCTGACAGAAATGAAAACTAATCAGAGTATTCTGGTGGAAAGGAGTGGATGAAGAAACAAGGATCATCTAGTGGCTGTAAATATTAAAGGTAGGAACAAGGCTTCGGTGGCAAAGTGGCTTTGGCAATTCCTTTAGAGCAGAATTCATTGTGGGCCAAGATCATTAAAATGAGACATGGAGTCGTACCAAATTTTCTCTAGACAAAGGGGATTCTATATGCTTTTGGGAGGATTGATTGTGCGGTAGTTCTAGTTTTGCAACCTCATTTCCTTCTCTCTAAAAGTTATTAGGTATGCACTTAGAAACAATTCCCTCGTTTTTCACAATGATAACCCTGAGAGTAATTATGCCTCTAGGGACTTCTGCCTGCTAAATAGCGAGTTTAAGGAGATTGGGAGTCTGCTTGGGAGAGTAGAGAGGGTCAGAATTAAAGAGAAAGTTGAAGATAGAGGTATGGACCTGCGATTCTTTTGGTGCATTCTAATGCAAATCTTTCTTTTCAGTTCTCACATATTCTTCTTCTTTTCCATCCTACCCATTATCTAGTTTCATTTGGAAATGAAGGCCATACTTGTACTTCCCTATGTAAGAATGAAGGAGCAATGACTAATCATCTTTCCATCCGATGTGGCTTTGCCCAACATCTGTGGACGGAATGTAGAGATGAGTTTGAGCTGGATATCATCATGCCCTCTATGATTGAAGATATTTTTGGTATGCAAACACACCCATACCCACTCTACAATCTTTCGCATTTTATTGATGATAGATAACTATGGCAATTATTTAGTCGAATTAAATTGTAAAAAAAAATCTTAAAATTTTTTAATCCAAACTCTTGTATGGTGGATCAATTATGGGATGTCATCAAATTCAAAACTTGGTTGTGGGGGGTGATTGTCTGGGAGTGACTCTCTCTAGGTGATCTTACATATAAGTGTGCCCTCTTTTGTAATTGGTTCCCTCAACTACCCACTTGTCCCCAGTGTGCAATATTAATATATTATATCTTCCCTTGGTTTCTTGCAAAATAATAATAATAATAATAACAAAATATCTTTAATATATATACCAAAACCCTTTAAAACCTTCAAAACCCCAAGTAGAAGTTTGGTTCTTTTTTCAAAAAAAAAAAATCCTATTTACCCAATTATTATGTTGTACGTTTGTAGTCACGTTCCTTAAACACAACATTAAAGATCAAATGTGATTATATTGTTATGCTGGTTTTCTTTTAGATTTTAAAAATACATCCCAATTTGTCTTCTTTTTTTTTCATATTGTTTGCATGTGTGATTCTGTATCTTAAGCATTGTCATGACTATTCATTCTAGTGTTATACATAAACAGCTACTAGTCTCTAGCGCTAATATTCTATTCTTATTTCTTTCAATTGCAACAAATACTTTGTTGGCTTACCTTAGGCATTTCATCACATGACCCTTTGAATTGTTGTCACAAATGACACTATGACCAAGCTGGTTCCTTTTTTTTTTACATTCCAAAGTAACTTTTACTCTGACATATTTACCCTTGGCCATAAATCTCGTTTGGATTTTTTATTTACTCAACTTTTCTATTTAGATTTAAATATGTTTCATTGGCTTTTAATTATGTGCTCATGAAGTTGAAGAATGTAAAGCTTCATCTTTTAATACCAAATTTGACGTTTACATAGTAGAATATGTAAGTAATTATATATATTGAGATTGTATGTGTAAATTTAACTAGTTATTTTATTTACAGAGGTTAGATAAATATGTTCTCGACACCTTGCCATGGCCTAGGCACACTTGGCCTAAATGGGACCAATTGCCCAAAGCATAGCCTCGATGCCTTGACAATACTAGTGATAAGTGAGAAGTGTTAATGTTGAGAAGGATATTTTATGGCGGCCACAATCTAAAAGGTGTTAGGCTGGATGAGAAGCAGAACCAAAAAGACTTGGGGACAAAGAATGAGGTCATCCATAAGAGTTAAGTGAAGTAGAGAACCACAATGAGGCATTTAACAATGTGAAACAAAGATCAAAAACAACATGGGTAAGGAGCGACATAGTGCAAGTTGAAGGTATAAAGAGAGAAAGAATGCATGAACTTGGGATGAAATCATGAGGAAAGACATAATTAACCTCAACCTAACAAATGCTAAGAACTTATATTAGATTATTATAATGAAACAAAATCCACATAGCAAGCCCAATATAATATAAATGAGGCCACTGTTGTTTTCCTAAATGCATTGATCATGTTGTTGGAGATACTAAAAGAAAGGGTATCAAGTGGCTAACTAGAGAAGGCAAGAGAAAATAGAGTGAATGAGAAGCAGCACAAATGGTAACTTGTAATCTAGTTTCCCCACCACATGGGACCAGAAAGCAAACCTAATTGACCACCACATGGAACCAGCATGCATTGAAAACCACAATGATGAATGTGCAAACAAAAATATAAAGTACGGACTACATCAAAATGCTCACCCAAGTAACCAGACTCTGTTGTCCACGAGGCATTGTATGATCAACTGGTTTCCTTCCAGTCAAAAGCTCCAAAAGAACAACACCAAAGCTATATACATCACTCTTTTGTGTCAATTGGCCAGTCATTGCATACCTGTAAGCATATTAGTGAAGTCAATCACAAAACCTTGAAAGTAGTTTGATTATGTAATCGCTAAGGGTTCCAACAAAGATAAGTGAAATGGGGAATTATTGAAGAAGAAGAATACACAGAAGTCCAGCATTATTAACATCACATTGCACACACGTGCACAATCTCATATTTATGCGCATACATATCTTGCATTTGTGTGTATATCTTTGGGGGTGGCATTTCGGCCTACAATCCATGGACTTGGCCCATTCAACCCGACCCAAGTTCAGCCCCACTTAAATGTCGGTCTGGCCCAACCCACCTATTATCATAGAACAGGTGGGTTGGGTTGACAGCTTTAAGCCCGACATGCCCAATAGGCCCAACCCAACAACCCAATACGAAATGCTAACTAGGCTAGTCCATAGCCTGACCGCTAATATCTCATAATGCAATATCTTTGATGAAATATTGAATTTTAGAACTATTTGCATTTTCCATGAAATAAAAATCCTAAATAGTTAATTTTATTTATGAATAATATATATGTACAAATTAATAAAAAACTCCTTATTAACGGTTTCTATATTAATTTGTTTACATACATTCTAAGAAATATTTTAAATCTTACTTTTATTAAACTAATTGATATATATATATATATATATATATATATATATATATATATATATATATATTTGAAATATTATATATACGATAATATTCCAAATTACACCATGTAAAATCTTTAACGGAAAGAAGAGAAAGCATGAAAGAAAACAGTGACTAATAGGTGATAATTCACTTCAGGGAACAAAAAGGACAATAAAAAATTGAAAAAAGAAGAAAAAAAAAAGGAAAGAAGAACATGTAATTTAGGTTTCATAGTGAACATAATATTGTTCCAAGTATCTAGATCCAAATTTCAAGAAACTTTTTGGTCGAGTCCCAGTATCCTAAAATTTGAAAATGAACAAGTTGGACTTCTAGATTTGTACCTGTATCCGACACCCATATCGGAGTCCAAATAACATAGTATATATGTGTGTGTGTGTATTCTAAAAAAGTTTTTACTTAAACTTTTTATATTATATATTATATGGTCACGGGTTCGAGTCGTGGAAACATCCTTTTGCAAAGAAAGGTAAGGCTACATATAATAGACCCATTTTGGTCCGACCCTTCCCTGAGACCCTACACAGGCGGGAGCTTTGTGCAATAGGCTGCCCTTTTTTCATATTATATTTTTTTTTTTCATATTTAGTGCAATAGTTTTTGAATTATTTTAATTAAATTAAGTAATTTTAAATTCATATAAATTAATTAAAAATCTTTGTTCAAATTTTTTATATTATACCTTTTTTCAAATTCATTCTAAGAAAGTTTTTGACACTTCTATATTAATACCTTCATATGATTAACGAGGGGTGTTGATGTCGAAGATGAAGATTAATTGTCTTAATATTTTTTTTATTTTTATAATTATGGATTTACTTGTGCAAAACATATTTAAAAATTTTCTCTTTTTTTTTTTTGAGCAATTTGTTAGCACTTTTAATATTTTTTAACAAAGTCATTGTAATAAATGAAACTTGTTTATTTTAATTTCCTCATAATGCTATACTATGTACCTTAAAAATTAAATAAATACAAAAAGTTATCTCTTATGTGATATCAAATTTGATTAGTTTCCTTGGCTCGATGACTTAGCCCCATAGTTAAAAGCCCCATTTAGCCTTGTCTTGGCCCATAGCAGAGTTCAAGCTCATTTTGCCCATTTCCTTGGCCCATGGGGGAAGCCCAACCCAATCCGATTTGGATTTTAATGGGTGATGGGTTGGGTTGGGCTAGAGATTTAACAAATCGGGCCAGCCTAGCCCAACCCAAGTTATGAATGGATCAAGCTAGCCGAACACAGTCTTTTTCTAGGCTTCTTAGGCGAGGGTTGGGTTGGGCCGAGTGGCAAAAATTGGCACCCCTATATATTCTAACAAATTTTATAGAACAAAACTTATCACGTGTACAACAAACTTTTTTTTTTCGAAAGAACGTGTACAGCAAACTTGGCAATTGACATGGACATGTTCATAAGGGGATCCATAAAGTTTGGCAACTACACCACCACAAAAAACTTCATTGATTCACTGCATTCACAAGAAATTTATATGTAAAAGCTAACTCTAGAAAAGTTGCAAAGTGATGACACTCAACTCTTTCTATGACCATATTTTGTTCAAAATGAGAGACTTCCCTCAATATTTCAATTATAATTCATTTTTTTTAAATGCACATAAGCTATCATTCATTACAATTATGACCCCTTAACATGCCACCTATTGGTTAATAACGCCACATTAATATATGGTATCCTAAACTCCCCCAAAAAAGACAAGATAGATCTCATGAACGTAGGTAATAGAGCAAAAGCCAGGTCAATTAATTCCTCCCAAGATATACTTGGAAAAGGCTTTAGGTTTCTTTTATTCATCTTGTTCCTAGCAAACCCTACGATGTCATCCCAAATCAATGGTCAAGGTGCAATTGAGGCAAACAATCAAATTAAAGAGAAAAAAAAATGATGGTAAACTGACCATTGCACTTTCTAATCTCAAATCAACTGTAAAGGTGCAATGCAATTGAGGCAAACAATCAAATCAAAGAAAGAAAAAAAAGATGAGATAAGAAATTTAGGAATTCTAGAAAGTAGCATCAAGAAAGGAAGCTCATGCAATATAAATATGGAGAATGCTATAAACTAACCAATTGCGCTAAGCTTCTAGCTCATTCATTTACTTTGGCAAGATGTTGTTATCTTTAAGCAGCTAGATCTTGTAGGAATAAAATAATTCTCCGAATTTTCATCAAGTTTTATCAACTTTTTAATTATCAAATTACAAATTAAATGTAATCAAATTATTACAAAACTTCCATCGAAGTTGGGCAAAATATCAAAAATAATTTTAAAAACACAAAAAAAAAAAACTTTTATCAACTTTCAGACATAAAGTAAATAAAATTCAATGATAACTTAATTTTTTGTTGGAAGATATTAGTAAAAAATAAAAGTATATGAGGTTGAAGTACAATTTCATAAGTAAGATGTGGAAACTAAAGAATCACTAAAGGAAGAAGTAAAATAAGATCTACAAAAATCTAATTAAAACAAAAATAAATATGTCATTTATAAATTATGAGTAATCAATCACATATATGTTACATAAAAGTCATAAAATAACCTGTTACTAAATAATGCAACGTGTCAAGTAATATAGAGCTTATAAATATTTCTTTAAAACATTATATTTCATAACTTAATGACTTTTGAGTGTATAATTATGTGTTTTAGCATATCTAAAAAAATATAGATCTTTACAATATTTAAACAATTTTTTTTTTACTTCTTTATAGTCTCAAAGTTTCACAAAGACTCTCCATGTCAAGTTGGACTATCCTGAATTAATACAAATTTTGAGGGACCGAAGTTCAAGGCGAATTTGAAAGTTTCAATCCTCACTAGTAGGGCAATTCCACATCATTTGTCATGCAACCCCTTAAAAAAGCACCCGACACTTCCCTCAAGGTTTTATGTTTCTTTTAGAAGATTGCATTTTGGCAAATAAGAGACCATGAAGCTTAGCCCATAAGTTTTTTTTTTTTTTTGACGAGATTGGTTAGCCCATAAGTTAATGCTTCTAATATGGGATTAGAGGATTAAAGTATCAATAGTAAGTCCCTAGCCCTAGTCCTCACATGGATTGTTGCTCCTAAAGTCATATCCATTTATTTCACTCTTTTCTCATTCGCTAATCTTGCTAGGAGATTGTCCTTTTGGGTCCTTAGGTCTTTTTGAGGCAATTCCACATGGTTTGCCACATGGGCTCTAGGAGGACACTAGGTACTTTGATTAGGGCTTTGTCTTTCCTTTAGCAAAATGAATCTTGACAAGTGAAGAGTTAATCATTTGAGTGCTAGTTCAAAAGGCTATGCTTCTAATGTGTGAAGAAAAATTTGGGAGACCACCATTATAGATGGACAAAACGGCAAACATGACTAACTTGGAGCATGTCCAAATCCAACTATCATCAATCCCAAAGAAAATAATGAACTACACTACACAAGACACCCAATTTAAATACTCCTCAACATTGTCAAAAAGGTGGATAAACTAAAAAATCTTAAGAGAATATATTAGCATCCTAAAATTAAAAATCCTTAAACAAACCAAACTAGTTAAAAGGGCACAAGAGACCAAGAAACAAATTATGAGCCATATAATATGTCGTCATCCCAAAATAACACCATTTTCCCCCTACTAAGCACAAGTTCGATACCTCTCAAGGAAACTCTTGTGTAAGGAAAGAAATTTCGCCCTAGACTTTGATCTCTTAAAATCGGAATTAATTCAAAGAAGTTTAATTCGACATGCAAAATTTTTGTAAAAATTCGCTGACTTGTAAAATTTTAGAGAATTTTTACACAAATGCTAAAATGTGCACAATTACTGTAAGAAATGTTGAAAACAGATATAAATAAACACTTTTAACATATAAAAATATAATATAAGAGATTGAAACATGTTTTGTTACATCAACAATGTTTAACACATATTGCACATACAATGAATTTTATATCATTTTATTTTGTTTTGTGTCTAATAATTTTTTTCCTTTGTTCAAGTCAAGAGATTTACAAAAGATTGACATTAAATTAAATATATACCCAATTAAAAGTGTTGAGACTTGAGGATGAACCATTCTTCAAATTTAATTACTTTTGATGATAGCTCACGAATATTTTAGTTGTCGTCTTATGATTTGTATATTGGTTAAAATTAATATTTATTTATGGGTAATGCTACAAGGACATGGTTTTTTGACACACATTTTTGACATTGCAAATGGGAGTGGTTGGATTGCCTCGAATCACACGACAGCACCTCGTATCACGCGTTAATTGCATGATACAAGGTGGTGTCACGTGATTCGAGGCAATCTAACCACTCTCACTTGCAATGTCAAAAATGTGTGTCAAAAAAGCATGTCAACTAATCATTTTCCTTTATTTACATAGAAAACTTTCATACATATTTATGAAATTTCCACAAGTTTTAAAATATTTTAAATTAATTGTAGTTTTATTAATTATTATTTATTATTATATGCTTTTCGAGAAATTGAATGCAATTCAATTGACTTAAATAGTTAAACACAATACATTATCATTTTCAAAGTACAATATCTTTAGAATGCAACAAAAAGATTTGAAAGATACAAAGTTATAACCACATTGATAGTGCCCTTCATCCACTCTACTTCGAATCGAATCCTCTTGAAAAATAACATTAATAGTAAACATGTTAATATAGATCAATATTTGTATCTACATTATAAAAATATTTCTAATGTTTTATTTCTAATGCAATTCCTAAAATGCAAATCTTAAAATGCAATTATATTTTTAATGTTTTATTTCTATATGAGCAACAAAGAGGAACCTATACTAATGATTTTTTATCATGAAAAGCATACACAATGGGCTTGTTTGTTACTGTGACAGAAACACTTTTTTTCATTTTTTATAACCAGAAGCTGGGTTAGGCCCGTTTGTTTATTTTTGCTAACTACCAATAATCGCAAATCTATCGCAATTTGGAGAAGCTGTTCAAGGGCAGTTTCTCCATTCTACTTCTGCGATTTTAGTTTTTTTAAACCAAAAAATATATTTTGCATACTAAAATAACTACCAAAAGCACTTTTAAAATAAAGTTGTCAAACAAATTATCAAAAACTTTCTACAAGCACTTTTTTCGTAAGCACTTCTATAAAAGCTATAAGCTATAAGCATAAACAATACCAAACAAGCCCAATATATCATGCTAGCAACAACACAATTACATAAATTGAATTATATATATATAGTTATAGTTATAGTTATGGTTATTTACATATGCATGTATAAATTACATAAATTGAATCATATGTATTTATGCATTAATTATATACTTTTTATATTAATATAAATGATAATTCAAAGAACACATTTTCACGTAGCTCAATATTTCAAATGTGTAAAATTATTTTTAATTATATTTAGATAATAAAAGTCCCCCACATGTATACAAACATAATCATAGTGATTAAATTATATAATATAATATGTATTATACTTGTTATTTCTCATGTTGTACCACCCTATATATAAAACTATGTTAGATTAAAAAAAGGTCAATAAATAACAAAATCATTTATATTAATATTACATGTGAATTTTGATTTTTAATTTTTAATATGCATGTACTAAAATAATTTAGAAACCTTTGGTTTTTTTTTTTTTTTTTTGCTTTAGAAATGATTGGTATTTACATATTAATATGTTTTTGTAATCTATCATATTAATAGAAAAGTGATGCTTTGCACAAAAAAAGGCATGTCACTATACATAACTATATATATACAAGTTTCAAACCTCGAGCGTTGCGCGGGTATTTTTAAAATATTAATAAAAAAACTAAATATATTTTAAGATATAAAATAATAAATAAATCAATAATTTGTAAAATAAAAATAAAAAGATTTTGTGGGTATATAAAACAAAAAATCTAAATAATAACTGAATTTAGTTATTATCTCTACTTAATAAATGAATTCAATAAGGTTGGTTTAGTAGATTCGACAATACATTTCTCGTGGTTTCACAATCTTTATTAATATATAAAAAAATAATTTATTTCTTATTTCTTAATATATTAAAGTTCATAAAATATAATAAATTGTAATGCATAGTTGCCGAGCTTACTTTTATTAAATAATTTTTTTTAAAATATATATTTATTTGTAACATTATTCATACTCTTAGTTTAAATGTTATATTGTTATATTATAAATTTTGACATGTACTTTGCACATCGACACCGTGAAAAATCGAAAAAATTCAGCGAATTTCCGCAAATTTTGTCGATTTTTCAATCCTTGCTCTTGTGTGACTAAAATACCTCTCCATATCCCACAACATTGAAGACATGATGCTCAAATTTCCCAACCAAAAAGACATTGATACTATTATTTTTTCCAAACTCAATTTCATTCATCCTCCAACTTCAAAATCACTTACTTCATTCATTCCCTTTTTCAATTCACAATAATGAGAACATGAAGATCTAAAGGTAAAAATCCTTCCAACTAGCGAAACATAGATCCATTTGTGTCCATCTACTTTTCCCTAAAGGACTCTATCCTCAGATCCAATCTATAGCCTCTAGGCTACAATGATGCAAGGTACATTCTTTCACTAAGAAATAGTTTACTCTCTACAAAAGTATTTGGCCATCAAGAAGAGTTACTTCCCTTATAGATAGTTTGCAATTGGTTCCATGTGACAAAGACACTATATTTGGCTTCACCAAAAAATCCAAAGGTATCAAGAAGAGGAGAGATTCATCACAACACCCAAAGTATCTAAAACCATACTATAAGTCTGTAACACCATCATCTCACCCTAAGCCCTCCTATCTGCCAAGGTGGAATTGTGGCCTCATTCCACAAAAATCCATGAAGTGAAGTAATTTGTCACATTAGTGACACTACAATTAGGTAAGATGATTGAACCAACAACTAATAATCCAAGGCACGCTTCAAGTAAATAGTAGACTATGGTTGTGTTTGTTAACTCTATTTAACCTCTACTTTTACTTTAAAATGAACCTCTATTTAAAGTAGAGGTTCAAGCTCTAATAGAAAATGCCAAAATGTCAAAATGTTATATATGATGTAGATTCGTTGCGGAAGCAAGACCGAAAATACTCAAAAATAAATCAAACTAAATTCTATGAAATAGAATTCTCAAAAAGGAAAAAATAATTGATATTCATCTATTAAAATTCGTAATTGGAGCTCCTTATATAGATAACTCCCCTAAAACAACTTCTAAACTACCTAAAACACCTAAAAATAAGTTTCCTAACCTATCTATAACATAAAAACAACTTTCTAATCCTATTAGAACTCTATTTAGACACTTCTAAACACTTTTTTTTTTAAGAAGGAACAAAAATGTATTATATTAATTTTTAGAAAGCACGGAGCAAAAGCTATACAAAGCGCCCAAAACAAACAAGACCCCTACGAATGAACAAATTTACCACATCCTCTGAGCCAATCGCTCAGAGCAAAGCCCTTAGATAACCTGCAATTACCAACCCAAAAAGAAGCTAGCAAAAACGATTTTTCCCAAACTTCTACAGACTGGAGTTCAATTTCCTTAAACACCCTAGCATTCCACAACGACCACAACACCGCTAAACAAACCACCTGCCAATGATCTTTCCACTCCACGTGGATGGTGTTAATGAACAGGAACAAAGAAAAATGATCAACCTCAACCTCGTCCAAGCGCATGACGGGAAAATGGATACACCACCTACGCCATACCTCTCTGGAGTATGGGCATCTCCAAAAAAGATGATCAATGGACTCCATACTACTCTTGCATAGAAAACACCAGCAAGGAGAAAGACAAATGTTGGGGAATCTTCTTTACAGCATATCACCAGTATTCACCTTACCATGGGCCACCACCCACCCAAGAAATTTAACTTTAGATGGTACTTATGCTTTCCATAGAGAAATATGATGAGAAAAAGGAGGAATAGAGGTATCGTCAAGGAGGGCTGAGAAGAACGATTTGGTGGAAAAAATACCCGATGGATCCCAAGGCCAAAAAATTTTGTCCCCATCCCCAGTGAGAACACATCCCTCAAGTAAACAAACAAGAGACTCGACATTCCGCTCCCCTCTAGGATGGAAATTGCTTCCAAAATAAAAATCCCACCCCCCAAAAATTCCCTCCCTAAGGTGATGGTCACTCCTAAAATCTGAAATAGGTTTGTTGCGGAACAAAGAGCGAAGGTAGAGGCTTGGAAAAATATTTTGAAATGTGTCAGTCCCACACCAAAGGTCCTCCCAAAAATGAATGGAAGCACCATTCCCAAGCTTAAATATGGTGTAAGGAAGATAATCGGGGTACACAGAAGCTATGAATTTCCACAGGCATCTGTATGTTGCCCTCGGAGCAAGTCTCGTGTCCCTACGGCTTTCCGAAAACCCATGCCTACTGCGAGGCTATGAATTTCCACGGGAATCTGTATGTTGCCCTGGGCGCGAGTGTCACACCCTGGGTTGCACAGCGTGCCCCCTACCCAGGTGCGGGCGCACCCCCCTCGGGGCGAACGCCTAGCCATTATGGATCCATAATATTGTCCCATCCCGGTACAGCCACCGCCACACAAGGACGTCTCTTGTACACGAGATCATTTGTCTGATACTATTCATGAATAGTACAGGGCCTCCCCTAGAATCGAACTCGAGACCTCCCTTAAGGAGTCTAATTTCGCATTCTCAGTGGCTACTCAGAATGCGAAATTAGACTCCTTAAGGGAGGTCTCGAGTTCGATTCTAGGGGAGGCCCTGCACTATTCATGAATAGTATCAGACAAATGATCTCGTGTACAAGAGACGTCCTTGTGTGGCGGTGGCTGTACCGGGATGGGACAATATTATGGATCCATAATGGCTAGGCGTTCGCCCCGAGGGGGGTGCGCCCGCACCTGGGTAGGGGGCACGCTGTGCAACCCAGGGTGTGACAGCGAGTCTCTTGTCCCTACGACTTTCCGAAAACCCATGCCTACTGCGAATCACCCGTCTCCAAAGTTGCTCTTGCTCACAAGGGAACCTCCACAACCACTTGCCCACCAAAGCTTTATTTCTCCTCCCTATATTACCTACCCCCAGACCACCAAGCTCCACCTTCCTCTGAACAATATGCCAAGCAACAAGATGAGAGCCCTGACCCTTGATGTCATTTCCCCACAGAAAATCCCTCATGAGCTTCTCAATAATGTTCACCACCTTTCCTGGGACTTTGAACACTGACATATAATATGTAGGAAGAGCATCCAACACAGATTTAATGAGAGTCAACCTACCCCCCTTTGACAGGAAACTCCTCTTCCAGCCATCTAACCTTCTCGACACCTTAGAAATCACCGGATCCCAAAAATCAAGCCTAGATGAATTACCACCCAGAGGCATACCCACATACGTCATAGGCCAACTCCCCGCAGAACAGCCAACTAAATTGGCCATATTCCTCAACCACTCTTGCTGAACAGAAACACCCACCAACTGGCTCTTGGCCATATTAATCACCATGCCAGACACCCAACAAAAGCACTTCACAATATTGGATGCATTACTAATACACTCCTTTTCTCCCTTCAGGAAAATCAATGTGTCATCAGCAAACTAGAGGTGAGTAACTTCCACATCATCCCGCCCTACCACAAAACCCCTGATCATTTTGGCATCCTTTGCTTTGTCCAACATTCTTCCCAACACATCAACCACTAAAGTAAAAAGGAACGGGGATAAAGGATCACCCTGCCTTAACCCCCTTTCACTAAAAATTTTCCCCCTTGAACGGTCATTGACAAAAATAGAATAAGAGACTGATCTCAGACACCCCTGCATCCATTTCCTTCATTTCTCCCCAAACCACTAAAGTAAAAAGGAACGAGGATAAAGGATCACCCTGCCCTAATCCCCTTTCACTAAAAATTTCCCCGCTTGGACGACCATTGACAAAAATAGAAAAAGAGACTGATCTCAGACACCCCTGCATCCATTTCCTCCATTTCTCCCCAAACCCCTTCTTCATCAAAACAAAATCAAGAACTTGCCAATTCACCATATCATACGCTTTGGCAAAATCAAACTTAAACACAACCCCTTCTTTTCGTCTAACTTGATGGTCTTCAACCAGTTCATTTGCAACCAGAACCGCATCAATTATTTGCCGCCATTGAATAAAAGCCATCTGATTTTCTGAAATTGTGGTATGTAAAACTCCCTTCAACCTATTTGCCAACACCTTCGCAAGGATCTTATAAAGACAAGAAACCAGACTAATGGGTCTAAAGTCTGCAACTTTACGGGACACAGTCTTTTTAGGTATCAGACATAAATACGTCTCGTTAGTACAGCCATTGACAATCCCTATTTGATGGAACTCCAAAAGCACTTTCTTTAGATCGGCTTTAACCACCTCCCAACAACTTTGAAACAAAGACAGTGTCATGCCATCAGGACCAGGGGCCTTGGATCCTTCACAATCAAACACAGCTTGCTTAACCTCATCTTCAACAAAAGGCACTTCCAACTCTGCACTATCCACATCCCTAATGGGACTCCAATCCAATCCGTCCACACCCCAAACACAATGTTCACTGCTAGCATAAACTTTGATGAAATAATCAGTAATCTCCTTAACAATCCCCTCCTCGTCAACCACCTTAGACCCATCCTCCAACTCCAAACTAGTAATGGAATTTGCAGATCTTCTACCACTCATAAGCCTGTGGAAAAATTCCGAGTTGGCATCTCCCTCCTTAAATCATTGAACCCTAGATTTAATGATGGCTTCCCTGTCTTCAATCATACACAACTTCCACAATTCAGCTTTGGCCAACCTTCTCTGACACCCCAAATCTTCATTCCACTCAGCCCCTCCTTCTTTATTGTCGAGCCGAAGGACTTCAGCCTCCAATTCCTTCCTCCTCACCGCTTCCCAGCCCCTAATTTCCTTTTCCCAACCATGAATCTTATTTTTAACAGTCTTGACCGTCTGCATGAATCTACAACCCTCCCCAAACATAAGAAGGACCTTCCCTCCACCATCCCTTAACACGGCTCTTGAACTCCCCATGAGAGATTAGACGACTGTTAAACCCTAGGGGGGGCAGGTCCCCACAAAGGCTTTAAAGTGTCCAAAACGACCGGCCAGTGATCTAAGATGAACCTCCCACCAACCTCTTGTCTAAAAAAAGAGAACATCTCTGCCCACTCCGCACCCAGCAAGAATCTATCAAGTCTGCAACAAACTGGAGAAGCTCGAAAATTAGACCACGTAAAGAGACCATTGAGTAATGGAGGGTCAATAAGTTCCAACTCCCTAATTAATTCATCAAACTCTCTCATGCTCCTTGCTACCCTACCACTGTTCACCTTCTCGGAAAGACCACGCACAACATTAAAATCTCCTCCGGTGCACCACTTTCCCCCACAAATACTGCTAAGCCTCGCTAGCTCATCCCAAAAACAACACCAAGCTTGTCTGTCATTGGGCCCGTACACACCAGTCAGCCACCAAGTATCCCCATCCCCACGATCCACCGTCACAGAGACAGTAAATTCCCCCAGAAGTCTGTCAACCACTTTAGACCCCCTAGAATCCCATACCACTGCTAAACCTCCAGCAGAGCCACTAGCTCGAAGATAAACCCAGTCCTTGAACCGTGACTACCAAAGAGCCCCTATCAAGTCTCTGTCAATCTTCTGTCTTTTAACTTCTAAACACTTTTTAATACACTTATAAAAAATAAAAACAAATTTTAAAAACTATTTAAAAATTACCACTAAAATATAAATTTAACAAAATAAAAACTTCTTTAAAAGGAAAAAAATTAAATAGAAAAACATAAAAAAAATGCAAAAATACATTATACATCATTCCCCCCTTGTTGAAAAGAATTCTTCCTCGAATTCGAATCACCACTAGAAGAATCATCGTAATATGGAGGATGTCGCACAGTAAAAACTTCAAATGCGTGAAAATAACCAGACAACTGTACCCTGGAAGAAGATGTCCTAGACTCGAATCTAGTGACCACAAGCAGAATCGTCTTCTGATCTGGAACTTGGTTGAAATCAAATATTTTCTCAACTATAAATAGCCAATCCATTATTTCATTGGGTTGAAGATCATCATGAAAACTCCTTTGATCACCAAACGGGTTCTCATGCTCTTCCTCGATCCACGCATCAACACCTTCAACTTTTGGAGCCAAGTATAACTATCGATCTACAAACAACATTCCCAGGTCAATACCAACGATCTCTTCCTCAAATTCATCACCATATTCATCAAATATAGGTGGATTATCAAAAGAATTTTCTTCTTCATTCCATTCATCTATAGTAGGTGGTGTGAAACAAACCTCACGGCGTGGTTGTGGTGCAGGCAAGTGCCTGTGGTAGCAGCAATCCCTACGATCTAGATTAATCGCATGGGATTGGTCAGATTCGGACCCCTGCTCCGAATTGTGGAGTGAAACTGCAGGATTTTCGTGAGAACCCACAATTTTCTCCCTGTCTTGGACAACGATCGACTCTTGAAGTTGTAGTTGTGACAACGTCAAGCTTAGTACAACTTTCAGCAGTTGATTCATGGCTTTGACATTATTGGTGATTAATTCTTCAAGTCGATCGACCTAAGAATTGATTGCGAGTCTTCCTCTTCTCTTTGACGCCATTGACGAAAAAAAGCAAGATCAAACTTGTCTCTGATACCAATTTTATGTAAATTCGTCACAGAAGCAAGAGCGAAAATACTCAAAAATAAACCAAACTAAATTCTATAGAATAGAATTCTCAACAAAGAAAAATGTAATTGATCTTCATCTATTAAAATTCGTAATTGGAGCTTCTTATATAGTAACTCTCCTAAAACAACTTCTAAACTATCTAAAACACCTAAAAATAAGTTTCTTAACCTATCTATAACATAAATGCAACTTCCTAATCCTATTAGAACTCTATTTAGACACTTCTAAACACTTTTTAATACAATTAAAAAATTAAAACGAATTTTAAAAAACTATCTAGAACTATTACTAAAATATAAATTTACCATAATAAAAACTTCTCTAAAAGGAAAAAACTTAAATAGAAAAACATGCAAAAATACATTATACATCATTATAACTCTACTACAATTAGAGGTAGAAAAAGTAAATCATTATACCCAAAAAATAATTTTTTAATTATCTTCTACGCTCTTTAGAGGTTGCAAGTAGAGTTAACAAGCACCACCTAAGTAAACAAAAAGAGTAGCATCATTTATTCATGTTGAAGAATTTTATCTCTCTCTTATGCTACCTCCTAGCTTACTCTGAATATCCCATATTATAATAGAGGAAGATAATTACATCAAAACATTTATAAATAAAAAAGTCAAACAAAAACATGATCTTTAGCCTTTTAGGTTCGTGATTTGGATATGTTCTTAGATTCAAACCCATGACCTCCAAGTCACAATGGAGCAACTTCAACTATTGCGTCAAGGGCCGCCCTTTTATTTTAATACAAAAAGCATAATGAACATATGGAATAAGCATTTGTTCATCAAACTTAAACATGATCTTTTTTTAATAGTACTCAAAAAATGGGCTACTTTTTTCGATGAATTTTAAAAGGCAAGCCATTAAGAGCTCTCTTAAACGCGTATTCCTTCATTTCTAGCTAAGTATTCAAAAAATAGACCCTATCACTTGAGAACTTGACATAATTCAAGTTGATTCAACAAAACCTTTTTCTTAATTACATGGAATACCTATATGAATTTGCTTCCTCTACCACACAATTGAAGGCTAAGTCTAGAGCTATATTTTTTGTCATAATCCCCATTCATGCTATATTATGTCTCTTTAACTCTATCAATGCCATTAATATTCAATAATCCACTCCTTTTCCTAATTGTTGCATCTAACAATCTACTCATATATGTCCATGAAGTAGACAAGTGGCAAAAACAAAAAAAAGGTTTATCAAAGGAAAGGAAGAAAAGATTCTAAGGTACAAATTCTGATTTAGAAGATGGGGAAGCTAGTTGTGACCTTTTATAGGTCACCTTATTAATAAAGTTGTGCAACCAAGGAGTTGGTCAAGAAGAAAGTCAAAGAGTTGGTTCTTTCACCAAGAAGTATTAAGTGTCCTTAGTTTTCCTGGACAAAATAAATAGTAGTCATAACTATTTTAGTGTTCCTATGGAATTCTTAGATTTTCTATGGAGTTCTTAGATTTTCCATAGAATACTTAGTTTTCCTAGGGGTTGTTAGATTTCCTAGATTTTTTATACTTGTATTTTTCCAAGAATCATTGATGATTCTTGATCTTTTGTGTTGTAGAAGTCTATAAATAGGATTGTAATCTTCTTTTGGGGCATTGAACAAAGTTACAGATTTGAGTCTTTTCTTCTTTGGGTTTGTGTGATACAATCCAACCTTTGGTGTGATGCCAAGGACTTCTAGGAGTGATTCCTAGTACTTCTATCTCTCTACTCTAACCCTTTACCTCTACTTTCCTTAACCATTTCCAACACAAAACTACAATCTTGCAATTTTCTTTCAACCCAATCCCCCTCTTTGTCCTTGTCCTACATCAGTCCAACCTCCAAACCATCTTTATTGGTTCTCTCCTACCATGTGGAACCCAAAGAGTTTAAGATTAGTATGACTAGAAGTAAATACAATAAAAGTAATTTAATGGAAGTAAAAACACAAGCAGTAAGATAGTAAAAGACTGAAAACCAAGAGATATCAACAAGGGGAAACTTTTGGTATAGTTGAAAAGTTGAGATAAGATTCACAAAAATAACAAAAATATCTCTAAACCTATACTGCAACAGGAAAGTCCTTACCAAGCAACCTTGTCTTATTTACCTACCTCTACAACATTGAATATAATAACCATTAAATAAAATGCCCACTAACACTCTAATACACTTGAAGTTTTGACAACTTCTTATGTCAAAAACAAGCTAATAACGAATGGTATATTCAAATATATTAAATGGTTGAATTCCATCCACATCTACAGGCTCCTTGAAGGAACAAACCCTTCATGAGAAAATATATTGCATTGAAGCATAGACAAGATTTAAAGTTTAAACACTATGTAACCTAATTTGGTAACACATTGGGAAGTCTCAAACATTATATAAGCTACTAGAGAAATAATATATATCAAATCATTCAACACTTGAATAACATCATTTTCTTCTTTCAACATAAACACTGAGCAATCGACAGTTGAAACAATTGAATGAATCAAAACTAATCATAGCTATAAAAATAACCAAGGATGAGTTTTAGAAAGTTTACTCTGGTGCATGATAACCAAAGGTCCCTAGAACTCGAGTGGAGTGAAGACGAGCAGCCATGTCAGGAGCCTGATTTGAAAGGTTGAAATCTGCTATTTTGGCTCTAAAGTCTTCAAATAGGAGCACATTGCTTGATCTAATGTCTCTGTGAATGATTGAAGATTGACATTTCTCATGCAAATAGTCTAGCCCTTTTGCCGCATCAATAGCAATTCTAACTCGTTGCATCCAGTCAAGTGCTGGACCTGGTTGTGCACCTTGGACTCCTTTCCTACCTGCAAAATGCAAGCTTAGTTAAATTTGCACAAAAAGTGGCTGGTCAAGGTGTGAAACGATTAAAAAGGTAACATGTTTGGACCCAGTAAAAGAAGTAGAACAACTAAATCTATGTGATACCATGCAAAATGTCATGCAGAGAGCCCATTGTTGCAAATTCATACGCTAAGATACGAAGATTTCCTTCCACACAATAACCAAGCAACTCAACAAGATTCTCATGCTTCAATCTTGACACCTTGGAAACCTAAAGCCAAGAATACCAATTCAGTCAGATGTGCGAGGCAAAAGCTATATTTGTCTATACCTTTTAAAACAATCTAGCCAAAAAAAAAAACCGAGATACTTGAGTAAAGTTTTTGGGAGGTTGGGAACTTTAGAGGGAAACCTGGGTCAAGAACTCAGAGTCTGAGTCTGGTTCCGATGAAACATCAAGCTTTTTTACAGCCACAGCTTTATCACCATTTAAGGTTGCATAATATACTCTTCCATATGACCCTTCACCAATTAAAGACTTTGACCCAAAATTGTCGGTCTTTTCCTTCAGTTCATCAAGAGCCAATGCAGGCACTTCAATTGGTGGTGGCTCTTTTTGCACTTCGATATTGGTAGGAGAGTACTTCGAGCCTTTGTTGTTTCCTAACATGGAATAGATAAGTAAGCTTCAAGAGATCTTTTGAGAACATTTAGACATTATAGCATACCCACTAAAGAATGCCTTTGATAAAACAAAACAAACAATGCCATTTGCAAACAAATGTTATAGAAACATACCCTCTACATAGCTCCTGGGGCTTTTCAATGGTTCATCTTCAGTTGGATGGTAAGCTTCTTCTACGTGACAAGTACAACAGAACCACTTGCGCATTCTGTCTCTCTTCCTTATATACAAAAAACCAGGAGCATTTGCCTGGCCAAACACAAAACCAATTCCTCTCAATTTACTTGCAACATTCAACGCCATATAAAAGCTACATTACTCAAAAATAAAAAAATAATAAAAAAACAACGCGCATCAATCACAATCAAAACATCTGAATAACGTCCGACAAAATCTTAAACAAACAAGAACAATTCGCAATCACGCTCGTTCAATCAAAGAATTCCCAAATTACTTTTCGAACAGAGCCAGTTAAATCTCACCAAAATCCCTCAAAAAAAAAAAATCTCACCAATAAACCGCGCCGCGAAGCCTCCTCCACCATTTCACACGCACCAAATCCAAAAAAACAGCCGAATCAACCAAAACGTGTTTCTCTACCAATATATCTCTCCAGAACAACAACACGTGAAATTCTCCAACAAACTCCAATAAAAAACAAAGAAAATTATGCTAATCCCCTTCACGACCGCTCAATTCGCGATCAAAACGACAGATCCAGCGAGAAACAACCAGAATTCTAGAGGATCAAACGAAATGAAACCAAAAAAGGAGAACAAAATAAACAAATCAATAACCGAAAAACAGAACCAAAATGAGAACCGAAAAATCCATTTGTAACGGCAGAAAACGCGCAGAAAGATCGATTGATTTATAAACAAAAGAATTTCGAGAGAAAGATAGAATTAGATTGAGATCTTACCTGGCTTCCGTTCCTATTTCTAGGGTTTATGTGATCGGAAACAAAAAATAAATAAAAATGGAAAGGAAAGGTAATGGAGATGATGAGAATCCAGAGAGGCAAAAGAGAGAAGCAGTTGGGCTCCAAAATACCTCTCTCTCTCTCTCTCTCTCTCTCTCTCTCTTTCGGTTCAACAATTATAAATAAATTAATTAATGTAAAGAGCTGAAATTAATGTAAAGAGCAGAAATTGAAATTGTTCCGTTAGAGGCTGTTTTGTTATTGTCATCAGCTGTGTCGTATATCAAAGGCTTAAAGAAACCACCATTGTTTAGGCTCCGACGCGTGTTTGTTTGGTCATTTTTACTTTCAGACTGCGTCGTTAACGGTGACACGTGTAACTGTTTGGGCGTTGCCTTGTTTGAAGGCGCGGAATTTGTGGTAATTCTATTTTTAAACCAAAATGGAAGAAACCAGTCTAAAATGGAACTAAAAAGAGGATATCATGACCATTTAAGCATGATTAAAGATCAATAATAAAGTTAAAAATATATTTGATTGGTAAGAATCAAAAAATTTATTTATATTATTATAATAAGAATAATTGAAAGAGTTCATGGTCATTTTTATCGAATTTTTAAAATTAATCCTTTAAACTTATATTTATCATTTATTTTTAAATTTAGTTTGAAGTTAATATTATAATTTACATAATTTCTCACTTTCTCTAGTCCTCTTACTTTTAAGTCACTTTACATTTAATTTATCTTTATTTACCTTTAATAAATTTAATTATAAAGAAAATATATATTTTACTACCTAACGTTGGATAGCACAGTTGGTTAGACGGGCGTTATGCTCCAGTGGTTGAGGGGCCCTTGTGTGGTCGCAAGTTCGAAACTAAACTCTGCGGCGGGAGTTCGTGCCCACTGTGTCCATTCACGTTGGGAATTATCTTCTTTATGCTTAGCAGTACCCGAACTTCAGATTAGTCTCCTCACAAAGGGGTTAAAAAAACACTGAAGGGTAAAATACAAAAAAAAAATATATTTTTACTTCTTTCATATAATATATTATAATATTAATTACATATCTTTCATTTATTCTTTTTCTTTTACATATATTTAACTCAATTTAACTAAAACTTTTTTTTCCAACAACACATGGATTAGCTACATAAATCTGATTCCTTCACTCCACTCTATTAAGGGCTAAATCGATATTTAAATTACAAGTAATTATATTCATCTTAATTATTTCTTTTTTATACTATTTTAGGACTTCCTCTACCACTATTATTATCATACTTTTCTAATATGTCATTTTCTTAGTTGAATTATCTAAAAAACTGGTAAAAATAATGATATATATATATATATATATATCATGATTGAAGTAGCTTTTAAGACATTAAAACTAATATTTGTAACACGTAACAATAGAATTGATAGTTCACGGATGATGTTAAAAATAGAAAGTTTTTCACACTATATAACAAGGACAATGAGCTCCTACAAGATTATTATTTTATTATTTTATTTTTTTATTCCCCAACAAGATTAGTAACCATCGTAGTTAAATGGCTTTTTGTTTTTTTAACTTGATTTTTTTTAAAACAAACAAAAAGAAAAATAATATCTCATGGACTCATCAAGCAAAGGTGCTTAACTACTGAGCCCACAAATATCCAATAAAGGTAAAGCCTCAAGTGCTCGGCCCAATTAACGTAATTGGGTTCTTCCAGCCTAATTCCCGAGCCCAAATTTCAGCCCAATTACTTGCACGTCCTCGCCTATAAATAGGTCTCAGTTCTCATTTCCCATTTTTGCATTCGCTCAGAAAATTTCGAAAATACGAGGGTTTTTGGTCTGCTCAGCACTCTTGCGCTGGGTTTTTCATCTTCTTCGACGAGCGTCGTCTAGATCTCTCTTGCAAATTGAAGTTCTTTTTCCGAGATCTAAAGCAATTAAAAGTTGTTGAATCTTGACACGATCGAAGTGGTTCTTGATTCTCGTTATCTGCGAGGATTCTTCTTCAGTGATGGACTGCGATTGGAAGTTGGAGAGAGAGTGCCGATTCGACGGAACATTAGCGGAGACGATCGGTTCTTCGATCGATGAACGGAAGAAAGAAGTTGTGGAAAATGTTATAGACTCTGTTTCTGGAGGATTTGCAAATGATGTCAAGATGAGCGCAGTAGCTTCTTGTTGTTGCGATGGCGGCATGATCTACGAGGTCAATGGCTTTCTTTTGGATGTAGAGGAAGGAATGGTGGAAAGCGGGTTGGATTTTACATCTGGAGGTGAGAACGGTGCTTTGGATTTTTCAGATGTGGAAGAAAAGAGAGAAATGGCGGGAAATTTGGTGGAATTTGAAGCAAACTGCAAGAAGCCAGAAATCTTTCCGACTATCTCAGTCTTGAAAGGGAAGAAAGAGTTTGAGGTTTGTGAAACTTTGGAGTCTTCCGCTGAAGCTCAAGGGAAGACTGTCTTTGGTCATGAAGATAGGAATTTTGACGGTTCCTTGGATGCTAAGGAAACTCAACATGAAGTGAACAACATTCTTGGATCCACAGATCAATCTCAAGACTGTGCAGAAAAGCGTAATGTCGTGAAGTCTGAGATTGTGTCTATTCCTGTGGGAAAAGCCACGAGAGATTATGCCGAAAGCCAAGAAATATTAAAAGGTCTTCAAATGGCCATTGAAAAGCTTGGGATGGTCGAAGTTCAAGAATTTCAAAATGCCGATGGAGGGTCGAGCAGTAGGGGAAATTGTGGAAGTTGCGGTACAGAAATCACAGAACTGCAAGATATAGTGGATGAACGAAGTGAGAATCATGTAGAAAATTGCTTGCATGGTAAAGTAGAACATTGCCCATCTTCTGTCACTGAAGCTGGAAACGGTTGTGGAAGGAAAGAAAGAGTTCTTCTGGAATTGGGTAAGAAAAGAACAGGAAGTTCTTCAGTGAACATGAACACAAAGCAAGAAGTGGCTGAAAAGAAGGAGACACGCCACAAGAGAAGGGGGAAAAGCCAGAGGAAGGTTTCAGAAATGACTGGGAATGAAAATTTCTGCCTAAAGAAATGTACAGAATCTAAAAGAAATTACTCGAGGAAAGAAATGGAAACCCTGAGGTATGTAAATGTTGAAGGACAGACGAAGTTGTGGAATAAGATCTACCTTGGGCTGGGACCTGCTGTGTCCCGAGAGCTAGACAATATGGCAGGTTCTAAGCTTCAGAATCAGGGTCACAAGAATGTCAATCATCGTCAAAACTTTGGAAAGAAGATATGTAATGGTGGCCCCATTCTCCGTACGTGTTCTATTCTATCTTTTCATCTTCAAGTGCATTTTAATTATCTGTCATCTACGAAATTGATGCCTTTTACTAGTTGAATCATTCTACTATCAGAATTTTGATGTGCAGATGTGAATGTTTATGTGGATGTTCTTGCCCTATGTAGAGTTCTGGTGATTTCTTTCTACTTGGTGGATTGATGAATGACTCTTTCTTACATAATGTCTTGTGAAAAATATGGTTCTGTTGTGTAAAAAATTATTTTACAGGATTTTGCAATTTTTTATGACCTTTGCACAGCCATTACTCTTTTATTGTACTGGATACATGGAGTAAAGAAACCCTCTTGTTAGACCACAATTGAAGAAATCTGTCTGTCAAGTTAAACAAATATATCTAATAACCTGTTCTGTAATTTATCCCTAATGCACTAATAAATATTTGGATATTCTGGTTATCGCTAACTGTTATAGTTTTGACTATTTGTTGAGATTTTACCCCACATCAAGTAAACATTCTTCTCTCAAGAGGTGAAGTTTTGTCCTATCACTTAGATCCTCACTTGATGTTTCTGCATCATGGCCCTTTGGTCTTTGGTGTTGGTATGGATGAGTTTACTTGCTGTAAACCTGGTATTTATATATTTGTTTTTGTGTGGTTTCTTATGCAGTGTCAAAATTTTCTAAATGATATTGTCATTGTGTTTGATGTTGAATTGCTTTTGTGAGTTAACCTCAGATATAGTTGCTATTGTATTTTATTATTGAAAGGTAAAGGGTAAGTTTTAGTTTGGAAAATCGGATTACTCTTTCTCTTTTATTTCTCGAAGTACCAAAAAAAATGCTGTCCGTAAGATTGAAAATCTCTCTCTTTTCCTTTTGGGTTCCCTTTCTTTCTTTCTTTTTTCTTTGCGTTTCTTCCTTTTTCCGTTGCACTTGTATGGTTGGGTCTATTTGATGGTTTTATTCTACTTTGCACAGGTATGGTGGCTACAAAGGGAAGAGGGAATCTACAATCATTTGCTGTGAAGATTGTGTGAAGAAAATTGCAATGGCTGATTTGTTCAAAACTATATCCATAAACTACCATACTTTAGTTTAGGTGGCATTTACAAACTGTATAAAATCCCTATAGAAGATGTTTACTGCTAGCTAATGGAGCTAACTACAGAGGAACACACAGTTATAAAGTGATGAATATACAAGCTTTGAAATTGTACAGGAAATTAATAAACTGACATTACATGTTATGAAATTGTTTCAAGTTTGATAAAGGATTTTGGCATATGCTTCTATTGTGATTGATACATCTTTTTTTCCACACACCCCCCCCCCCCCCCCCCCCCTCCCTCTCTTCTCTTGTTCTCTGATGCACTTACTAATAAAAGGAGAAAGAAAGCTAAAGGTTTTTTTTTTTACTTGAATCATACCTTTCAGGTGAAGAGTGTTCTCAAATTGAGGACCATTACTTCAAAGGGAACATTTCAGGTAAAGCTGGTCCACATAGTTTGAAGGATAATTTCAAAGAAGTGACAACATTGTATATTAATAATGATGACCAAGCTGACGGTGAGTATGCCAACTGCTTATCTGCGGAGGAGTATGATGAAGAGAGTAGCAGTGATGAAGAGTACAATAGCGTTCAAAAGCCTGCATTTTTGGTTGAAGGAGATCCAAGTTTTGAGTCTGGCACACCTGAGGATGGGCTGGAATACCTTCGGCGTGTCAGGTACTATTCTACATCAATTTCAAACTCGATGCATGACATTTATCTGGCATATCTATTAGTAGGTTTGTTTTATATGTCCTTACTTGCCTTTGTAAGTTGTATGCTATAGCCCTTGACTCATTACAATGCTAGGACAGGGAAGCAGGAGGGGACTTCTCAGCTTTCTCTTCTTTGTCTGTAACATAAAACTCGCTGAACCAAACTGGATTTGTTGATCCAATTTTTTCCAAAGGGGGAAACTGATTTACTACTTAAGTGGCTGGGAGAGTAGCTAGCACATGACCCTTTATACTTATAGCTTGGAGCTAGGAAGGCTCATGAGTAATGACCCTGTATCATGGGTTTGGTTCAAGAATTCAATGAAGCTCGTTATGGGAAGGGAATAGGATGTGAGATTGTGAGGAATAACATGGTGGAATTTTTCATGGGAAGGATAGATGTTGGTAGAACTTGGGTTCTTGGTTTAAGAAATTTGTGTTTGAAAGACCTGCAGAAGTGACAGTCTAATCTCTGCATACGGTGTGTCTTAACATACAGAGTGTGATCCCACCAGTTAGAACTCATGTTTGACTTGCTTTTGTTATTGTTTCTTTGCAGTAGGCTGTACCCCAGTCCATTGGTTGTTCTTTTTATCTTGCCACTACATAATTTATGCATGCAAGTTGGAGAAACGCTTTGCTAAGTTTTATATTTCCACACAACCACATCCTCTCAATTACATACAAACACCAATCCCATAGTCCTAAGCCAAGAGATCAATATCTGAGATACTCTAATGTTTATGTTCTAACCCCTCCCCTTTCTTCTCTCTTTTTGGTCAAGTGTGTGATGGGGTCTGCTCATCCTTGGACTTAATTGCTCAAAAGGTCATGCACCATCATATTTGCATCTGATTGTATATGAAGTTATGTTAGGCTAAAATGGAGTTAGATAATTTTAAAGCCGAAATGTATAATTTGCTTGTTGCAAAACCATTTGTAGAAACAAGAATTGAGTGGTGTGTGGAAATCACTTTGTCTGCAACTCATATTTGCATTCTTTGTAGGTGGGAGGCAAAGCATATCCCAAAGGTGAAAGTGGCAAAGGTTGATATAAGTAAGATTAGCAATGAACAGACTGTTTATATGCCTGAGATTCCTGATATTGCAAAATGCCCAGAGCATCTAATGCCTTCCAAGGAATGGGAGGATGCTTTTCTTGCAGATTTTTTGGAGCTCAGATTGGTAAGTTCTTGTCCTTGCTTGATTCATATGCAGTCTTCTAAAATTGTACTTTTTTTTTACCACACCAAATTGCCTCTAGAAGGTTTAAGAATGCCATTATTGTAATTTGTTAGCTTGGAAGAGCTACCTTAAGTAAATAATATATAATGCAAATACCTGGAACAACAGAATTCATTTTTGTCATTGCTCCCAATCACCTCTAGAAACTTTATTTTTAGAGCCATTATAATAGCATATTAGATTTTAATACACCTGTGGCTGTTTGTGTAAGCATGTGTGTGTCAATTAATTAGTTAACATTGTTTCCCTTTCTTAAATGCTTATCAGACTCTCTCACAGTTTGAGGGTTCAGAGCAACAAAACATGGTTAATCTGCAATCTCACCTGTCTATTGATGGAGATGATTCCTGTTCAAGTGATCCCAAACTGTCAACTGTTCTGGCGATGGACCATGTATCCCGTTCTTTGATGCTGAAGAATTGCATTAGATCTCTAGAATCTATGAGCAACGTGCGTAGAAATGATTGTGCATGGTTATTTACACTTTGTGCAGCAGTGGATACTCCATTAGACGCTGACATGGCTGCATCTCTTCGTGCTTTGCTTCGGAAGTGTTCGAACCTACTTGCTGGAAAATCAGAATTTGACGATGAGGTTGTGATGTTGAATATTCTAGTGAGGATCTCTGGAAAGTATTTTAAGCAATCAGAGAACTGAGAGATACCTGCTTGACCCCTTTGTCAGAACTTCACTATTTTGAAGTGCAGGTTTTGATATCTCCCCTCCGCGGAGTTTATCATTCTGGAATCTGTTAAAACCACAATGTTATTTTCATGAAACTGTCATTTATATGGCTTGCGTATCTTCCTCCTTGTCTTGCATGTTTGAAACTGATTTTGTATGTTCTTTTTTGTTTTCACTAGTGATGTTTCCTGTTTTGCGCTCTTTGATTTGCTCAGTCACTATATATATATTGTATTTGGGTGAGGAGAAAAGCTTTGCCTCTCCTTTCTAATGACAAAGCTAGACAGCATCTTGATGCCTTTAATTCCAGCCTAAAGGCATAGAATATCAGGGACCTTGGACTAAGGGTTCCACATACCCCTCACTGCTAGGGTGCTTACCTTTGATCTTGTGTTAGTGGTATAATTTTTTTTTAAATATATTATTATTATTTTAAAAATGAATAAAATAAATAAATAAATAATTTTTAAAAATGTATAAATGAAAAGAGTATATGTGTATGTAGTGGAGACAATCCTTCTTACAAAAAAAAAACATAGAACCAATTCTGCCCTTTCCATGTTACATTAGTTTATGAAGATACTATAAACACCAGAACAATCAAGCGTACGAGTAAAGCCAGTGTATACATTTATACTCAAATGTTTAAAATATAGTACTATGTAACATTTGTTTTAAAAGAATTACAAAAATTAGTGGCAAATGATGGATTTCCTGTTAAAAGAAAAAACGACAACAGTTTCATATAAGAAAAATAAACCTCGCTATTGCCACAACTAACTGTAATCTGTCAACTCTCTTTTGTTGTTTGTTTACATCCCAATAAGAAATGATTAATAGTTACACCGACGACCCGTGTGCTAGTCCAAGAGCTTCAGCAGTACTTCTGCTACTCGCGGCATGACATGTTTCTGAAAGAAGATTCAATAGTAGTTCTCTTTGTTCAATGCTTAAATGTCTTGAGAGACCTTGAGCTACCATTTCCATCTCAGGCTGTGTCATACAGAGATATTGAAGCTAAACAGTCAAAAAGCGTACCAGTAAATGTTACTAACTACATGTAAACCAAGTCCAGCTTCCAGAAGATGGGAAACTAATCTTATGTTCTAAGCTAGGTCAAATCTAGGGATTAACAGTAAAGTGAACATATATCAAGTATTTCAACTGCAATATGAAACACAAACATTTTAGTATACACTATTTAGGTATCAATGTCTCTAACAAAAGGTATCAGATGAATAAACAGCCTGTTAGTTTTCAACAAGATGGCCTTAGAACAAAACCTGGGAAGACCAAGTAGATTTAATAATTTATTAGGAAGTATTATTACTAATTTATCAGGAACTATTAGCAGACCAAAAACAAATAGGGGAGATATTGCAAAATTGGATCATTCATTTTGGCACTGAAGCATATATGAAGCAAAGTTTCGGATTCCAATGGACTTTAAAGCCAATATTTGGTATACATCTAATCTCTAGGTCTGGTCTTATTTAATGAGTTTACCTTGATCCATCATTATCAAACCTGAGTTGAAGCTATTGAAAGCCTTAAATGTCAGTGCGTACGGCGAAAATGGTTCTATTGTTGTAATGATATGGGTAGAGCATTCCAATTATTGTTTGTCCATTCCCATTCATATGTGTGTGTGCACACAGTGACGGTTGTGGTTCCACAACAGTTGAGTAACAGAACAATCTGAAGAAGCAATGTCAACAGCATGTTGGTTATGGTGATCACTGCATTAGTGGGAAACACAGTACCAGTGTTCATGCTGCTGGTTTGGTGGTAGCAGTGTTCACAGTTGCACTTGGAATCAGCTGCGCAGTATCCACAGGTAATTGTGGGTGGGCAGAGCAGCGGGAGCTCAATCATAAACAAATACCATTTCAAATGGTGTGCTACTTCTCTAATTTGGTATCTTGGACACCTGGATTTTCCATGAATTTTGTAGCTATTCCATAGAAGGGACATACTAAGTTCTTGGGTGTTGAAAATTCACCACCCTTGAATGTGTTTCCTTGAAAATGCCATACTATGTTTTCATCAACCATCCAGGGTAACTCAAGAAGCCTAATCCCTCTACACAATCTAGATGGGACCATGGGTTTGGAAGAAAAATGAGGAAATCAATGATATGTAATGGACTAAAGGATCTTGTGAAATAGGGTGGAAAAAAGGGCTTCATAAATTGTCCTAAAAAAATCAAGTCATTTGGCCATTTCAGAGATCCCAGTGAACAAATCTCCAAAAATGAATAAATATAAGAAGAATTCGAATTAGAAAATTATATAGAGGTCTAAGGTTAATAAGTCAAATATAAGAATATTGCCTTGTCATCAAATTAATAATCTAAAATACTTACAGAAGACTCTTCAGGGGGAAATATCTTGTGAATAAGACATATCTTTGACAGTTCTATTAACGCTTCATCACGTTTCCTCTGCATTTCCAGTGCCTGCAAACATATCTTTGTCATAAATGCATTCAATTTTTTTCAAAGCACAACAAATGATGTATTGCCCATTGTATCGGCGAAAGAAATTGTTTGTCTCGTCTTTCAAGCAGAAATTTTGGAGCACCCATTTGGCAATTCTAGCTTCTGCTAAAAAAAACAACTTTTTAACTTTGGGAATAAGCTGGTCTCCACCAACTTTTTAATGCTTAGGCTTTTTAGATGATTTTTTAACAAAAATCTCCTCATCAAAATTTCATTCCTAAGTGGTTACTATTGATAGAAGGATAAAATTATCAATTTTTTTTAAGAGAAAAAAAAAAAAAAAAGCTTTTAATTGCACCATGCCAAATGGTCTAACAACTTATTACATTAAAAAAACACTTTTTCGATAGTTTATGAAACAAACAAGAACTGTGTTTTCATAAGCACTTTTTTTGTCTACCAACAGGAATGTTGAAAAAACATGATAGGGATTAGAAAACATTCCTGTAGTCAGAAGACAAAAAAAATGGGAGTAGTATTTCTTCTAATATATTCCTCCTGCTTCCTTCCTAGCTTTCAGGGGCGAATCATAATTCATAGGTAAGAAAAGGTTGCAGGCTTTCCTCTTTTTTCCAAATACTAGGAAAAATGCAATCCCCAATTTTCTAGCAACAAGCAGGCAGCCAGATATTTTTTACGCACAGATTTTATTACAAACCATCCACAGAGAGGCCAAGAAATACTAAATGACTCACCCATGCCTGCAGAAAATAAGACCGTGTACGTGCCGCAACAGCAGCGGAGACAATTCTTGAAGCATGAGTGCTTTCAAGCCCTATGTTATCAGCAAGCCCAGCAATGAATTGACGTGGATCCTCACCATCAATCTGAATATCCATAGAGTGGCTCACTGAACTGCACCTTTACATGACTCCATGAGTTAGAGCCAATGTTTGCACCAATAAGAAGCAAGTTAATAGGCTATAAAGCCAAAATGCAGCTCACCTGCAGCAAGAATTCAGAACAAAGTCAACTGATGTACGATAGAAGGAATCACGTGCATTAGTTGTCTCAATGTTGACCCTAGCACCAGATGTCCTGCATACTTGACGGAACTTCTCTCCAATAGAAACCAAAAAAGGGAAGATTTATCAATGACCAGTTTATTAAGGAATTAAATGCAGGTGGAAAATACAAAAAACCAAACAAGTTGTTCATGCCATCCCCGCAAACTAGATGCAGTCAATCCTTTTCTCAATTCACAAGAAACTAAACGAAATCAAGATGCTACTAAGCATAATTACACTTAAATCATATTTAATCATAAAATAGAGTAAATATACAAGTTCAAAATGTATGATACTACATGAGTAATGAAATGTTCTATGACTTCTGTTTCTAGTGAATATAAGAGATTTATGAGTCCATCAACGTATAGTTGACTTGAGATCGACCTTTATAAAAAATAAATTAATTAATAGTTGACACTAGACAGGCAAAGGAAATTGGGAACCCAATAAGCAAGCACAACCATAGTGCTTGCTTATTGAACATAGTGCATTCTTTTAAATTCTTTGCTAATTTCAATGGAACTTTTGTATTTTTTATATTTACATTTTATGGATAGAATGAAGGATATAAACATTTAAGACAATGAAATGTAATGCACACTATCAAAAAACCTACTGTATTGGCAGGGAAAAATTATTGAAAAATTATTAAGCCAAAAGCAGGGTAAAATATCGTTCAGGAAAAACCATTTGATGACTGGAACACTAAAGAGGATACCCCATGCTATGTACTCGTAAATGAATTTTTACAAAATTAATTCTTCCGAGTATTGATAGCACAATTGGATTTCTAAAAAGCTAGTTAACATAAATATGTTTCTCACCACCCAGAGGAAATAAGAACCATCAATTTTTTTTATTTTATTTTTAATTTCTAAAAGATCACAACAATTTATGAATCGTTAGTGATAACTACAAGGACTTGTGTCAAGAAAAAATAGTGGTTGGTTTTTTCATGGTAATATAATAAATGAGCTGAAACAGAACCGACCATAGAGATATTTTACTAGACTGTATACATATAATTCATTTGTGTAGAGATCTTATGGCCAAAGAAACAGCTATTATTGAACAAGAACATAATCAGGTAACAGTCTCTTTGTTTTCCCAGCCAGCCAGGTAGAAATAAATCAAGAGTGTCCTGAGAGAGAGAGAGAGAGAGAGCTTAGATAGGTGAAAAGATCAAATGAGTTCACTGACTTGAATTATGTCATCTTCTGTAATGTCCTTTCCGCTCATTCTATTATCCATGATTGCTGGAAGTCAATTTTATAAGTTGTGAGTTGATGGTGAAATGCACGACACCGAGGAAAAAAAATCTGTTTCAAAGATGAGGAGATGCAAATTTACCTACAAAAAAAAAAAAAAAAAAAAGTCAGGAATTGCATTAAATGTAGGAAGATTATCTAAAGTAGGACTGGTGGTGAATCAGATACATCAATATTCGTTAGCAAGTTACAACTTGCACGAGAACATATCACACTTTACAAAGACTTCAAACAGAAGATCCCAAACAGGATCGAATACAAGCTAAACTTATTACCGAATAGAAAAATACCTCGAATCACTTTCTGAGCTTCTTTCTGTTGCTCCTGCTTTATCATGCTCGTCGGATCTGAAGAATAAGAAGAAACTGAATCCGGCCACCATTTCGGCAACTTCTTTTCCGTCGAAACACGCTTGCGCGATGACAACACCATCTCTTCATCTCTCGATGACACCACCATTCCTCGAGCAGGCGAAAGAGGATTAACCGAAACCTTAAAATTAAAATCATTTTTCCTCCTCTGACCAACAACAACCTCTCTTCCCCCAAGACTCCGATCCCTCCTCCGAATCCAAAAGCCCCTATAACCACCTCCGATCCCAAAAACCGCTAATCCAACAACAAACCTAGCGATAACAACAATCACAAAGCCCCAAACAACACAATTCGATAGAAACCACAGAGACGAGCGACGACAGGAGATGATAACCCTTCGATCCGCATCGACAACTACTAAAGTCTTCAAATCGCTGAAAGCTTCTTTACCTGATGAAACGAAACCGTTGAATCTCTCTTCTGTGTCGTCTAAAAACCTTCTTACAGACATAGAAGCTCGGTCTGCGATATCTTCGACGTCAACCACGAACTCGAATCTCTGATCGGACGACGACGGATGCTGCTGCTTCCTGGTTTTTCTTAAATGTCGTCGTCTTCCACTGAGCGAAGAAGAAATTGAGAAAGATGGAGGATGAAGATTTGAAGATACAGGGTTTGCGAGGTGAAGAAGACCCCATTGACGACGAGAGCAGATTGCAGGTGCTGAAGACCAACAGAGCGCCAAGGTAGTAGTGGCGTTCATGACAGTAGTACTTCGAGTGCAGCGCAAGTCATGTTTCTAATAAGCTCTTCTTCTACTACTCGCGTTCAGATAGAGCGGTTTTTTCTTTTTTTTAGTAATACGTTTTTCGTTTTCGAACACACTTTGGCCCTATTTGAGAAGTGAGAACGCGCAAAAGAGTGACGAACCCGTCTGCCCTCCCCCTCCCCCTCCCAAACAGGCCCGTGTTGACAGTATCCTTAAAAGTCACTTATTAATACTTACTCGAGACCATCTAAAAACTTTCGTCATAGCGTCAACAAAATAAATTTTAAAATTGTGTTTCTAAATTTTTTATTTTTTTTTCTTTTTCTTTTTCTTTTTTATAGTGAGTCTAATGTGACCAATTGTTCAACAATTGTAGAAGTGGAAAGAATTTTTTGAATTTTTGGGTGATGTGATCCAGCAGTTCTGTTAGGGTTAAAGAGTGGCCTTCGATTGGAACGGACAATATGTGAAGGCAACGTGTCAATGTATCAAATGCAGAAACAGGCTAAACAACATGGTATACACAAAATAAATAAGAGATTTGTTAAATACACTCAAAATGAATAAAGATATATTTTTTTTCTCTTAATAATAGTTGGTCCATATAAGGAAGAAAAAAAGAAGAATTACAGATAATACTAGTAGCATGATGTTAATTAACATGTGCAAGGCAGGTGACAGAGTAGAGAGAAATCACCTTCCAATGCTTCAAAATACCCCCCAACTTCAACGAAAAATAATTCTCATTTAAATCTATTTGCTTCAGCAGAATTCCAGTATGCTCACTGAACCCTTTCTCCAAGTTTGTTCTTTCTTTTCTTTGTTTTTTTTTTTTTTTTTTGGCCCCAAAGCTACAATGGGGATCCCATGAGGGGTGAAGGGATCCCCAAGAAAAGAATTTCCTCATCATATTATTTTATTGGTTGTCGAAGAAACTGGCTTATTTTTTTCTATCTCACCCAATAAGACCAGCTAAAAGAATAATCTCCTTGAACCATGCATCATTCCTGTAATAATCACATTTCAAATTAGAACAACACCCATGAATTTCTCTCCAATGAGAATCAATCAAATACATCTACAAAACACTAGAGCCAAACATTATCAAAGTTACACTCGGAATGTTGATGTTTTGTTGATCTAGTGGTAGTTAAGAGTGAGAGTGAAAAGATCTCTTTTGGTTTGGAAGGCCACGGACGGTTCCAAGGAGTAAAGGAGGAGGTTTGAATTAGTTAAGCTGACACAGCACCCAGTGAAGTAAGCCACATTAGAATAAGAATACTAATGAGTCAACCATACCTTAAGTTTATAACATTAGGTGGGAAGAAGTGGTTTTCGCTCATCGTCGTCGACACGGTGAGTAGCCTGGAAATGGATAATGGGGAGAACAGAAAAAAGAAGAAAAGATATGTAAGACAATTTAGTAATTCTGACAAGAAACAATAAGCAAAGATTCTTACATCCTCATTTGCACCCGCTGTCATGTTTATAAAAGACGAATCCTTCAACCTGAGAAAGACAAAATTTGATATGAATAAAGGAAAGACCAAAATGAGAGGATGAAAAGATCATTCCAAGCTTTGATGAAAACATAATTTGTTTGAATGCAAGGAAAACTAGAGGGTAAGTAGAAAGATGTCTTTCCACCAGGTACAGTACCATTGTTAATAGGTGAATGAAAAACCATCACCAAAAAGGTTTCTTCTCAACCAATAGAAATATTATATGAAGCGCTATTTCAAATATTTGGGAATAATGGGTTAGGTGAATCTTGGTTTTCCGTATGACTATTTAGGGTCATTTCCTATTAGATTGAGAACCAACGAACTCAATCATTTGCATTATCAAGAGGCTAAAACTCCAATAAAATCGAATCACCATATTTTTCACTGATGTCATTCCCAGATCAAAATCCCACCCATGGAGGTCTCAGATCTTCTGTGCATGCACACCAGAAATACAGCACAAAAAAAATCTCATATTGAATCCTAATGTGCAAGTATTCTTTGACTCTACTTCACAGGATAAGATAGTTTAGTCCACACACCAGTGTAATCCTTGCCATACACACAACTGATACAGGCAGATGAATCTATGCTGCACATAAAAGATGCCCATTGACATTCTGTCAAATGTCAATACAATGACTTTCTCTTCTATACATGTTTAGACAGATATTATGCATTGATCACCTTAATTTTTGCTTCACAATAGAGTTGAGAACAGTTTGCCTCACACTGCAGCCATATTTAAGCACTGCTAGATGATCCTATTCAATGATAAAACTATATCTCTGTCTGTGGATTCCGAGGAAACAGATCAAATACCTATGGTTGCTCTGAACATCCACTATTTCCAGGGCTCCATTTTGTGGCTCATCTCTGACTTTTGAAAGAGAAGAAAAGAACTGAAAACAAAATTGTTTATCAAGCAGATCTCAGTAGAATAGTCAAAATACAAGAGGTGTGTATGGAGAAAGAAGAAAAAATCTAGCCCTTTTATAGATGTAGTCGCTAAATTACCTGGTGCATTGAGATAAACACGATAGAGATTCCCAGCATAAAATTTATTGTCAACGTGTGACCAAATAATGCAGCAGATGCTATCCCCGTGAAAATAGTGGCAACTGTTGACGAATATTTTTTCAAAATTGTGTCTGCATGCATAGAAAAAGTTGTTATAAAAATATTTGCAACATAAAGATTGCCGAAATTTACGAAAAATACATTCTCAACTCAAGTACCACCACTTATTAGAAATAAGAAGGTAACGTATTGAACTCAAAACATATAATATAATTTTCATGGAACTCCAGGACGTGGAATCATTCTGGTAGAAGAAGTCATTAAATATGTTGAAGTTTATTAATTTGTGCCACAGGAGGAAATGGAGTTTCAGAAATAAGAGCCAAAAAGGCTCTCAAGCTGAAGACAACATAAAGGAGTATTGAGACTTGCAAACACAGAAGGGATGGAGACAAAGTCATCAACTTATAGTCAACTACTCCACCACTGAGGCAGAAGTGAAAAAAAAACAGCCCACCCACCCAAAGATCAGATTCATCAAGGGGAAATAAGAGATAATGTCAACCATAGATTTGAAGCAGAATAAGTAGAATTGCTTCTAAAGTATTTATATGGAAACAATATCTTATTGAAGTTGAAAGGAAAATTTTATTAGACTGTCGCTAGGCCAACCATCCTGTTATAAAATAGAATGGACAATAAAAAAGTAACATGATAACAACTAAATGCATCAGAAATGTTGAATGTTAAGACGGATATGTGATAAAAATCATAAAATTGAAAATGAGTATTATATTTGATAGATGGTAGGAATAGCTGGAATTGGAGACAAAATAACAGAGAGCTGATTAAGGTGATTTCGACAGTTAGGAATAGTCACCTACTAATAATTCCCGGTTATGATATAAGTAGAAGAAAACCTAAAATTACATGAATATAGATAATTAAGAAAGATATTGCTTGTAATATGATAGTTGATTTAACGCTCAATAGAGTGAAGTGGAGGAAGCGTATTCATATAGCTGACCCCTTGTTATTGGCAAAAGACTTTGTTGAGTTGAGTACATTCAATCCACTTAACCCACCCAAACTCAATAATTAATTAAAAAATATATGTATTACTAAAGCCGACCCCTACTCTCAATCGGCCTCCACCAAATGGGAGAATATGGAGACGTTGAATGATTCACCAACTTAAAATAAAAAAAAGGTTTTAATTAAAGGCAATCATTAGATTACGTACCAAGAGTTTTCCAATTAGGATAATCATTATCTATGGAATATTCCAGAAAGTTGTAATTGGGATGGGCAATCAGAAGGTGAAAACTAAGATATTTTTCTATCTGATAATGAGTAATGACCTAATTATCAAGGAAGAACTAATAGAAGGATTGTGTGGATAGGTAGAGATTTTTTTTTTCTTTTTTTTTTTGAGAGGAAACAAATAACTTGTATTATATTAAAAAGCTTAAGAACACAAAACTGGGCATAAGTAATGCACCACCAACATAAAAACAAACAATCACCAAAAAAAACCCCATGAACTATCCCCCCAATCACCACTGACCAGACTTTACAAGCAGCTATCCCAACTCCTACACCACTTCGATATAGAAAACCCACCACTCAGCTTAGAACAGGCAACCCAATTACAAAGCAGCCACCTAGCCTCTTCCCAAATACTGACATAGTCTAATGATTGCCCCCGAAAAACCCTCCTATTTCTCTCCAACCAAATCACCCAAAATGTTGCAAAAGACACTATTATCCAGATTGCTTTGACTCTCCCTATGCATCGAGACAGATGATCTAGTGATAAACAATCTTGGATGGAAGAAAGGGAAACAATTCCCCCCTCCAAAAAGACCCCCCAAAAATCCCACACATTTCTAGCCACTCTACACCTAAGGAACAAATGCAATATAGACTCCCCCATCTTGAAGACAAAGGGGGCAACAATGAGGAGATAAGCACATCATGGGGAATCGACTTTGGAGCACATCTAATGTGTTATGTTTCCCGTGAGACAAGAGCCACCCAAACACCTTTATTCTTTAAGGAATATGAGCATTCCAAATACTCCTAAAATATGGGAAGGGAGGATATGTTGAATTGTCAATAAGGTGGTCAAAAAGAGATTTGCAAGAAAACGATCCCGACGGATGAAGGGTCCACCTAAACCTATCTGGTTGGTCTGAAAATCAAGCTTGATTTATAGATGAAAGGAAGTGATCAATTTCGTTTAATTCTCCTACTGTCATGCCTCTACGAAAATGAAAATTCCAAGATGGTGGGTTGGTGGTTGAGTTAAGAGAGACAGAGAAAAAGGAACGGATCGGTACATTGTGGAGGGATGAAAGTCTATAGAGACGAGGGAAGAATTGTGCTAGGGGGGGAATTACCAATCCATTTGTCTTCCCAAAATCTGAAAGAGCCTCCATCGCCTACCTCCATGGAAGCATGTTCAAGGAACATGGGTGCAAGGGATGTTATAAACTTCCAAGGACTGCGAAAAAGTGGCCCTCCTTCCAAACCGAACTCCCCACTCTGCCAATGATTTCACCAAAGAGACTGGATATGACCTGCGCCCATAATGACTGATTATCTGTAGAGAACCGCCATAACCACCTAGCATTGAGGGCCTTGTTTCTCTTCATAATGTTCCCAATACCTAAACCTCCTTTGTTCATAGGTAGAGCTATTATGGAGTAAACACCAATTTTTCAACTGTTCAGCTGAATTGCATGGATAGGGTTTTCCAAGAAACAGGACCAACAAGAATTTATACCAAGCATAAAAAGAAAGGAATATGGTACAATGAATCCACAGAAAGAAAGATGCATCTTTTGGTATGTCACACTTATATCACACTTATATAGCCACTATATATGAGCCCCCATTTTGGCCTTGGGCGGACATTTTGTTTGAGAAACTCAGGATGGCATCATGTAAAAATACAGCCTTTGGAATCCTAATTCCAGGACTTACACCGTCTAAAGAAAGCACAAATTTGAGGAATGTAAAAGGAGTAGAAACTAGGGAATGAAATCATAGAATAGTCTTCTTCAAGTTCCCCCTCCATATTGCACCAATGTTAAGATGTTGGATATTGAAATTTTCCTTCCCACTATGGCACTATTGCCCTGATTTACAAAAAAAAATTATTATACTTCTACCGAAACAGTCAATCCTAGAAAAAGTAATTAAGCAACAATAACCAACCTGCATATTTGAAAAAGAAAGAGGATAGGATCCCTTGTGCTGCATTGTTGACTATTAAGAGCAATGTAGCTTTGGAGTGCCCTTGAAGAATATCCAAGCTGCTGGGTCCTAGAAACACATATGCACCAAAAGGAGAAGATTAACAACATAATTCATGAACTGCAATAGACACTACAAAGATAAGTACAATAAAGGACTTCTCAAAATAGTTTTATTAACTAATAAAATGCATGAAGAAAGCTCCTACAGAATAATTCTCCCGTGTTTTCGGAAAGAAATGAGACCTAAGCAAATATATGGACATGATAATGAACTTGTATAAGTGGTAGCCAGTAGTAACCAACAGAAAACGGTTAAAACTAGAAGAACAAATAACCATTCCATGGGTATACATATTGCTTGCCTGGAAATAGTATCTCTCCCAAAAATTATGGGTAGTTTTGACACTTCATATTATAAAAAAATGGAGTAAGGAAAAAAAAAATAATTCCAGAAGTTGTTAAATAAATGAATTCCCATGCTCTTTCACTGTTTTAGGAGAATATGGTGCAATAAGAGCATTCATGATTCATATACACAAAACACTGTTCAAGATAGATGGCCAACAGAAGCCCAAATCAAAAATGATTCTTGGACCTGCAGAAAGCATTTCTGATATCTCAATAAATTAGTGATGAGAGGCAGACTGACAAAAGATCCCAGAATCGTGTCCCTCAAGAGAGGATACAAATTTTTCTTTCTTTCTTTGTTTTTTTTTTTTGTTTTGTTTTGAGAGAGAGAGAAGTAACAAAACAAGATCCGTTGAAAGAAAAACTGAACAGTACAGCACAGGGGAGGAGGAGCACCACTAAACTCAAACCCCAAACCATCTCAAATTACATGCAATTAAAAAAGAGAATGCAAATGGATATGGAGGTTCCTCAATGAACAACAGACTCTTGTGGTTTAAAGTGATTACAAGCAGACACAACATGGTAGGCCTTCTTCCCCTGAACAAATTGGGAACTTGGGAAGACCCGTGGAAGTTCATCTCGTCCCTTGCAACCCAATTCTTTTTGCACATGGATCCTAAGGTTGGAGATGGTCATACCTTTCGGTTTTGGGAGGACAAATGGTTGGGAGATTCAACATTGGCAAACTCGTTTCCCCATCTACATAGACTCTCATCTTTACATGACCAACCCTTTATTTCTTTCCTTGACATGGACACCACCTCCTCATCCACCCCATCATGGAATCTTCACCTCTCTGGAGCCCTAACACATAAAGTACAAAATGAGATTGTCACAATTCTATCTAGGCTTTAGAATTTGAGGTTTTCCAATGATCCTGATAGGTTTGTGTGGCGTCCCAATTCCTCCGGCTTATATTCTTGCAAATCATTCTATCACAAGCTCGTTGAGTCTCCTTCCACTCCTAATTTTCCCTTACATAACATATTTGGCATGTTCAGATCCCATCTAAGGTGAGGGTGTTTGGATGGCTACTAGCTCACAATAGGATCAATGCTTATGAAATGTTACAAAAACTTACACCCAACACATGTCTTTCTCCACATTGTTGTGCTTTTTGTTGCCAGGATGGTGAATTCTCAGAACACATTTTCTTTTCATGCAATTATGAGATGGGGATATGGCGTAAGTGGTTTATATTCTCCAGTGACAGGTTCATTATTCCCCATAATATTGACGAAGGTTTATCACTTTCTCATATCCCTAGCCTATCAAGAATGGAGAGAGAGGTTGGTCTAGTTACTTCGTATGCGACCTTATGGTCCCTTTGGTTAGAAAGAAACAGGAGTCTTTAATAACATTTCCAAGGAAGGTGACCAACTATGGGAGCACATCATATTTTTGGCAAAGCTCTTGGGTGCACACATCTTCTTGGGCT
Source organism: Paratinospora sagittata (assembly GCA_035771175.1). NCBI lineage: Eukaryota > Viridiplantae > Streptophyta > Magnoliopsida > Ranunculales > Menispermaceae > Paratinospora > Paratinospora sagittata. The sequence goes on from CM069595.1 coordinate 49,438,847, forward strand.
AATGGTCTATCTCTTTCCAGTTGGATATTGAATTGGAATAATTGTTTATATGAAGGTCACAGATTCTAATTTCAATTGTATATGACATTTCTTTTTTCTGTGATTAAGGGTATGTTAGAGATGAGCACCACTAGTGTTCTTCCATCTTTTTGTAAACATTATTTTTATATATTAATAGAAGTATCTTAATATTAGGGGGGACATAAGTCCCCGATACCCGTTGATCTCAAAAAAAAAAAACGAAAGTATATTTTGTTTTTGCTCAAAAATTAAAAGAGAGAGAGAGAGAGAGAATACAAATCTCAAAATAATCGAAGTGTGGACACAATAATGGAAACATATCATAACATGATTAACAATACAAATTTGGGGAAAAAAGAGAGAAACATATGAATATTTTGATTGGATGTTAGAAAAGTGGGGTTAGCTCTTCCTTTTTCCATGACCATAAAAAGTTCAGTGATTTTCCTTCCCAACTAAGGCAGCAAGATCATTAAATGTATCTAATTTTAACCTTTCTAGAATTTTTCGTTCAAACATACCAATGTTCTCATTTATGCCGATAATTAAGTCTTGAACATGTCTTGTAGACTGTTGAGCACGAAAAATCTATTCATAGGACAATATGCCAAAATGAAAAATATTAAAATTATTAATTGTGGCTTCTTCTTCTTCTTTTTTACTTTTTTTTTTTGGGTCAGAGGGTATCGGGGACTTACGTCCCCCCTAATCCCTCTGGAGCACGGCCAAAAACACTCAAGGACGCCGTTGGCCAACAAGTGGTGGGAGGTGACTCGAACTCGAGACCTTCAAGGTAGGTGCGCTTGCACCCAACCACTGAACCAACCCACTGTTGGTTTAAATTAGTAATTATAGCTTGATATGCATTGTTCAACCTTTGTGCTGGAGTTGCCCTTTTTCTAGAGAGGTATGGGATAGGAGGTGTAACCATTTCCCGGTCATGAGTAGTTTGGCCAGTGGGGGGGACTCCATAAACATTTTTCCCTTTATGGAGAGCATCCCTCCCCTGTGGAGAGAAACTGGAAGGTAGTGTGTTTGGCGGTTTTATGGTCTTTATGGAAATTTTGATGGTGTGTTGAACTCGACTGCTAAAGTGTGGGAGCAATCTTAGTTGTTAGCTTCTTTTTGGGTAGCAAATAGTAATTTGTCAAATGGGTATGCTCTAGGGGATTGGCTCAGAGGGTGGGAAAATTTTGTGTAATTGTTGTATTGTGGTCCATGGTGGGGCCTAGTTTGTACTTGGCGTTGTATTGGTTGCTTTTCTTACATATACATATATTTATATATATATATATATATATATATATATATGCATAATACTTCTTAATTTCTTTAAAAAAAGAGATATGCATTGTTCAGCCTAACCGACTAGCTAAAGCTTCTAGGTCTAGAGCTTTTAACATGGTATTAGAAGCCTTAGTTTTTTGTAAGTATGGGGTTAAAGTCTCCTACTCCTCATTTGCATAATTGGTATTGTCTCTTCTTCTATCTCCCTTTTGTCTCTCCACATGAAGCATGTGAGGGGGAGTATACATGGTAGCTTAATATGTATTGCTAAGCCTCTACCTATAGCTTTAAGTCTACTGGTTTCCAACAAAAATGTACTAGTGAAAATTGTAAGAAAGAAATAAAAAAGTAATTTTGAACATTTATGTGCAAATATGGGAAACAGGAATGTGCAAGTCGCCAAGCAGGTAGTAAAAGAGGTAAGCTATACCTTTGAAAAGGGCGGTAACAAGAATGCCAAGAAAGTTGAACAAGGCACCATAGCCATATAAAAAAAAGTTCTGCAAAACAGAAAGCAGTAAAGCAAAAATTAATCACAGTGAAGAACTGTAAAAACACCTGAAGCCTCAGTAAAAGCATTAAAAACAGAAAGACATGATGATAGTTAGTTCATTTAGGCAATTCATCATTATAGAAAGTAATGAAATCCACCTAGGTAACAAACTGTCCCCCACTATTCTTTCAGGACAGGAGTTAAAACCCAGAGTTGGACCAATGAATAATCCACAACCCCAAAAGGTAAACCCGAAAGTGGTGAATGACCTACAACATATACCTTAAAGAAATAGAAAAAGCTTATATTTCATTGAGAATAAAAATAAGAATATGCTAACAGAATAACAAAAGTTTCTTGCTCTAGCTTGACAAGCTGTCTGTCTGGAAAAAATATAAAAAATATAAAAAAAAACAACAATAATAATAATAAAAACAATCACCTGAAGATATATGCTTGTCTCAAATTGGCTCTTCAGGGCATACTCATTGAAAACTGAGGCCATGGATGGAACAGTCACCTGAAAATTAACACCCAAATAGTGAAAAATCTTCATAGATCATGCCAACAAATGTTTCATAGTTATTATCTCCTTCTCAAACAACTTTAAAAAAAAAAAAAAAAGGGGTTGTGTCCTGCCTAGCTGCTTCAAAAATGAATACTATCCACCAGACAACTTACAAAGATCAATGTGTATAAGTAAGCACCCATTGCAATTGGCAGTCCCATAGCAGTTGTACCCTCTGGTAGCGACCGAAGTTGATTCACACTAATTCCAATAAGCAAAAGTGCAAGAGCCTCCCACTGTTCAAGGCAACGGAAACAACCCCATTGGTTAGATGGGGGTTAGAGTGGTTAGACCGAAACAGTGCGATATCATAAGAGCTAGTTTAATGACCTGCAATGATTTTTTTTTTCCCCAAGAATTCCCCATTTCAGATTTTAATCAGTATTTTCTTTTTCCCTCTTTTTCTTTTTCTTTCTTTCTTTGTGGCCATCAAATTTCTGATCGGAAATGATGACAAACACTTTTTTTTTTTTCCAATGCTGCTCTCCGCAAGACACAACATGTTTCCTTGTAAACTCATAATACAATAAGAATGAATCCATCTGCTACTATTTTCCTTCAAACAACGAAAAAACTGAGAATTTCATAATACGATTGTTAGAAGCCAAAAATTACCTGAATTATTGAAAACCGCCTCTTCATGATTACCTTCAACAAAACAGCAATAACCAAAACCTGCATGTGTTTGCAGATTAATAAAAAAAAGATCATATAAAATATTCTTAATTTAGGCATATCTAAATGTCTATGATGCAGGCAAGAAAGGTTGTCAGTTTTCACTGGCCCAAATTTTATGAAAATCTCCAAGTGAAGCAACAAAGGATTAATAACAAATAGAATATGTATATCAACAACATCTCAACTCAACAAAGTCTTTTCCCTCCCAACTACATGGGTTCCGCTATGAATATCAATCAAATGAATAATAATAAATGGTGGCATTAGATGTCAAAGGACTCCCATTCGTCTTCCTACTTCCAAGTGCAACTTCACTGAATGAAACAAACACACCTGGCTTGACTTTATGTGCAGAGGACCAAGTTCACCAAGCCAAGTACAGAACTTTAATGAGTCTTTTTTATTCTATTCCCTTCTCTTTTTTTTCTCTCCCCTTTTTTATTCCAAAGCTTCTATCATATACAAGCCCAAATTTTACTGATTAACAATCAAAGTAAATGGATGTTAAAGTTAACCTAAATGTCCATAGACTCCATACTACAGTACAGTAGTGTTTTGTCGATAAGATAGTACTTGATTAATCATGATGTTCACAGTTTTAAATACAACAATTTCAGAGTCTAAGAAGACTCTAGCAACCAGGTAAAATATGTTAAGGCCGGTGGCTGGATGACAATCCCTTATGACGCTAAACAGTGATAGGAATTAGGAAGCTCACAGGCTGTTTAAAACTTTGAAACCAAAAGATATATTGTTTTTGCCTTTTTGCTAAAATTAATACCAACACCCAAAACACAGAAATAACTAACCAGAAGATTTATAGCCTAAACTTAAGAAATCATGAGCTATTCTTCATTTTTTTTAGAAAGGTTATTCTTCTTAAATTTAATCATTAATACAGGAAACTTTTAAATTCCATCATACTACCAATGGCAGCATTATTCTCAGATTCAGATCCCAACATTTAAAATCACACATCTATATCTATATATAGTAAGAATGCATCACTGGGAACTTTGGCATGCAGTTATCAACATATTACACATGGAACAATACCTTCAGGTTACTGAGCATCTTTACTGTCGCAGGGTTAAAATAAAGCTGCAAAGAATAAAATTATATTAGCAAGTGGTCCAAAACATGAGAAGAATTTAGCAGTGAATTGTTAATATGGCTTTTTTATTAGATGAAATACAAAATTTGTGCTCACTAAAGACAAAAAACAAGAGTGCAACTGCTTCTTTTGTTAAATCCATGGTTCAAAAATTCTCTGAAATTCGGCGAACTTCTACGAATTATTTCTCTTTTTCTATCATCGAAGTGCGAAGTGGATGTAAAATAAAAAATACAAAAATTCGCCAAAATAGTTCTACAAAATTCGATAAACTTCAATAAAATTTTTATTTTTCAATTCAAAAATGCAAAAAATCGACAAGAAATTCGATAAAATTCAACAAAGTTTGATGAAATTCAACAAAGAAGTAAAAAAATGTTATTTCATTAATAAAAACAAAAAAATATCAATAATTATGTATTATTTTCAACTTCATCAACCAACATAGCAATATAAATTTTAAAAAATAATTTAATAAGCTAACAAATTATGTAGTTTATGGGATATGCTTTACCAAAAAGAGAAGAAAAGAAGCAAATAAATAAATAAATAAAGTTGAAATAAGATAAAAACTTAAAAATAAATTTAAAGAATTTCCAAAGCCATCTTCTTTTAGTTAACTTTTATAAAACAAGATTAAAAAATAATACATTTAAATAATAAACTAATATATGAAGCATGGTGGGATTCAAACTAGCAAAGTATATGGTTGAGAAACAAGCCACCAAAAAACTAAATATCTAAACAAAGAAAATAAATTAAGACCAAAAGCCACCATTTCAAATTCATCAACCCACTTAATAAGATTGATTTTGTTAGGTCACTTATTGGTATTTTTATGAATTAAAAGTGTTTATTTATATTAGTTTTTTAGCTTATACTACAATAAATCTATATATTTAAGCATATATAAAAAAATTCTCTGAACTTCTCTAATTAGGAAATTTTTACAAAAATTCTCCATGTTAAATTAAACTTTTCCAAATTAATTCCAATTTTCAAGTGACCGAAGTCAAGTTGAAATCGAATTTTCGAACCTTGGATGTGTGTTAAACAATGTTAATGTAAAAACGCATGTTTCAACAGATTATATTTATACTTTTATAAGTGAAAAGTATCTATTTATGTTTATTTTCATCATTTCTAATAGTAATTATGCATATTTTAACATCTATATAGAAATTCTTTAAACTTCTCTAAGTTGGCGAATTTTTACAATAATTCTCCAAGACTTCTCAAACTTCCCCGAATTAATTATGATTTTTAAAGGTCGAAGTGTCGGGCGAAATCGAAGTTTCGAACCTTGGTTAAATCATTGATATTGAATTTGTGACTTGGTAATAAATGAAACTATTTTAAATAGATAACAACAAACTACCTGCATGATGAATTTCAGATAGTTGTTAATAGCATACAGAAAAGCTGGGACAGCAAGAAGGACATTATTACGAGCTGCCTGCAAGAAGAAGACATGTATCCACCGAATTGGGCAATGTCACACCAAAAATAGAACATCAAAAAAAATAAAAGTAAAATAAAATAAAAAAATTTCATGCTTGATATCAGCTGAGCCAGAAAAGAGAGGGAAAATTTCTTCTTCTTCTTTTGGAGAAGAAAGAGAGGGAAATTTCAGATCAGCAAAATGATCTCTTTAAACGCAAAAGAAAATTTGAGGTCGGTTAAAAATAAAAAAAATTCAAGCAGATGAAGACCAACAGCAAGATAAAACCTCTAGACTATATAGTTTCTCTGGCTCCAAGTGGGTATTCAGTGGTTCCAAGTGTGTAGACTAGATTCAAAAAGTAAAACAGACATTAAATATTATCCTGAATGATTTTAACATGGGAGGATAACAATGGTTTCTAACACAGATTGGTGTAACCGTGCAAGATGGAGTGGCCTAGTTCTCATGGATATCCTTATTGAAAAAAACATGTAATACTGCAATTGGACCTTGTGACATGCCAAAAAACCTCAAGAAAATAGCAAAAAGTGACTTTGTTCAGCAGACAATCTTGTCAATCTTGTCTGTCTTTGTCACCCAACATTCCGTATCATAAAGCATGATTGATCCAATAGCTATTTTATAAAATTTTTCTTTCAATTTCAATAAGGTGTGTTAATTATATAATACTTTAGAAGCATTTCTCTACTTAACTCATCCTATTTTAACACTACAATTCACATTTTCTCCTGTTTCTCCTTCTTGATGATACTTGATCCCAGATGTCTAAGATTTTTACTTATTGGTGTCTTTTCACTTTCAATCTCCACCACCCTTTCTACATTTATATTTCTATTTCCACTAAAATTACATTTAATGTATTCAATATTAGTCCTACTAATCTTGAACCTATTAGATTCTATAATTAATTTTATCCATTAAGACTATATTATTAGCAAATAGCATGCATTATGAAATATCCTATGTTTAGTCAATTTATCCATAACTATTGCAAAAAGATAAGAACCTAAAGTGGATACTTGGTGTAAACCTACTATAATTGTAAACTTGCTAGTTACTCCTACATTTTTTAAGCACAAATTGTTTTACTATAGATATCATTCCATCATATTTGTTTTATCAAGTCAGTGTACACATTTGTACTCATTTCATTCCTAAAACACACCATACTAGATCTCTATGCACTCGATCATAGGTTTTCTCTAGACCAGTGAGACCATGGGAAGGTCTTTCTTCTTCTCCCTACACCTCTCCCTCGATCTTCTTAATAAGTAATAGCTTCCAAATTCCATGGTTGATCATTCAAGCATAAATCCAAATTAAATTTTTTGACGCTAAAGTTTGAGTTCTTGCTCGATTCTCTATTACTCCCTCACATGATTGCATCATATGACTCACCAATTTGATACCTTTATAATTTGCACAATTTTGAATATCTCCTTATTTTATATATAGAATCATAGATATTAAAATGTTTTTCCTCCAATCAGCAATATTTGTTGAAATCAATTGATCAAGGAAACATAGTTCAAAAATTCCACACGCCAGTATTTCCTTAGCTTGCCTTGAACCTAGATTCTCATAAAGATACCAAAACACGACATTGCAACAACAAAAGCTTAAACACCAATCAATCATATTATAAGCATATCATGAAATTAACTTCCTAAAAAGTATATCACTAGTATATCATGGTTGTCTTAGAAAGTTCTTGAAAAGATATAACCAAATATCCTACCTAATATAAAGAAGGCCATAATCAAAAACTATAATATGGACCTTAACAACATGGGCATAATGTTTTTCCATGAAAAGCCTTACCTGCACAAATGTGGAAATAGAGAGAAGAGGTTTCTCTCCAACCTTCTGTCGCCTAGCCTGCAGAATTAAACAAAATCAGCAAAAGATGACTTGCATTGCCCACACCATTGTAGTTGCAATTTGATATTTAGTATCGGTGTGGATTAAGTGTTGAGTAACATGTGTAATGCACATTTATTCCCTAACATTATGCAGATAATGTTGTATTCTGCGCTAATGTTTCACTAAAAAAATCAAACTCTTTTTTTATTTTCTAGCCAATAAAAATATTTTGTACACAAAGATGTTCACATAAAAAATAGAAATTATTTAAAGAACTCACCTTCCTGATCTTTTATAAACATAGAACTAATGACATCAAGTGCTTATACACAAGGATCAAAAATTTGATTTTGACTAGACTTCTGTCACTTGAAAATTGGAATTAATTCGGAGATGTTTAATTCGACATGGAGAATTTTTGTAAAAATTCGCTAAATTATAGAAGTTTAGAGAATTTTTGCATATATGCTTAAGTATCTAGATTTATTGTAGTATAAGCTAAAAATTAATATAAATCAACACTTTAATATATAAAAATACCAATAAATGACCTAACAACATCAATATTGTTGTTCGACAAAAAAAAAAAAAATCAATCTTGTTAAGTGGGATGATGAATTTGAAATGGTGGCTTTTGGTCTTAATTCTTTTTCTTTTTCTTTATTTTAATTTTGTTAAGTGGGTTGATGAGTTTGATGCTTCGATTGAAGCATTGGTACATAAGTAGTCGTATGATCAATCCCCAATTACTATTTTGCAATGATTTTTCTGGTGTTGTTGTGGGTATTATATGTATATCTTGCGTAGTTAGTGGTTCTATCACAAGCTGCCTTTTGATCACTTATTCTTGACAAGTTTGAGTTTTGTGAAGGCATTTCCGATTATGGGTGGTCAATGTGGACAATAGTTATTTCTCAAATTGTCACTGTAATAATAGGTGGTTTAACAATCGGCTTTCGATGGCTTGCATTAATATTGTTGAACAACAAGGTCAAATATGACAACATTCGTGGTTTTTTAGGGACCGAATTAACATTGTTGACGCAAGTTCAAATATATTATTCGTTGTATTTTAGGGACCAAATATCTAGATTTCTTCCTTCAATTTTCATCCATGAAGACAAGGTTGGTAAAGAAGTTCATTGTGAACATATCTTAAGTGTCACTTAAGTTTTGGTTGTTAGTGATTTTTATACTTATTTTTCTTATTATTGCCTTTGTTTCTCTATGTCTATCTATCATTTCAATAAGATTCATAATGCAATGTTGTCCCTCGAATAGCAAAACTAGCGAGCATGATTCTATAATCCAATGGATAGAAGAGATGAAATATGAGTCCTAATTACTTGCACAAGGTATGTGAGTGGATGACAAGGCAATGTCTGAAAGACATGAATAAATGGATGAATGGAAAGAGGAGAGAATCTACAAATAATTATATGGTCCAAATGCTATCAACAACTAACACATCATCAATTGATAAGGTCACATTTCTATCAGTGGTCGTTCTTGTGAAAATTCTTTCTATATAAATACCCTTGGCTCTCACTAAAACTCTACGACACACATTAGATGAAGCTTTTGAAATTATTTACTTTATTGAAGAGAGAATAAATGTTAGAGAATATGATGATCGAAGGAGACGTGAGCTTGCAAAACTTCTGTGGACAAGTGGAGATATTGATCTAAGCAATAAGGATTTGAAAGATTCTTATGGTTCAGTGAATTATGTGATCTTAGTTGTTAACAGTTTCTATACAACATCCATGGATGAATTTTTAAAAGATGAGTTAAGAATTGTAAGAGAGTTCATTGAAGGTCGAAAGTGTACGATGGTTGAAGAGCTTTGTGGTTATAGTGAGCAATTATTTGTTGGTATGCTACATTCATTTCTTGCTCAGCTTCCAAATGCTATATTTAAAGAAGTCAATTTGAGTCCAGTTGAAGAGCATGAAGAAAGAGCATAAATTATCATCAAGCTACTTTGTGGACTTGAGTCATCATTGGAGGACAAAGTGGAATGGGAGTTTCCAGAGGATGCTAATGTTGCTCTCTTCTTTGATTTCCAAGACCATAATGCAAACATTCAAAATAGCACAATAAAGGAAGATGGTGGTGCTAGTACCAGTGATGATGTGGTTTCTAGTACTAGTCCTGATGTGGAAATGGTTTCAAGTTAATGTCTTTGAATAATATTATACAAATATATTTCTTTTTATATGACTATAAGATCAAAGGATCTTTCTTCTTCTTCTTCTTTAATTTTGACCTAAATTAAAACAATATGCCATTAATTGTTCTTTCTTATTCTATGTACATTTTAAAATTATTTTAGACCTAATACAATAGCAAACAATAATGTTACATCTAAAAACATAAATTTAATGTTTTAAATTTTTATTTTCTTAAAAAAAATTAAAAAGTAATAAAATCTTATAATCAATCTTCAAATATTTTCTAATTTTGAAGTTCAACTCAACAAAGTTTTTACCCGACTACATGGGTTAAACTCATGTCAAAGTTGATCTATCAAAGTTTTATCTTAGTTATTAAAGAACTTCAATCATCTTATCATTACTCAAATTCTTTGATTTGTTAAGAGTTCTTGACTAATTGTAAAATTTTAATGACATTATGATAATCACAATAAAATGCAAACAAATTAGTTTTTAGTTGCATGCACACCCAAATTCTTTAGCTCAAATTACTTTTAGGTGCATACAAATTCAAATACTAATATACTTGACCTATGAAAGCTATAAACTCAAATAGCTTAAATTTAATATAGTAGCTCGTCCACTAAAAAAAGGTTGGTAATTGAAACACTTCAATTGAGATACATACTATGATAATCATAAATCTTTCATCTAAAAGAAGAAGAAAAAAAAGATTTACATTATAAAATATTAAAAATGTTTTCAACCTTTAATTTTTATGTTAACATAGAAAGAATACAAGAGAATAATGCATTATACACATAAACATAATATGTACTAGGCACTGTTAATGTCATAAAACATATTTGAACTCATTATATTAGCAATTAATGGTTTAAAAGTGCGTAATAATGGACTTTTAGTATACTAAGTTTAGAATATTAGTGAATACTTTTAACATTTGCGCAAAAAATCTATAAACTTATCTAAGTTAAGAAGTTTTTACAAAAATCTCCATGTTGAATTTTCAAGCCTTGCTCCTAATTACCACAATTCAATGACGATAATGAATGGATTTGATCAAACTTCAAAGTGCCCCAAAATCAATTTGATCTTCTAATTCCTTTATAGTGCAACATGTCATATACTTTTTGATAGAAAAACTAGTTGGTGCTCAGAAAAGGCAGAAAATAAATAAATAAATAAATATTTATGTTAGATAACAAATTAGGAATTAAACATAGTTATGTTAGATAACAAATTAGGAATTAAACATACCTGGAACAAGAGCATAATAATTGCAAAAAGAACCTTTGCAACCTCTGTCAAAAAGTTGACACTGATAGGACTGAACTTAAAACTTCCATCAACCTTTGACATAAAAACCAAAATGGGCTGCAGAAAGAAGCCAGAAAAGGGTCAAATATTTTGACAAGATAGATAAAAGTTAAAATTAGTTCTCTAGTAGTTTAACGTGAAAATAGGACATGGAAGATGTATTGACATTCAGAGATATTGCCTTGCTTCTACAGTGGTCTGAGGATCCATTAATGTTTCCCAAACTATTTGTAAATCAATTTGGCTTAGAGCCTCATAACATGTCTAGTTGTACAAAGTAAACATCAGCAAGCCAAGTTGCTTGCACAGAAGAGTAAGAAACAATGATGAAAATCAATCAACTCAGCTGGCTAAATCATTAATTACACTAAACTAAGATCTGCAGAAAGTTGATTCCTTGACCAATCTAGAAACCATAAATTTTCTATGACTAACAGTTAGATTATCAGAATATGAAGATATTCAACAGAATCTACATCATTATATTTTCTATAGAAAGTAGAGGTCAAAAAAAAAGGATTGAGCAATCTCCAGCACCTGTAGACCAACCAAGATGCAATCTCCCACAACCAAGAAGACATTGAGAGCACGGTACTTTGATGATATCTTGTTCCTATGCTGGTCATATGCTCTTGAAACAGTCCTGGCAGTTGGTGACATCAGTTTGGAATGACAAACACGGCATTCTATCATCCCGTTCTTCATTGGATCAACTCCAATCCCTGACCAGCTGGGCACCTGTGTCAACAGCGCTCAATGATGGCCAGATTGAAGTAATGGTGGCACTAGAAGATGTTTATATAAGCATCTGGTAATATAAGCATAAAAAATAAATGCCCTTAGTATAATCATACTGCACAAATTAAAGATGCAACATTCAAAATCCAGGCAAAAAATATAATATTCATCTAAAACTAAAAAGCTACAGATTGCAATAAAATGTAGTGAAAAATAAACCTTTCAGATAAATCATACTATGACTATATATTTGAGTAAATTGGAGATGAACTTCTAAGTAAAATACCATTAAACTACAATCTCTGAAATTTATAACAGATCAAAATAACTGAAAGCCTTCATTTTGAGTTAGGAGAATGATTGAAGCATAGAAAACGCTTTTTTTTCGTAGCACTGAGAGTGATTAGAGCATGAGTGAAAGAATTGTCTTTTTTCCCACACACATCCATCCTACACAGAGAATAAAACCAAAATCATAAGTCATCTCCAATTAGCTAGGGTTAAGCAACCTTAGAATCGTTCATCATGGAAGATTGGCAATCTTAGCTATGTCCTTGGTTTTTGCCCTATGTATGTCACAGCGGATACAAAAATGCCAAAATAGTCGGTTAGCTATCAAACTACCAAAAACCCAGCGCACACGTACACATATTTAAAAGATAAACAAATAAATAAAAATTTCTAAGAGGTATCTTTGCGTCTGAAAGAAAACAGATTATAACAGCAATCAACAAAACCTATAAATGACAAGTTTCAAAACCAAGAAACAGCATCTATGGTGATTACAACAATAAAATTGAGAAAGTTGAAAAAACAATGAACCGGCAATCAGTACCTGCATTCTACATATGCATATTACCAAAACTCAGCCGGATCTCACCTCCAAACCACAAGTACTCAACGATCAGCAACTCGAACAACAACAAAAATAATAATAATAAATAAAACTTCAGCCGACATCCAAAACCACGCAATTCAAATCATCAAAAAACCGAGATTAACCAAACTCAAATCCAAACAAACACGAAAGTGCCAGATCATACGATGAAATAAACAAAATTGAGCTTCGTCGGCGAGACTCACACAGATAAACCACCAAACCAACGCCGAATCAGGCGATCACCTCGTCAACAAAACTCAATCACAGAATCTCCGCAAATCACCAATTCCGAACCGATTCGAACAGATTCAGCGCCAGGATCGACCAATCCCGCTCGAAATCTATGAATCAGAGCAAGAAACGAAGCAAGATCCTTCGATCCGGTTGAAATAGGCGCTGCTTAAACCGATCTATAGCAGAAATTCGAAGCTCGCGCACGGAAATGGAGTTGCGGATTCGAAGATGCGAAGAATATGCAGAGAGAGCAGAAAGGTGAGATGTCTCTGGAAGAACAACTCTTTCCTTTTCGCTTAGAATTCACAACAGTCTCCCTCCATGCCTTCGTGGTTCTTTATTTATATATATCCAGACACCCGTACTGCTCGCGTTGGTAGTGAAGAAGGAAAAAGAGTGGAAATTCCATGTTTCCGATTGTGCCCCTGTTCTTTTATCGAATTGACATTGAACTCGAATGTAACATAAGCCACAAAATTACGCACGGGCTCCCGATGTGGGGTACTCTTGTGAATGCTTCCAACGGACGATCTTAGCATTAAAAATATAATGCATAATTTTTATTTTTATTTTTATTACCCATTTTTGGGCATAGACGAGAGCACTGGGCTTACCAATAAATTTTAGACAAATCTAGATAATATAAAAATAAATATATTAATTAAGATGTATAAATTATTAATATTTAAAAAATAAGTATGTATAATCACACGTATAGTTATAACTTTTATAGTTAAATTATTATTTCTTTTTTAAGAACAATATTAATCTAATTATAAAAATGTGTAACTACATATGTAATTATGCATGTATCCATTAGATTATTTATTGCACGCTTAAAAATATGTTAATCTCTAATATCTAACGGATATACATATATAGTTATTTTTGAATAAGTTACTAGCTATGCATTATTATAAAAAAGGGTCAAACTAAATTTTTCAAAAATTATTTAGTCGCCTTATCTTTAATGTTGTAAATTGACACTTGAGTGATAAATTCAAAAGAGTGTGTTTTTGAGTATTTATATGTGAATTTTTTATTTGATTGTAATTATAATTTGTTGGATATTAATTTTTGATAAGTTAATATTTAAACAAATTATTTAATTATATTATTTTAATTTCTTATATAATTTGATAAATTAATATTTAACTCACCACTAATTAGTTAGTGGCATGGATGTATGACTAATACTAATATAAATGCAAATATTATTGCTTCTAAAAAATAATAATAAATTAATACTTAGTATATTTATATTTAATAAAATATTAATTATATTTTATATTTGATAATTATGTATTCCTTTATTTATATATATAGGAGAGAACTTCATTGACGCTACCCTGGGCTGGAGCCCAGGGCAGTGGTAATGTAACTCCACCCCTGGATGAGACTAATTTTTTCGAACTCGAGTATCGTAAAGGTGTTTGGATTGACCCTCCCATCAAAGACAGATAAATAGAAATAAGCTCAAAACTCGAAATTTAAACATCAATCTCAGTTATACTCTACGTTTCAACCAACTAAGTCACCAGTTGATATATGACATAATTCTTTAATATACAAGATATATTAAAGAATTTTTTCCAATATATGTATATTAAAGAGACGAATTTCCCGGGGAATATATATTTTATAGATCATTTCTAAAATATATGTATATATTTTACGGATAAAAACTGTTTGTTATAACTTTTATCCTCTAAAAAAGTTTGTAAATAGAGAGAGTAGGATTGTAAGAAAGAGTTAGGAAACTTATTGAGAAAGAAGAAAGTAAAAGCAATTAGTTACCGTGATAACTCTACTTAACTTTTATTTCTACTTTAAAATTAATATTTAATTGTAGTAGAGGTTGCTCTACTCAAATAAGACCACTTTTCTTACAACTTTTTTTTTTTTTTTTTTTTGAGTGTTAACATAAGACGAGAGGATGTTGGTATAAGGGCAAATCTCTCACTAGAACAAAAAAAATGAATACAACAGTGAGGGGCTTAAGAGGTTCAAATGAAAATTATGTGAACGAATCACTATGGTCTCACTCCTAACTCCCGACTTTAACGACTTTAAGTAAAATGGTTCGAATGCACGCCGTTAGAACTAGCCAACGTTTACCTTTTTTTACAAAACTGAAAAAGCATATATATATATATATAAAGAAAAAAAAAAGAAAAATACTAAAGTGACACTAATTTTTGTACATTTAGAGTAAATATCATTATTTATGCATTATTAGATTGCTTCCAATTATATATTAATATGTAATTCGATGTAATTTAATAGCGTATAAAAATGATATACATTTTAAATGTACAAAATAATTGTATGTAGCATTACTTAAAAAAAAATTGTGGCTTATACGTGGTGTACAAATAAAGCAAATAAAGTTAAAGGTCTAGTGTTTGGTAAGAGTTGTTAATAAATAATTTGATAGTGTTGGTTTCTTTTTTATTTTTTTTATTTTTTTTATTTTTAGAGTTGAATGTGGGTTTGTTCAAGCTTAATTTGTTTTTTTGTTATTAATGAATTCTCTTTTTACATCCATATATTTGATTTTAATGCATTGTAATGACTTTTAATATTGGTATCTTTCTTTTAGTATTAGAGTTGCCTTTTGATAATCCCAAGATGCCAACTTTGTTAAGTAGCTCAAGTCCGAGAAAGATTAATGCCATTGGAAATTTGGAACTTATGTCAGTGTTATTTATTTTTATTTTTTTACTTTTTAAGTAGTGCTATGTTGACATTTTTAGATGATGTTGATAAACATCACTTTCAATACACCGTTCAATTGCTTATAATCATATGTAGTTGTGTGATATTTAATACAATCAAATAATGAATTGATAAAAATATTCTTATTAGCATAAACAAACTAGAAACGTCACTTTAGTTTCTCAAAAAAAATAAAAATAAAAATGTCACATTAGCAAAAAAAAATACCCCTCATTTCCTTCAATAATAGAGGCCAACCTAGGCTAACTGATTGAACATGTAAGGGGTAGGCCGAGCCTATTTAGTACCTCTACTTAGTCTCTTAAAACACATTTTAGGGTTGGTTCGGTGACTATAAAATTAAACTCGAAGGGGGTTGAGGACCGAGCTCTTCCTCGACAAAACCTTGGTTAGAAGAGAAAGCTTGTACTATTCAAACTCCTGAGTTGGGGTGGATGAGTCTCGCCTCAAAAAAAAAAGTACATCATCGAAGTGTCAAAAAATCAGCAACCAAAAAAATAAAAAAAAAATAAAACACATTTTAAAATGAAAATTATGTTTTAGTGAAAATTAGAAGTTATCAATGAGTGGTTAGCTTAGTAAAAACGGGCTGAGTCTCAAAGTCGTCCTTAAATAGAAGTTTTAGAGTTTGATTCTTAGATACGTCATTGTTAAGAGAGTTTTACCATTATGTTCTCGCTTTAAACAGGGACTAGCCTCATACATGACTTCTCCAGAAATCTATAAAAAAAAAAAAAAAAAAAAAAGAAGAAGAAGAAGAAGAAGTGAATATCAGTTGAATTATTGTTTTTTAGTGGGCCAACCTCTTTTTGAACCACCCAATAATTATCAATAGGCCAATATCTATTTAACAAAAAATAAATACAGATTTTACCAAGTACCAACCTCTATATTTTGTTTTTTTACAAAGGTTGGTAGTAGAGTTATTACTATGAGTCAAGAGCAAATGTGTTTATCAGTGGGGCAATGTTTGTGTGCTGCAATAAAGACGTGTCTCATTAACCATTGACCACACAATATGCTAAGATGAGGCTTTTGAAGTGCAACACTTTGGTCATTCATTACAAGTGGCGAGTCTGAAAATTCTGTTTTGAGTTCCAATGAGAGGAAGAAATTGCTCTTGGAACCAACAAGAAAGCGAAATCTGATCAATTTATGAAGAGGGGATCGGCCTCTTTGAGTTTGCTTGCTTATTGCTTACTTGTGTGACTTTATGATGGTGTTTTCTAAACTTCTGATGGAAAGTGTTTTTTTTTAGATAATAACATCAAATGGCAGAGGATCATATGACCAAACCCTAAAAGGAAAATATTGTAACATGATCAGCTTGAGTTTGGTAATGAAACCAAGAATTTGCTTCATAATTTAGGAATCATGAGTTCAAATTCGAACTCGAGCAAATCTTTTTTGGAAGAGTTTATGATGCTTATGCACCTTTAGAGCTTGTTTAGTATGTAAGATAAAATATTATTATTTTTATAAAATTAAATTTAATTAAATTGAATAGAATAAGATATGATATGATTAATCAATTAAAAAATAAAAATACAAAATCTATTACAATAAGATAAAAATATTTTTTCTTTTTTGGTCATAACTATTTTATCCCATTATAATGGGATAAAAATAAGAATGAGATTATTTTTTATCCCGATCGGAAAAAGTCATATCTCATTTAATTCCGCGAACCAAACGAACCCTTAAGAGACTAATTGGATGTTCTACTATGCTCGACTAAGGGCTTTGTCTGTAATTGTATTTTTCTTTTTCTTAATATCTAAGAGCGTAACAACATTGATTTGGATGATTTCATGGTGAAATATAACCTAAACCCAAAGGAAATACATTTGATGTTTATTTATTTATTTGTCAAACATTTAATGTTTAATTACACCAAGTTAAATTAATCAATAGAAGACGATGACTAGCTCTAATGGTGGACATCCAAATCTTTTCACTCGAAGTCGGGAGTTCGATTCCCTTATATTACAAATAAGCAAGAGTTTTGTCCTTTTGACTCTACTGAGAAATCTCAACTTCTTCTGGCTTCTGAAAGAACTATGCCCCATCTCTAAAACTCTACAACATTTCACTTAGCCGTCCCATCGAAATCTCGACTTCTTGGCTTCTGAAAGAACTATGCCCCATCTCTAAAGCTCTACAACATTTCGCTTAGCTCAACCTCATAGGTGGACCCTGTTATTTAGACCCTGTTATTTAAACTTATATATATATATATATATATATATATATATATATATATATGTATTTACATAAAATCCAAACAAAACCCATCAACAATCGAATTAAATGTACAATTTCATTCATTGACACCCTTAAAACCGTGCATATGAGTAGTCTAACATTATGAAAAATGTTAATTTAATAGTAAAATAACACAATTTTATTGTAATTACACGTTTATATTTATTAAATGTGTATAGTTTAATGAACGTGAATATATAGTTATATTATTTTACAGTTAAATTAACATTCCTTTAACATTTTCAAATAATTAATAATATTAAGGAAAATACTAATTTAAATATAAAAAGTTGTAATTATAATACTATTATATATATTTATTTTTATGTGTATATATCTCGATGCATGCATGTAATAAATAATTTGGACATAATGAGCAGTTGTATTATAATTACAATTTTTTGCCGTTTTGGCATTTCCCTAATCTCAATGTTATGTGTCGACAATGTAACAAATAAATAAATAGAAATCGGTCGGTCATCCCTAGCAAATCTCTTCTTTAATTTCCTGAAGTTTCGGTGAACGAAGCCGGCACGGTGCAGTACTCTCTACTACCCATTCGATCGAAAGTGTTTCACAGCTTCGTCACCGATTATTTGTGGGTTCTTCGCCCCTGATTAATTTGATCTCTCCGCAACAACAATTTTCCCTAGGGTTTTCCGCTGAATCATCTTCAAAAAAATCTTCTAGGTAAGTAAGAAGCAATAATCTCCTTCAAGAGTCTCTCTTTCCATTCACAGATTCAAACCCTAACAATCAATGGATCGCATTCAATCGTCGCGTTAAACGCCCAGAAAAATCCCAATTCGTCTAATGGTGGTTTTGTTATCAGATTGTTACTATAATGTCAATTGCATTGATATCTTTCGTGAAAAATCTCTGGCCTTTCTCGTCACGCAAGTTCGATGACTTGAAGTTATCAGATGGATTAGTTAACAGGCTTTCAATCCCTGATGATACGAAGCAATTCGTGTTCGCAATTGCAGAACCCGAATCTCAATCCGTTGTTTACATACTCGTTACACAGAATTTGTCGGAGCGATCGGCGTTAGATGCTGAGGTTCTTATCAAGGAGTTACGGCCCGATGTAGTTGTTACTCAGGTCGCTGCTTCGGCGTTGCAAGATATTCAGGAAGAAGAGAAGCATTGCGATCGTGGAAACGATGATACTTCGAGCCTCGTGCCGACGTCGTCTCTTGGTGTTCTCAAAGGTTGTTTCTTGGAGAAATTTAATAAAGAAAGTTATGAGAATGTTGCTGGGAGTGTGGTTTTGAGGGAGATTTTTGGGGTTGGATTTCATGGGCATTTCTTGGCTGCGAAGACGGCAGCGAAGGAGGTTGGGTCGTTGTTGTTATTGCTTGAATCTCCTTTTGTTAGTACTTGTGCTGATGAATCGGAGATAAGAAATGAAAATGGTGTTGGGAAGAGCACTTTTCAAGCATTGGGTGGTGGTTTGCATTCTAGTAATTTGCTGCCTCAGAAAATGGGTTCAGTTGTGCCATTGGTTTCGAGGCGTTTCCATTTGGATAGCGATCTTCATAGGCAAATGCTAAAATGTTTGGCTTCATCAATTAAGCCAAGATCTTCTGGTTCTGTTTTGGAAGTTTCAGTAGATGATTGTCTGCCAATATGTGATTACGAAGCTCCATCATTTGCACAATCTATTTACCCTTTACTGAACGATTTACAAAATATATTCACTGATCTTCCGTCGATTGGGAGGGCCTTGGCTTATGCGCAGAAGATGCTTTGTAAGGTGGACAAAGGCGAAGAAGTGGATTGTAAACTTTTATCTGAGGTTCAGACCTTCCGAATTGCCGTGGAGGGGTTGAGAATTGGACTGAACAAATTGGGACGGCTTCCCATTGAAAAATTAAAAAATTCCATCTCTTCTAAATGCGAGTTTTCGGATTTGCCTACAGAGGAAAAGTCCCATGCTCTTTTTGCGCAAGCGATCCGTAGCCAGACCAAGAAATTCAAATCCATTGTAGCTATAGTGGATGCTAAGAGCTTAGTGGGACTGAGGAAACATTGGAATACTCCTTTGCCGCAGGAAGTTAGGGATTTGATTGACCGTCTTGTCATTGAATATGAAGATAAAGGAGATTCATTGGCTGCTGAAAGTGCCGATAAGAAGAGTTTAATAACAAGCAAACCAGTAGTGGCAGTTGGAGCAAGTGCAACTGCAGTTTTAGGGGTTTCATCCTTTTCCAAAGTTGTTCCTGCATCAACATTCATGAAATTGCTTACCATCAATGTCCCTGCTTCACTTAAATTGAGTTTGGTACAGACCCAGAAAGCTTTAGCAATTTCCCTTGGCAAAACGCTCGGCTCTTCAAAAGTTTTGGCCCCTGGAGTTGTGGGTTCTGGAGCAAAGTCAACCTCAGCTATTAAAGCTGCAGCCTCTGCGGAGAAAATTCGTGCAGTGGCTCACAGTTTTATAGCGTCTGCTGAACGTACTAGCTTTTCAGCAATGCGGACTAGCTTCTTTGAAATAATGAGGAGACGGAGGATCCGGCCTGTGGGATATATGCAGTGGGCCACGTTTGGGTGTAGTATTGCTACTTGTGCAGGGCTGATTTTGTATGGAGATGGGATTGAATGTGCTGCAGAGTCTGTACCTACAGCCCCCACAGTTGCATCGTTGGGACGTGGGTTGCAAAGTTTGCACCAGGCATCTCAGGCTGTGAGACAGACAGATAAATCAAAGTTACAGGAAGCAATACAGTCCCTAATGTATAGTTTGAAGAAAGTG
The DNA here is from genome assembly GCA_035771175.1 of Paratinospora sagittata. Classification (NCBI taxonomy): domain Eukaryota; kingdom Viridiplantae; phylum Streptophyta; class Magnoliopsida; order Ranunculales; family Menispermaceae; genus Paratinospora; species Paratinospora sagittata. The sequence goes on from CM069595.1 coordinate 49,459,441, forward strand.
AAGGTTCAATAGTGTAAGGTTTTGAAACTTCAACCATGTATATAGGGTTGATACTTTTAGCACCTGATTTTTGTCTTCTTTAGAGTTCTCTTAATTATTTTTCGGAGCATTTTTTTTTTTTTACTGGAAACATAGAGATATTATATTAATATAGAAAAGTAAAAGCACCGGGATGAGATATCCACAATGCATTACAAAGATTCCAAAATAGAAGAACAATTCAAAAACCACTCCCCAAAACCATAACCCTTGGACTGTTTGCCACTACTCACCCAAGACGCAAATTGGGCGAGGCTTTTCTACCACACGTGATGAGAAGAACAATAAGCACCTCTGAAAAGTCTATTGTTCTTCTCTGACCAAACAGACCAAAGAACAGCGAAAAACACACAAACCCAAAACTTTCGGAGCATTTTATAAGTTCACAGAATTAGTACCTGAATCAGCGTTTGTTTGTATCTATTAGTATTGATTATAGGCGCTCAAAAATATATGAGATAACCAGCCTAACCGACCGTGTAGAGCTATATGGGTGGAAGTATGGGAGAAATTTTAGAGTGTCTTCTCAGCATATGCACAATGAGGTTTTCTTCTTTCCTATATTAATTTACATACGATTGTGCATATTCCAATCTGGCTAAATAAGCACCAAGCCTTCATTTTTGAGGATTGTGTCAGGTTTACAGCAATTTCAATATGAATCTCGTAAAGTGGAAAAGGAAAGAAAAAGGAGAAAACTCATGTGGTAAGCTCCAATCTATTGGGTTCAACTTTGAGTTAATTGTGATGTATGTCTGTTTTTACATCTCAACTGGCTGAAGGCAATGGTAAAATTTAGCAAATTCATCAAATGTTCATAGGCTTTGAGTACTCATTGGATTTCATTGTGCATGTCTCTGTTAGTGTGGCAATGACATAGACTGAAGACACTCAAATCATAGACTGAAGTGACTTGAACTAACTTTGTTTCCTCTCGTTAAAAGTTTATTTTAACTTATTTCATTTCTTTTCCCTCTTAATTTATCTTAACATATATTTATATGTTTCGTATATTGTTTCGACTAAAAAAAAAAAAAAAGACCATCATGTCTCTAAGTGTCAACGAGATATTGGCATGTCTCTCTTGCTATTTGATACATTTGTTTACATTGGGTCCGCTCTATACAAATGAAACAAGTGCATGCATTTTGCTAAATAACTGAAGACAATTATTTGCGGTGATTTCTGGTTTTAAGCAGGGAGGTTGGTTATGTATCATGGTCTTACTGCTACTTCTGTTGAGCTGTGTGAAACTTGTAAGCTAATTGCTTTTATAATCTTTGCATATAAGATCAGGGCAGTCCAAGAAATTAGAGAAGACTGTTGGTTGTGAAGAACACTAAGAAGTTGCTTATTGGCCATCATAACAAATTTAGAGTAGTTCATCTGTTATCGTATTCTTCTTGTCTTTTCAAAGCGATACATGGGGCACTAATTGAGGGGCTCAATTGTATTAGATCATTACACAAATGTACATTCTTGCAGTTGTGACAGAAAGTATGAGATGGGTACCAAGGGAGAAGCTCCTGGAAGAAACAGAACAGTTTGAGGCAGGTACTTATCTTCTGTATTTACGTTCTTCTTATGCTGTCCTTACCTAGGTGTAACACTATAGGCTGTTTCATTGTGACCTGGAGGTTGTCACGGGTTCTAATCTAAAAAACCTCTCTGCAATGAAGGGGCAAAGTTGCTGTGTACTATGTACATCGTTCCTTTCCAATACACTGCAGTGGCAGGAGGCTTGTCCACTAGTTATAACCTCCCTTTTTATGCTGTCCTTGAGTAGTTATTCCAAGTGCACACCTGAATGACCACTTTTCTGCTCATGGTGATAACTTGACACAGTCTAGTCTTGCTATAATACAATTCATTGACCTTCGGAGGAAATTAGATCAAGAAACTATTTTCCTATGAATGTAGTTTGTTTATTGTTTTAATATTTTCATCTTATGCAGGAATGACAACTAATGAGGAAAGGATTGGCTAGTTGAGATGGGATCAAAATCATGGCTTCTTCTTCTTCTTCTTAGTAAAAGCATGCAAAATGTATGAAGGGAAAGTATTTCTTCTTCTTGAGATATTAGTGGATGAGGTTTGGCAAGTAAACTAGAATGCTGTAATTTCACATGTTGTGGCCTCATTCTCTGAAAAGATATTCCGGATGTTACATAAAGACACGGCGATAACTGCTTATATAGAATGGGGAATGGTTGAATTAGCCTTTCTTCATTGTAGAAAGAACAGCAGCTTCCATTGGGATGCTGTAAACAAGGTAGTTAGTTGCTGTGATTCTCAGAGTAACAACAATGGAAGCAGCTTTTGGCTATAAGTGTATCAGGTAATGTACTTTGGTTCTTTGATTCTATACTTTGGTCATTATATCTCCCTTTTTTGAAGGTATCTTGTTTCAATTTAGATTGATCAAGCAAAAACTATTTCATGGAAGTGGACTTGGATGCGATTTTGATAAGCTGATAATCCTTGTAGTTATTTTTATGCTCTTTGTATTGGTAATGAGAAAAACTTGTTATTGATTGCTTCTCAGTCTATGCCAATCAGAGGATTCAGTTGTCTGCGAAAAGCGCAATTTGGATTCTTAACAAGAACATCTACGATGAGGCACAAGTTTTCATTATTAGTATTTTGATGAAGCAAGAATGAGACTATATAAGAATGAGGCACAATTCAGTCTTCTTGGCATTAATTGATATTAAAAATAGTTCTACAGGTTGGATTCCAGACCATTCTACTGATGCCTCATTTGTAGAACTGGGTTGTTGATATTAATGAGACTATGATGGCATCTAACCTAGTTTTATTTCATTGATAATTTGTTTTTATACATGAATGATGGTGTAAATTACCAGTATATATTACAAGGGATTCTATTTGAGATGTTTGACAAAAAAGACTTTTTCTTTCTCCCATCTTCTTCTTTTTATTTTATTTTTTATTTTTTATTTTTAATTCTCTATGTTTTGTTCATTTTAATATTTTATCAAAAAGAATGAAAAGTGGTAAGATATTCATGGTTTTCTAATGGTATTTAATACGTGTAATTTTCATTTTAAAAAGATATATATATATATATATATATATATATATATATATATATATATATATATATATATATATATATATATATTTCAAATTCATGTTAATTCCTTTAATGACATAACACCCACTACTAGTAAAATTGAACATAAATACCCATTTTTTTCCCTCCCAAAACATTTTTCCCCAATTATGCCATATTTTTATAGCAAACTTTTATCTAAATGTCATAATATTTTTTTTTTAAAATGTTAGTACTTAACTCGCTTAAATATTTTGAAAATGCGTATCTATTGCATAATATATTTAACATTCAACGAAGGTTAAAATGATGTTGACAAGTATCGTATTTTTTTGTAAGGGAAGTTGGGCAAAAATCATATGGGCAAATGTTTGTAAAGCAACATATAATTATCATGTCGAATTACAGAAAATTAGTACAATATATTTATTTATCCGTACATTAGGCTAGATGGGTCACAAAAAAAGGAAAAATAAAAGCATGAAAGTTTTATTTTCATAACAGCTGAAACATTAGAGAGACAGAGAAATAATAGCATGGTTGTGGCGGTTCTTAGTGGCGCCAAAGAAGAAATATGAGGTTCGGCTCCAACCGGTCTTTGTCGTTCAAAACCCTAGATTTCTCTCAGAGAACGCGAAGATGAAATCGTCGAAACGTGAAATCGGAAAGTCTCGTGGCTCCAGTGATCAATTGTGCACGCTCCATCAACGCCTCTACCAAGCTCTCAATCTTGGAATCAAGTAATCTTACATTAAAAATTCTCTCTTTTAGTTTCATTTTTCCTGAAAGTAACATCATATTTTGTTCTAGATCTCCTTCGTTTTCCCGAAAGTTTTGTTCGATCTTTTGGCTGAATTCCGCTACTGGCTCTTGGTTTGGATCAGTGGTAGAGATGATAATGGCGATCATTTAGTCTTTTTTCCTTCTGAATTCGTTCCATGGAGGTTGCTCGTAGAGTGCTTTAGCTTGGTAAATGGCAATTCCTTCAGGTCGAAATATTTGAGGAAATTGAAGTTACTTTAGGCTGAAAATTAGAAAAACTGGTTACTCATTCATCGATGTATGAAGCTATACGAGTTTACTTGTAATTTCAAATTAAATTGTAAAGTAATTTGAAGGAAACAATGTTTAAGAGCTTAATCCGCGGGATTTTGATCTTGAAGCTTTATTCCTAGATGTTAAAGGACTGCTCCTAACATCTTGGGACTCACCTTTCTTGAAGTATGGAGATACATATTCCTAGTATGATGGAGAATAATGAGTTTGGACACATACAACAAAGGTCTTTAGATGCTCCAATTAGGAATAGAAGTGACCTTTTAACAATCCACGTTAATGATAGAGGTAGATGCAGATCTAAAATCATATGAACATAAATAATTAAGAAAGATGTAACTATTGTAATTTAAATGTCGATCTAGCTTTGAATAGAGCGGAGTGGAGAAAGAAAATTCATGTAGGTGACCCCATGTAGTAGGGAAGAAGTTTATTTAAGTTGAGTTGAGTTGAGATGGAGACCCATGATCTAAAAAAAAAAAAAAAAAAAAAACAGAATGGTTTTTTTCCCATGTAGTTGGGAAGAAGTTTATTTAAGTTGAGATGGAGACCCATGATCTAAAAAAAAAAAAAAAAAACAGAATGGTTTTTTTTTTTTTTTTTTTTTTTTTTTTTTTTATAATTGAAGCATCATGGGAACATCAACACTTTAATGTAAAGGAAACTTTTATCTTTACATGTAAATGTGCAATTACAAAATTTTCCTGGTGAAATACGGTGTGATAGTAATTGATGAAATGAAACCAATGCAAGCTTGTTTTTAGTTGATTATGCAAGATATCAAAGACATCCATTGGTAGCCTTGAAATTTTAGAGTTACAACTTCCCCTTTTAGATATGTGAGCTGGCTTTTCAATTGACAGAAGCTATGATGATGGAGGAAGGAAATGGCAGTGTGCAGATATAGAAATACAAAGGCTTTCAGTTCGTGCCATTTCTGCTTTTGTTGGTTCTATTTCTCGCAATATGTTGCGGCATCCTCTTGTAAAGGTATTTCTTTTGCTTATATTGGCTGAAGAAAAATGACGGAATATTTCTTGTTCAGTATGCCACAAGTGGGGTTTATCATTGTGCTTTTAGATTGACGGTTACGCAATTATGTTTGTAAAATTGAAGTATTCTGGCTGTTTTAAGATACTAAAAACATAGATACTACTCTAGAGATTCATTTCTAAAAGTAAATTTATATATGGCTGGGAAAAAAAAATACATAAATGGTTGGTGTAAAGTGTGAAGTATAATCCTGTTGATTCAGTTACAATCACGTAAAGAAATTACATACTGCAATGTTAACTATAATTACACCAATTGATTCTAGAAATCACATGATTTACATGCTCACATCTTCAATATTTTTAGTGTTTTTTTTTTAAAGTCAATATTTTTAGTGTTGCACTATACAAAATTCAAATTAGGACTGTTGGATATGCCATAACCAGTTAGTCAAATGAGTCACATCTCTAAGGATGTCAGCCAAAAGATTTTAGTGGAGAAAACATATTTATCTGTCTTATTTGATATTACATATATATAAAAGCTGTACCCTTCTTTTTGGAAAATTAAAAAAGGTTCTGTTGTTCTGAAAATTTGTAAAGTTAAATGACTAGACTCCACTAGAACTTCTTAGAAGTTAGAATTAAAGATAAATATCAAACCAAGAGTTTACTTTAAACTGTGAGTTTATGAAGTACAATAAAGCATAATACTGTAATTACTACACTACCAAAAAAAAAGGCATTTTTAAAACTATTTCCATAGGTGAGGCTTGAATTTATTCTAAAGAATGACATATTCTTCACTTGAAGAATTTCTTGGAACCAATACTTTTACACTAATGCTTTAGTTTTGTTATGCTATCTCTTGAAGAATTCCATTGGTGATATGCTGCTGGCATTGGAAGGAGCTTTCCAGTCCAGAAATGAAGCAGTGCTTGGAATGGCAGCAAATGTGACAGTAAAGCTGGTTGACATTCTGGGCAGTTCCATACTAAGCTTTAATGTGTTAGAGCTTGTGAATTCTTTATCCTGCTTGGTGTCTTTCCATCAGTCACCGATTGCATCTTCATGTGCTGTCGCTTTGAATCAGATACTGCTAAAGCTAACACCAAGAAGAATCAAAAGTCAGAATGAGGTTTGGGAAATTTTAAAAGAAAAAAAGGTTGTCCATTGTATTGCTCGTGGTTTGGAGGATATCGTCAATGGAAGTAAAGCGCTTGAATTTTACCTAGAGATGACATCTCTTTTGACAACAATATTATGGCAGTGGCCTTCCTCAAGGTGGCCTGTTTGGAGCAATGCTAAGCTGGTGGAAGGTTTAGGCACTGTCTGTTTAAGGGCTGGCTTTTCTTCTCAAGTTGCTGTCTTGCAGTTGTATTCTACTTTAGGTATCATTTTTTCTACGGTAAACATCATTCCTTAGAATCATTTCGTTAAATATGAACTTGCCTAGTCGTGGCTTGTTGCAGAAAATAACACTAAATTTGCTTATCAGCTCTGTGTGGTACTGTCGCCAAGAAACTCCTTGAAAATGGAGAAAGATTTCTATCGATGGTCGTGCAGTGCATGGGCAGCTCAATGCCTAATTCTGTCAGGGTGGAGGCATTTAAACTTGCTCGACGCCTTGTGGTATCAATCATAATATGCTTCTTTTTCATGCTTTTCTATTTTTTATTATTTTTAATAAACTATTCTGGTACTGAGGATTTTTTTTCCTTTGCAGAAAACAGAACAAGGCTGTATGACAATGATGAGAATGTGTAGAGACTCTATCATCATTGCTATAGTTGATGCAATGAGTGCATGGAGAATGTGCCATGGAAAGGTTGCCACAGAACAGTTGCCTTTACTAGTGGAGGCATGCCATTTGGCTTTCCTAACTTGTTGGCCCGGGGGCCATCATTCTTTACTTTGGAAGCTTGATGTTGATAGAGTTCTCCTTGATCTACTTGTTGGGCATTTTCACAAAACTAAACAATCAAAGTCTACCTTGACAATGGAAGAACTAATAGCCATGGCACGTGAAGGTTTGGATTCCAATCATCTTGTAGTTTTAAGGCCATACATCTGGAATGTTCTTGGATGGCTTGCAACAAACTGTGTAGAAGATTTCAACCCTGAAATACATGGTGACAGAGGGTGCCTTAATATTCTTATTGCACGTGGATGGTAATAAATCATTTCCTTCCTTATAGGAAAAAAATGTTGTTCTAGGAACTTGAATTTCAATAACGACAAAATGAATTCTTATACAAGAGTTGACACATGGATGGAGGATAGATTCACTATTTCTGAAGTTTGACATGAATCAACTAGTCCTTAGATTCATGGACCAGCCCCAAAACTGTACATAATGAGCATTTCATTTTGAAATTCTATTAGTAACCACTCTTAATTCTTAATAATGCTTGAATTATTTGATGAAACAAGGAAATCCTTCCTAAAAAGGTTCAAGGAACTATTTATTTTATTTTTAGAATTAATTACTGTCAAAAACATATTAATGTTAATGTAGGAAATCCATTAATTGACCTGGTTAATCAGGTCCATACAATTCCCCACTATTTTTTATTTGCTTTTGAAAATGCTTATTATATTCATTTCATTGTTAAATTTTAGGCTCTAAAATTTTCAATTGGTGGCTGCTGCTTTTTTTTTTTTTTTTTTAATGACTTGTGCTTATTCCTATTTGACAGCTTGATTTTGGTAGACTCTCTTAAAATGCAACAACTATGTTATATTGATGCATTCAACAAATCCAAGGTTGAACCTGCATGTAGGGCAGTTCTGCTGATGATCAATTCCCCGTGCAAGTATATTGCTTGTCAAACAAAGGCTATCTTATCTGAGCTACTAATGCCAAATGTAGACGCGTATCTGAAAGATTCATTTGATTGCTTAAATTTGACCATGAACTGGCACAATTTAGGTGTGGTAAATAATCTCCAAACAATAATTAACTTGATTGGTTTGGCATGCATTTTAAATTTGCCGAAGTATCGGAGATCCATTATCAGAAGTGATGGCATGAAGACTTTATCAACCTTCATTGCATGGTGTGTAAATAATCATGCCAGCATTGTGTCTCATCCACAAACGTCATTGGATGAGAATACTTGTTGTCTTGACGAAGAAGATTGGGAAGGAAGAAATAGCCTTTTGTTTTTAAGCCTGTGGGTACTCTCTGAATTGATGCAAAACTCTGTAATCATAAAAAGTCATGGAGAGGTATCTGGTCTAGTGGTTGATGGTGTGGAATTAACTGGCTTTGATGTTTATAGATTAATTGAAAGACTGGATAACATCTGTTGTAGTTCATTCAGTCTTGGAGTTATTTGTTATGCTACATATATATTGAGCTTTTTCAACCTCTATGGTTGTCCAAGTAGACTTGGCAAAAGAATTGGAAAAGCACTTGAAGAGAAAGAACTCGCTGACGTACAACTCAGACTTTCTCATGAGGAGTCTTTGGAAGTTCATGGTGTCATTCTTATGGTTAGATGTCAATCTCTTTTACCTTCAGAACGTCATACCTCAAAGGAAATATCTGGAGGATCTACTGTGGGTAAGGATATTGAGCTGAGAAAGTTCAAGAGAGAAGTTCGTTTATCTTCCCGCATTGTCTATCAATCTTTGATAAAACTGTTGGAATTTGTTTATATTGGATCAGTAGAAGTGGATGATGACCTTGTGAAGGAGTTGAATAAGCTTGCCAAAGTATGTAAATTACATGCTCTATCACGCGTGCTCGGTAGAAAAAAGCCAAAGTGGGGAGAAAAGGTGCTCCTTTGTGACTACACTCCTGCTCTCGGACCCACTGGATATCATTTCTCGTAAGAATCTCCACTCAATGTTTACCTTAGGAGAGCTTATTTATTTGTTACTGTATGGCTTTTTTTCTTGTTTGACTATGAAGGTAGCATGTGCTAAACGACAATCGCAACAATGTTGGGCTTGAATTCTTACTTCAATAGTTCTATGTAATGTTCGTCTTGAGCTCGGGGACCTCATCACTTGTTGATTAAAAAATAACAAAGGCCAATCTCAATTACTAGGACTAAATGAATATGTTATTATATTGGTTTGAGTGAGATTCTTCTGCCATTCAACTTAATATAACTCTCTTTTCGTACCCAAGCAATGCAAAAACTTTGAAGCATTACCATTAACTGTCAATAGATTACTACTTGTAGCTGGCCAGTACAGTTAACTGCTAAATATACTAGTTGCAACAGCGTGATAAAATTCCATATTGGGAGTGTAGAGGATGGCCCTTGGCCAATGCACGAATGTCTTGTTGGTCTTGTCATTGTTGAACAACTGTTGACAAGCAATTGAAAAACTCTTTTGTAAACAAACAATCCTGTCAACTCATCTTCAGTGCTCTGTAATTCTATAGGCGTTGCATTGGGAGACACCAGCAGTTGGATGAATAGTAAAATATTGTATCTGTTTCTTAAAGTTCTTAAGTGTTTCTAACTATTTTCTTATTGCTGCAGTGATATCATATTAGAAGCTAATCCAGGGAAGGTGATGGACTGGACTTGCAGTTATTGTACTCTAGCAATGCCCCACATGCATGCTCACAAAATCATATTGTCATTAAGCAGTGATTACATGAGGGCAATGTTTCAGTCAGACATGCAAGAGAGGTGCCACTTTGAATAAAACAACATTTATTGCTTCTCTTTCTATAGATTGTAGGCCATAATCTGATTAGAATCTGTGAGTAGCTTGCTAATTCTCTGAACATTTAAAGGTGAATGAGGAAAATGACCTGCATTTGAATTCAAAATACTATGGGCTCTTGTCTCTTTGTGTATATATATATATTTTTGCCTAAAACTGTTTGAAGTTCCTAATTCAAGTGCTCTATTGTCAGTGAAGTACTTTGATGGGTCAAGTACGACATCACATTAGAAAAAACTAATTGGTGTTACTTAGTTCTAGCATAGATAAGATCAACTATAACAGATTAGCAAACTGTTATCTGGTTGTTAGAATTTCATCACATGTCTTTTCTTTTTGTTTGTTTTTTTTTTTTCTTCTGTTGATCTCCTTCATTCTGTTCTTATTCCTGTGCAATTTTTTTGTGTTGTTTTAGTCATTCTCGAATGATAAAAGTCCCTGTCAGCTGGGAAGCATTATCCAAATTGGTCATTTGGTTCTACTCAGACGTGGTGCCAAAACCCAGTTCTGGATGCATATGGGAAAATATGAATGTTGAGCAACAGGTGCAAGAGCTGCATCCATATGTAGAGCTTTGTTGGCTTGCTGAGTTCTGGCTTTTGGAAGATATTCGGGAAGAGGCCCTGAGAATGGTTGTCTCCCGTCTAAATTCTAGCAGGCAATTGTCTCTGAAGATCATTGAAATTGCTGCCAACCTCCATCAACCGGAGATTGTCGAATCTGCGGCAAATTATTTGGCTCCTTCATATCCCAATCTGCGTGATTCTGGTGATCTTGATGCACTGAACGAAGAACTGAATGATATTGTCAGGGTTTCCTATGTCAGCCTCTCTCAGGTTGGTCATTGGTGAGCGCTATCTGTCTGATTAAATGGATGCAGCTGCCAGTTCAAATGTGCTCAACAAACCTCCCCTTCCTTGCGCAAATACTAAAAATTTGTTAACATTTTAAGAAGAGGTCAGTATAACATTATTGCTTTGTTTCTTGATTTTCTTTTGTTTTTAGTTTTCCAGTAGCAGTGCTGGAAATGTTATTCTAATTCATTTATACCATTTATTACTGCAGGAGCAACTTTGGGTGGTTCCATGCACAAAACACATTGCGAATGTGTATGTAGTCAACCTCAAGAGTGTTTGTAGATTCATTCACGCAATATCACAGCATAATGCTCTGTGATTTCTACAAGGAAACAACGGGAATAAGGGATAGATTTGTTTTTCCATCTCTGCCGCTCGTTTTGGTTGCCAGAGCTCTACTCCAAGTTACACACTGGAGGAAAGTTGCATCAAAATGCTGTCTATTGAACTTATAATTGAGGTCTGAGATCTGCTACTATAGTGGATGCAATTCATGGTTTTTACAATGAAAGGATTCATACACAAAGCACATTGCGAATGTGTATGTAGTCAACCTCAAGAGTGTTTGTAGATTCATTCACGCAATATCACAGCATAATGCTCTGTGATTTCTACAAGGAAACAATGGGAATAAGGGATAGATTTGTTTTTCCATCTCCGCCGCTTGTTTTGGTTGCCAGAGCTCTACTCCAAGTTACACACTGGAGGAAAGTTGCATCAAAATGCTGTCTATTGAACTTATAATTGAGGTCTGAGATCTGCTACTATAGTGGATGCAATTCATGTTTTTTACAATGAGAGGATTCATATGAATCAATCCAAGTTTTGATCATCTGGATTTGATTTGGATCTCGTGAAATGGATCCTGGTTGAACCTAGCTTTGAATCAGATTTAATTTCAAGGGTTATTGGATTGAAGCTTATGCAGTGGCATGGTGGGATCCTTTGTTCCTAAGAGCTCCATATTATTTGATATTAATTGCTGTAAGAACTCGATATTTAAGGGTATCTTGGGATTAGTATTGAAGGTTTGGAGCTTTCTGTTGCTAAGTTGATTCTCTCGCTTCTCTTCGTGTTGTATACCGAGTCTCTTTCAAGATAGGAATTGTTAAATAATGTATCTTTGTCTGACTTCTGTGTTATTCATTTGTTCTACTATTCAGATTTTTAATCTCTGAAAAACCCTTGATTGTGTTAGTAGATGAAAGTAGGCTTAGGAAGCAATGAAGCTGAAACTCTCTTAAAATTAACTAATTTAGGGTGGGTTCTATGGTCAGAAGCCCACCACAAGAACTTAGAAAATTATCAATTTTAAAAAGAAAAACTTTTAAAAATTATTATCTACACCATGGATTTAATTGTTTTTTTGTTTTTTGTTTGGGTGGCAATTGATTAGAGGCATTCTTCAGTTTCTTTCGCAATTTGTTTTCTTGAGAGCAAATATGTAGCGCACGTGACTAAGATCATATACTTTGGTCAAGTCAAACACATGCTTGGAAGTCATATCTTCCCTTTTATGGAGGGCATCCCTTCAATATGGAGAGACCATCACCATTGGAAGGTAGTGTACTTAGCGGTTTTATGGTCACTATAGAAGGAGAGGAACAATAGGGCGTTTGGCGAAGAAGTGAATCCGGAGGCTAAAGTGTCTCGCCTTTCAGCCTCTTTGTGGCCAGTTAATAGTAAGTTATGAAATGAGTATTCTCTGGGTGAGGATGGGAAAGTTTGTGTAGCTGATTGTAATGTGGCTCGAAATGGGGCTAAGTCTTGTACATTTTTACACACACACATTAGAAATTAGAATTAAAGTTGTTAAAAGCTACCTTAATTAGATGACTATCATTGGTCCAAATTCCAAATCATTAAAAGACAGAAAATTATAAGACACTAAAGATCTTTTCATTTGATGCTTTAGTCTTAGGACTTGAATATTTTCTTACTTCAAACACTAGGAGCTCTTCCATTTAAAGCAAACAAAAGAAAAGTGTAAAGGAGAATAAATAATATAAACCGAAGGGTAGATGAACAAGACACTCAAGGAGTTAGATCGATGTTTTTACAAGTTTTTTTCTTAGAGGGGTTGCCATGGAATGTATCCCTTTCTTGTTGCATATATTAGGAAAGGTACATGTAATTGTATTTCCCTATTGACCATGCATTATATATATATATAGTACCAAAAAACTAGTAAGGTAATTAAACTTAACTGGCTAGCCTGCACTAGATAAAAGAAAAAATGGCAAAACATGGGTGTGTGGATGGAAAGTTGGAAACGCATCTCTATTCTTTTCCAGTTCCGATCATTGGCTTATATGTAGCTGTTGCTAGTTTGGTATGTTTTCTATTCCTGCTACATGATATATTGTCTGGATTTCGCCGTGGCCTTCGTCACTTACCTTGTCAATTCTTTTCTCTTAACTCACTCACATTATCTCTCCTTTCAATAGCAACAAAACTCCCTGGTGATCTCACTGCTGCTATGCCTCGAGCCATAGATCAATTATCTAAGCTCACTGGTACTGTCATGATATGCATTTCAATGGGTTTTTTCATGCCTTCACTTGGAGTTAGTAGAAAATCTGAAAGCATAGGTAACATGGGTGCCTTGAGCATCATGATTGTTACCATTGTGGTTGATATATGTATGCAAATTTGGACTGGAGTGATCTTCTCATTTGTTGTGGAGCATGTTATAATCTTGTTTTTCATGTTGCTATTACTATTAAGCTTGTGGATGTCTGCAGTGCTAATAAATAATAAAAAGGAGGAACTCATGGACGAAAGCAAAAATATTTTGGGAAGGGGTGAATCCACAATGTTGGAGCATTTGAAGCGTTGGTATATGTACAACAATCTTTCCAACCCTCAATGGCTAATGTGTAACGATTTGATTACTCTAGTTGTTGGCGTGATTTGCTTATTTTGTTCAATAATTCTTCTAGAAGCTACAATCCGATCACTTGTCTTCCATAAAATAAAGTTTTGTGAGGGATCTTCTGACTATCAATGGTCAATATGGATGATAATCATGACCCAAAATATCACCATCCTAGCAGGGATTTTAGCCACTAGCTTTAGATGGACGATCATAGCGTCCTCTCGGGTTGATGCACATATTGCAGGTCATACTTTTAATGATCTTACGGAATATGTTGGCTTACAATATTTCAAGTGCGTCAAAAGGAAATTCAGTTACACTTCTTTCAAGGTCTTGGTTAAGATGATAGGAATAATAATGTTGCTTTTCTTGGGTTATATTGCTACACTTACTTTTGTACTCATTCTGTTTGCTGCATTTCCGGTTTTGATGTTCGCACTTGTATCGCGGTTAGCATTTACAAAATGCTTGTGGTGTGCATTTAGGGGAGGAGATACAAGCCATGATACATCTACAAGTCAATTGGACCATAAATTTAACAGTATTGTGGTCCCTGCTCAAGGACAGAGTACACCAACATGGATTGAAAAAGTTTTTGTGAAGGAGATGAATAAAATGGAGGGTATAAATAAAAGTGAATCTTGCCTAAGCCACATGGTCCAATTATTATCAAAATCTCGTCGTCCGCTTGATCAACAATCTTTTATAAGTGAGATTCAATCAATTGGGAAAGGATTTAGATATAAGGATGACCGCTGTAGAGTAACATGTCTTTCAATAGTCATCCTTCTAAGGCTGGCCACTATTTCAATTCCATCTGCTCAATGTAGAGTCTTTAAACATGCTTTAGATGAAGCATTTGAAATTATTTATTTTATCGACAAGAAAATAAATGTGGGGCACCTCGATAGGAGGAAACGCGATTTGGCAAAATTTTTGTGGCTAAGTGAGGATATTGAAGATGGTTTTATGGAAAAAAGTCTTGATGGTAAGGGTTCTGTGGATTATTCAATTAAGAGCATTGAGAAACTATATCAAAAATTTCCAAGGGGTTTGGCGAAAATAGAAATAAATGTTATGAGGGTCTTCATTGAGAAACAAGAATGTAAAACGATTGAAGATTTTTATAATCTTATGGAGCAATTACTCGTCGACATGCTACATGTATTTCTGAGCCAACTCCCGATTGTCATATATAAGGAAATCACTGAAAGTCCACTTGAAGAGAACCAAGAAAGAGGAAGAGCTGTTTTAAAATTACTTTATAAGGTTGGAGCATTGGAGGACAAAGTGAAGTGGTCATTTCCTGAGAATATTGGTATCACAAGCTTGATGGTTGCGAAAGTTAATCAAACTAGTACTAGTAACCCCTCCTCAGAACAACAACTACTTGTTACTAGTACTACTACTGAAGAAGTTCCAAGTACTGCTGGTGATATAGAAACGGGTTCACATGCTTGAGTAAGTAAGCTGGTTGACATTCTGGGCAGTTCCATACTGATCAGCTTTAATGTGTTAAGAGCTTGTGATCAATTCTTTATCCTGCTTGGTGTCCATCAGTCACCGATTGCATCTTCATGTACTGTCGCTTTGAATCAGATCACTGTTAAAGCTAACACCAACAAGATTCAAAAGTCAGTGTTAACATATATGTGTATTTACCATATACAGATTAGGTTTTCATGTATATATACACCTCTGTACTCATTGAGATCGTTAATAAAGAAAAACGAGGTTTTCTCGTATGTGTTGCACTATTTTTCTAACATGGTATCACAGTGGTTTTTAGCGTTCCTTGGTATCTGGGAGGAGGAGAGCACACTGTTTTCCTGGAGGCGGCCATGGTGCTCTGGCTGTCTTGCGTACTCTGCAAAAATAATGTGATCGTCGGTTGAGAAGATTGCCCGTTCGCAGCATTAGAGGATAGTTGCTGCGTGTTGGTTTGCAACGGAGCAGAAGTTTGAAGTTGCGTGTTGGTTTGCAGCCGACTAAAAGTTTGTGGAAGTTTGGAGCGTCAAAAGGTGGCACCAGAGTGGTTGAACAGAGAGGTTGCGGCTTTTGTGAAAGAAAAGGAAATCTTTGAGATTTCCGAACTTTTATAAAGTGATTAAAGTCACAGGCGTTGTTTTTGGTAAGATTGTTTTTAATCTTTTATTATTTTTAAAAAAAAATCTTCCATCCTTTCAAAACTTATGGTTAAATATAGGGTCACGCTACAAAAACATATTTTTTTGACATATATTTTTTGTATTGTAAGTGAAAGTAATTGAATTATCTCGAATTACGTAATAACACCTCGTATCACGCGTTAATTACGTGATACGATGTACTATTGCGTGATTCGAGACAATCTAACTACTCTCACTTATAATGTACAAAATGTTTATCAAAAAATATGTCGACTAATCATTTTCCTTAAATATATATCCC
The DNA here is from genome assembly GCA_035771175.1 of Paratinospora sagittata. Taxonomy (NCBI): domain Eukaryota; kingdom Viridiplantae; phylum Streptophyta; class Magnoliopsida; order Ranunculales; family Menispermaceae; genus Paratinospora; species Paratinospora sagittata. The sequence continues at coordinate 49,475,461 of CM069595.1, forward strand.
TTTCTTTTGTCAAGAAGTATATAACCCTTTTTAATACTGTTGGACCAGCCGAGTTGACAAATAGGTCTTGATCATCAGGGAAAAAAATGCTGAGATAGCGATATCCAGAACAAAATAGACGACACCCCGGTCCAACGATAAAAAAGAGCAAGAAATACCATTAACGATAGCTTGGCAGATCGAGCTATCGCTCCGTGGCATATCGTGAACGCTACAAATAGAAAGTCAGAATATCTATAACCGATAACTCGGCAAGAACGAACTGTCGAGGAGAGTCATCCATAACAAATATTCAGGTAATTCAATGAACGACAGCTCGGCCCACACCGAGCTTTCTGCTGAGGAACCCGATGTAAACTTTCGGGTTTTTCGATTACCGATAGTTCGAACCTCGACCATCTCGCTTTATTGCGGAAACGAGGCTAATCTCCAGAGTTCACGTGTTTCAGTACAACTCAAAGAAGATCCCGAGATATTCGAGATAAAAACATACACGATAACTATACTTATCTTAACAATTCCGGGATAAACTACAATTCGCAACTTTAGATGAGACTTATTTCGTTTGGGATAGAAAAACCTATAATCCTGGAGTAGATGAGCTTGATAACTTATGTCTACCATCAACCAATCAGGAATCGACACGTGACACATGCCCGATAGGCAATTAGCCACTTTGGTATGAAATAGCTTCCTATTCCTCTTCTAAAAGTATGAAAAAATACAAATCCTGAAGCCTATGCAAGATTTCTTACTAAAATAAACACTGACTTAGGCATCAGAGAATTTATATTCCTCACGAGAGCTTTTTTTCTTTGTTTATATTGTTTTAGATTTCGGTGACTCAAGGTTCCAGGTTGGCTCGTCTCTTCCGCACATTAACAAATTCAATGCGGTCATATTCTCTCCAACAAATACTATATCTCAGGGAAAAAAAAAAAAAAAAAAAAAAAAACCCTTCTTAATACTACAAGGAAACGATTTGGTAAAATAACTAATATTGTGTTTATAAACGGTTTTATAGAGAGGCCCTTGAAGCAGCATATGTATTTAACTTGAAGAATGTTATACAGAATGCAGATATGAGGTTCACAGAAGTGAAAAAAGAGGGAAAACAAAGGGGACTTGAAGTGAAGTGAAGTGAAGATGAGTGGTGGAAATGCAAACATAAATTCGGTGTTCTACGCGGATTCATATCATCCGATACAAGCAGGAAGCATAGATGGCACAGATGTTCTTCCTCACGACAACGCTGTTTACAGAGCTCTCCTCTGCTCTTCTGCTGGCCTCTGTCTGTATTTTCTCTTCTCTTCTCCTCTCTTTCTCTGCTCATTTCTTCTTTACTTACTTTTCTGAATTTTGTTCTTCAATTTCGTTTTTTCAGACGACCCATTTGGAGATTCCAAGGTTACTGGAGACCCTTTCCGTACTTTGTTTGTGGGTCGCCTTTCCCACTTCACCACTGAACAAACCCTCCTCAAGGTAATAACATTCATAACATTCTTCTCATCACATCACACCATTCCATTTTGTTTTTTTTTTTTTTTTTTTTTGGGGGATTTTCTGAAAAAAAGAAAAAAGAAAAAAACAAAAACAAAAACAAAGACTAGTTGAGTTGAAGAAGGGGGAAAAATAATGGGTGAAATTAATTTTCAATTTTGATGGGTATTGTTTGTATGTTTCAAATTTGAATTACAGGCTATGAGTAGGTATGGGAGGGTGAAAAACTTACGGTTGGTTAGAGACATTGGTAATTTTCCTAACTTTATTTATCATATGATTTATTATTTTCTTACAGATGATTGTTTTGCAATTTATGGGATTATTTCCTTATGGGAAATAAGAATAACGAAAATAACTCATGTTATGCTGCTAATTGGGAGAAATGTTTGTCTCATTCTTCATCAGTTTCTTAATTTTTTTGTTTTTCTGGTAGTTATAGAACTTGCGTCATGGTATATTTTGTTAGTCCTTCTCTTGCTTTTGTATACAAATTTTATATTTATCCAATTTTGTGAATTGCTTTTTATTTTTTATTTTTTTTGTTAGTTAAGGAATGAAGCAATTGCTTCTCTTTCTACTATGGTGCTGACTGCTTGTTCTTAATATGCAGTAACTGGAGCATCTCGTGGGTATGCTTTTGTTGAGTTCGAATCTGATAGAGAGATGCGCCGTGCATACGAGGTGTGTAGGTGCTTTATCTTTTCATTTGTTTTAAGAAGTTGCTTCATGGTCCTAATTGACATGGAAATCCTGATGTTCTCATGTAACTTATTGAGGCTTGGGGATTTTGTGATTCATGCTGGTTAATTTCTCTTAGACATACAGTATTTTATGTACTTCACAGCATAAAAAACAAAGCCTTATCCCATTTATATCCATCAGGCTAGATAAATCTTGTTTTGCTACTCCGAACATGTCGGTTCATGCCTTTTGGTTTTTAATTTATGAGATTAAGCAAGAACACTCTTTTTTGGCCTTATATTTTGATGCCTATCACATATTAAGGTTTTCTAATTGGTTCTTTTTCTTCATCAACTCTTGGATGTTAACTTGCCTTTTTTTCTAACTGTTTGGTTTGATTAGCTTTTACAAAGTTTAGTGATATAATAACAGATTGATAATTTTGAATAATTCAAATGTGCTGGCCTTTCAGCCTAATCCTATATTCTTGGGATTTGGGAGACTCTAGTAATGATTCTTGTTGCGTTGTTTACTCTGATTTGCAGGATGCCCACCATTCTATTATTGACGATAGTGAAATTATAGTGGATTATAATCGCCAGCAATTGATGCCTGGGTGGATCCCTCGAAGGTTAGGTCCGTTAGTTCTTTCTCTTCTTAAGACTTTGGGTTCAAAGAATTAGTTCTCTACATTCTTTCTTTGGTTTCTTAGTATGTTATTTTGACATCTTTCTTCACAGGAGGAGGTCTTGGTGGTAAGAAAGAATCAGGTCAGCTTCGTTTTGGAGGACGGGAGAGACCATTTCGAGCTCCCCTGTATGATCTCTTTATGCTAATTCTCTACATATCTGCAACTGAACCACTCAATCATGGCTTTCTTCCCATGCTATAACCTAGTGCAGTGTTGCATGGGTTCCTATAAAAAAATGAACATTTATTTTTATTATTTTATTTCAATCTGATCAAATTGAACTTCCCCGATAAACTTGAAAATTGGTGATTGGTGCCTAGGTGATCTTAATTCTTTTGTTTTCTTTGTTTAAAATAAATAAATGCTGTGTCAAAAACACAGGGCTTCAGGTTGTGGTCAATTTTGTTATTTTTCTCTGTTAGGGATTGAAGCATGAATAAAATGCAAATGTTAACATGAACATATTGTTGACACAGCATTTAGGAGATGGTTTGATTAGCCCTATGTTTAGATAAAATGAGGAAGAACGAATTAAGGTTGTTTGGGCATATGGAATTAAGACCATTGAATCACCAGTTAGAAACAGTACCATGTTTAACTTGTTAAGAGAAGGATTTCTTTTTCTTATTGGCTTTTTAATCTCCTCTCTCATCCTATGTAACCAGGCGACCAGTCCCCTTTGATGAATTGAAAAAGCTCGGTATTCCACCTCCGCCCGAAGGACGCTATATGTCACGATTTCAGGTATAAACTAACTTCGCCTTTACCGTCACATGGAACACATCAGGTAATTGGATAGTCCTCCATGGCTCTGGTGAGTAGACCATGGGCATTATTACATTGAAGCTGTGAATAATTAGGCGAAGATCATATAAAGTTTCTTTTTAATAGTGTACAACAGTGGTAACTCAACATTTTAATGGCTACAGGTCCCATCGCCCCCTAGAAGACGAAGGAGCTCTGTGGACCGGGACGAATCCTCACACTCACACAAACGCCATAAGCATAAGCATAGTAGGCATTCTCTTCGACATAGAAGATCTCCTAGTAGAGATCACCATTCTGAATGAATACTGTATTTGAGAACGAAGAAGAAGAAGCAAAAGGAAAGTGAGAAATTGACACAATCTTGTGGATTTTGGAGTGAAGACTTCCTTAGATATATATATGCCCTCTCTCATGTCTTGCAAGTTTTAAGGAGACCTTTTTGTGATTAAGAATTCGATTTTGAAGATCTTTGTCACCATCTTGCAGTTTGATAATTTCTTGAGGTGTTTAAAACAAATAAAGGGTCCAACAAGAACACGCTGACAATTGTTTTAGGTACCTTGTAAGAATATTTCTCTGCTCTCCTGAAACATAGATTTTCAGCATATATTATTGGAAGAAGCAATTAATCAACATGTGCTGTGCCATTATGAAGCACTTTAATAAGCAACGTGTTTGCTATTCCACTTTAATAAGCATTTTCTTTTCTTCCTTTCTTTTCTTTTTTTTTTTCTTTTTTATTTTTTTAATTTTTCATTTTCAAATTTTTATGGTTTGAGAGATTCTTGCAAGTGAGGAAGGATTTGCCTGTCACAAGATACAAATAAGCAAATGGAGTTCAGAAGCTTAGTGAGAAGTACCAACAGTTTACGTCAAACATCAATAGAATTTGTATTCTTGGCATGCACAATGGCAACAAAAAAACGAAAGGGTAATGAACACAGCAACAGCTGGGCAGCTTCACATGGTTACATGACAAAATACAGTATGATGATGATCCAACTTCATTCTCCACAATCCTCTTTTAACTGATCTGCAGTGGCAATGAAACAGTAACTACATCTTCACAAGAGGACTTAATTATAAGTACCCTGAAGTCTTTCCCACGAGATCAGAAGAGAGAGGTATTAGACCTGAAAGAACTTCCCACAATCTGGTTTCCCAAGCAGAGTGAGTTCCAATAAACCATTGCTACTAGAATCTTCCAATCAGAACCACTCATTGTGTTTTTTGATACTTGTCTTAGTTGTTCATAGAATTTCCCTGTCACAAAACAATCTGCAACACTAACTACTATCGAATGAAGAAGCCATAAGGTAAGAGCATTGGAGATGCAGAGCAGCAGTTAACCATGGCATTTCACAACAATTTACTTCAAACAAAATATCCCAATTGATGCATAAAGCTGCTGCTCCCACCTCTGCCTATAGAATTCCATGTCTTCCATCTGAAAGACGAAAAAATAACGTCAACGAGCCTGGTAAATAATTGGGTTGGGGGAGGGGTAGAGGCATAGCCTAGAGCTAGTGGAACTATTAACACATTTGATAATTTGTCACCAAAAAACTATACAGAAACAATTCGAAAATCAAGAAACACCATCTATGCTACGACATTCAATCATGAGGTGGTTGAGCTTGCATAGAAATCCCTTACAGGGAAAGGAAACGATATAGACATTGCTAAAACATGATAAGAATCTGAAAGTGAAGTTACATTGCAGTAAAAGGTAGCAAATCCTGAAATTACACCATAAACGCAGGCTTTGAGTTTTATTCTATTATGAGATTAAACAAACCAATCGAAAGTACTAATTGTGGCACTCGGATGGTACAAACAAAATATAACTTCACATTCTCCCAACCCAAGTTTGCGTGTTAAACAAAATCTCCACTACAAGTTCCCAAGTCAGCCCAGGAAAGTTCATCTCCTTGGTTCAAAATGGCATGCTAATTACTTTAAGAGTCCCTTAGGAATTTTTGTTGAAAACAGATTTACAATTTTTTGTTTGTAAATACAATATAGAAATTCAGTCAAAACCAATATTCCTAATAGCTAAATTTGTATATGTGCAGCAACAGTAGATAATCTATATTGAACAGAGAAGCATTCTTGGTTGCCTTGATTTGATGCATTCAATCACATAAAAACAGGATCAGCAAATATATGGAGAAGCCAATATCATGAAATAACTCAAGAAGCTCCTCACATGGTTTTTATACTTTGGTAACAGCTACCAACCAACATCTCCTTCCATTGTAACAGTTTTGCATTTTATATAAAAGACAGATGCCAATGAAAGATCCGCAAACATAAAAGAATAATAAAACAAATGCACACTAAAGAATAATATTTATCACCAGAGATGATTATGTTGTAACTGGTACCTTAAGTGGGCCACAAGGCCCATCTTCCAAGGCAAAAGTTTCATCTTCAGTTAGGAAGATTTCTGATCCACATATTTGGCATGTCCGGGTTTTCCCAACAAGATGCCATACAAATCAAACGCCTTTGTCACACTCAAATTCAGCAATTATCATATTCCACTGTAATAGCAGTTCAACCAGCATTTTCCTCAACCACCACATTACTCTTTCCTCTTTATTGGGACTCACCACAACAACTAGCATTTTCCATCATTCTCTTCTTTGATAGAAGAGATTTCTGGAACACATTTTGGTCCAACTGGGTTTGTCTAACCAGATACGTATGAATCAAATTCTTCAGTCACAATCATATTCCACAATCACATATAATAACAATTCAAGTAGTTCAACCAGCTGCTTCTTCCTTAACCACCACATCGCTCTTCTTTTTATCACTATTAACCATAAGATTCTCAACATTCCCCCTTCTTTCTCTTCTTTTGGCATTGATCTGACGGACTGATTCTGCAACTATGATGTGGAACTTAGGAGCCAGATTACTTGTTGAAGAGATGTTAAGGCCTGCCTTCTTTAAGGCCCTTGTGACATGTTTCTGAGCCTTTTGGAAGTGAACAGAGCAGAGAGAAGGTACAGTAGCTCTCAGTATTGGCTTCCCACAATGAACAGGTCCAGACTGTGCACTGCACACACAAAATGCGAGTCAATAAAACTTTATGAAAAGGGGGATAATTAATCACTTTGAATATTTAGTCAGCAAACACCATGAAGACCGTCTGAAATAGTTATTATTTTACAGATTGTAGTGAATACTGAATAATACTTATATATTCAGACCTTTAACGAAACTATAAAATCTTTAAACCTATCAAGCAAAAAGAAAACTGAGAAGATTGTCCAAGAAGGTCAATTAGTAAACTTCAACAACAGCTTAAGACGTATGGAAGTGATGTAGTTTTTATCGATTCGACATTTTTAGAGAGGGGACTAATGTTAGAAAGCGTCAACATAACAATTTTTTCTTTTATCAAACCCCCTTTTCAATATTGGTGGGGCAAATGAAACCAAATGTCACTATTTTTTCAGTACTTTTTCCTTTTGACACATTTTAAGTGATTTGCAAGAAAGGTGAAACCATTGCATTTTCCAATTTCGATATGAGGATTTGTAACAAGTACGTAGTATTTATGCACAACTAGGTCTAACACATGCCTTCCTTCAACGACATTTACAGGGCTTCACAACTTCTTTCAAAAAAACATATTGACATCATTAACTAAATGTGTGCATTTCTTCGTGTTGTGCCTCCTTTTAAACGGTGCACACTATAAGAAAAGAAACTCTCAAATACTCAACCTATAAATACTTGAAAATTGACATATGAGAATTCAAAGAACTTCAACAAGCATCACTTCACAATATATCTAAATATCTAATCAGTCTAATTCAAAGAATAACTCAAAGCAAAATTAAACTCCCAAATACTTCAATTTTGGTTCATCATCCTCTAACTACCATTATCTATAAACTGAAATTTGACTGAATACTGGTAGATTAACAGAAATTACATCATAATACACTAAAACAATGCATAAAACCACAAAAACATGAAAAAAACAAAAAGAAAAAGAAAAACACAAGATAAAGAAGTGACCTCTTGATGACATAAGTGCAGGCCTTGTAAAGCTTCTGCTTGTTATCCGACAAAATATGCGTATGACAATAATTCGTAAGAGCCATCGGCTTCGACTTACACCCCGTAAAAGCACACCGCTTATTCTTCTCATCAATCCTTCGGTTCTCACCAAACCCTAACCCTAACCGACCACCATTCTTATTATTACTACTACCATCATTATTGTTACTATTACTGTCACAGCTTCCTTCCACAGCACCGCCATTAACGCCTCCTCCGTTCTCCTTCTCCTTCTCCTCTTCTTCCTTAAACGGACTCTTCCCGAACTTCCAGTAATACTCTCTGTACTGAACCCTAAGTTCCTCCATCAACGCCCAGTAATGATCCTTGTAGAACTTTTGCAATTGCTTGACTCGCCGAGACCTTCGCCGAATCACTTCTTCGCGAGTCAAGAACTCGGAGTTGCAGAGCAACGAGTCTCCCTCGGCGCCTTCAATGGTGAGAGGGGTTATTACTGCGTCGGATTCCATGGCGTGAAGTGCAGAAGAAGAAGAAGAACTGTAAGGGTTAGGGTTAGGGTTTTTGTCTTCGGTGTCGCTGCTGGTGCTAGGGTTTTTGGTGAAGAGCTTTGAAGAAGAGCTGAAATGGTGTTTCGCTGTAGAACCCATCTTATGTTTTCTTTTCTTTGGAGAAGAAGAAGACGAAGAAGAAGAAGAAAGAAGAGTTGGAGAAACCGGGAGCGCAAGTTAAGCGGTCAAAATTAAAAGAGAGGTGGATGATATTATACACTCTGGTGTACGGAGGTCTAGGTAGGGTGTGGTAAGAATATGGCACAAAAATAATTATATATGAATCGATATTTTACTGAAATAATAAGATTTTATTTTGTAAGATTATGGCACAAAAAAAAAAATGTGAAGAAAGGGAGAAAGAATAATTTTTAAAAATGTCTTATATTTATTAACGTTACTACAAAAAAAAAGCGTCTTATTACTAAATTATTCATAAATATATTTTTTATATTAATTTTTTAAACATTTTTACATTAAAAAGTGATGAATAATTTAAGAATTTATTATAAGAGTAGTGTATTTTAAGTTTATTTATTTATTTTTTGGTTTTTTATATTTAAAATTAAAAAGTTTTGACTTTATAAATAATAATCCGTAGTATAGATAGATGCAGGACGAGAAAAAAAAACAGAAAAAGAAATAAGAGAAATAAGAGAAGAAGAAGAAAAATAAAAAATTAATATTTTTTTTTTACTCAGACCAATCTTTCAATACTAATTCTAATTACAGATCCATTATTTATAAAAACCTATTTTTTACTACAACTTGAAAACAAATAATTAGTACCCTAGAAGCTAAAATCTTATTTAAATAAGACAATTAGCTAGAAACTTCATAAAATAAATAACTAAATTTCTACCAAATTTAAATAATTAAGATTTAGATTATATTTACTAATTGATAAGTTTGTGCAACACTTGTAATTTTTACTATTTATTAATTAAAATAAAAATAGATATTTTACGACAAAAGAATATGTATATTTAATATATTTTTATGTAAATAAAAAATAAAGTTATTTTTTTGCGACTTCTTTTTGAATGACGTCATGACCAACATAAAATACCATATATGTCATAAACAGACTATATGATATTCTGTCAGTCTTCCAATATGTCAAATTTTTAAAAATTCGATAGAATATCCTTATAAAATGAATAAAAAACACAAGTCCAAACGTTACCTTATCAAACAATATTCAATTTCCAAAAAATATAATTTACATTCATCAACCATACACATCATTATTCATTCATAGATATAACCACAACCACATCATTTATTATCATAATATTCATCCCACACGCCACTCAGTGATACACATAAAAAATAGAGTGTGATACCTACGTCACTACACACAGGAATCTGCGACTTTTCACATTTTTCTTTTTCTTTTTAGGTCTTTTCTTAAAATATTGAAAAAAATAGAGGAAGCAACCACAAATAACAGTAACTCTACTGTTTACGTCACTTTTTTATATTACTGTTTATCACTAGTCTTGTTACTATTTATATTACAATTTCCAACGAAAATACATGTACTATGTATCAATTTTTATGAAAAACTTGGACTTATTTTTAACATTTTTAACTTCATTTGGCACACAGACACGTAATTTCTACGAATTTATATATATATATTATATTCTTTAGTATAAGTATAAGTTAACATTTGACAAAAAATATAGTGTTACATATTTCATATAATTAAAAAAATAAGAATGAGTAGAGTAAACAAAAGTAAAAAAGGGTAAAGGTGCATGGAATATATATAGGAAACATCTTATTGAAAAAAAAAAAGTTAAAATGTAGAAAAAAAAATCAGATTATTTTACCTACCTTTTTAATAAAATATAAGTTTACCTGACAATTTTGAAGGTTTCAACCATAAGTTTATGACTTGGACCAATAACAAAACATTATACATAGTTATGGGTTTAATTAATTGGCTCCACCGTTACTTATAAAAATATTATTCTATCTATTTTAATTAAAACCTGTGATTATAAAAATGTTTAGATATCAAACAATGAAAGTTAAATATAGCCAAATTCCTGAATATTTCTAGTTTAATTTGAGTCCGACTCTAGGAACATCATCATGTAAACCTATTTCTACATACTTAAAAAATTTAATTAAATCAAATGACATTAAATTATATATCTGTGAAATGATGAAACACTTACTCAAACATGTGAACCGATTTCTATATCACCAGTAGTTGGAACATCTTCAGTAATACTAGTAGTAATAAGTACTTGTTCTTCTGAGGAAGGGTTACTAGTACTAGGTTGATTAACTTTTGCAACCATCAAGCCTGTGATACCAACATTCTCAGGAAATGACCACTGCAACTGCAATTTGTCCTCCAATGCTCCAACCTTATAAAGTAATTTTAAAACAGCTCTTCCTCTTTCTTGGTTCTCTTCAAGTGGGCTTCCAGTGACTTCCTTAAATATGGCAACCGGGAGTTGGCTCAGAAATACACGTAACATGTCGACGAGTAATTGCTCCATAAGATTATAAAAATCTTCAATCGTTTCACATTCATGTTTCTCAATGAAGACCCTAATAACGTTTATTTCTATTTTTGCCAAACCCCTTGGAAATATTTCATATAGTTTCTCAATGCTCTTAATTGCATAATCCACAGAATCCTTATCATAGCTTACAAGACTTTTTTCCATAAGACGATCTTCAATATCCTCACTTAGCCACAAAAAATTTGCCAAATCGCGCTTCCTCCTATCGAGGTGCCCCACATTTATTTTCTTGTCGATAAAATAAATAATTTCAAATGTTTCATCTAAAGCTTGTTTAAAGACTCTACATTGAGCAGATGGAATTGAAATAGTGGCCAGTCTTAGAAGGATGACTATTGAAAGACATGTTACTCTACAGTGGTCATCGTTATATCTAAGTCCTTTCCCAATTGATTGAATCTCACTTATAAAAGATTGTTGATCAAGCGGGCGAGGAGATTTTGATAATAATTGGACCATGTGGCTTAGGCAAGATTCACTTTTATTTATAGCCTCTATTTTATCCATCTCCTTCACAAAAACTTTTACGATCCATCTTGGTGTATTCTTTATTGGTGGGACGTCAATACTGCTAAATTTGTGTTCCAATTGACTTGTAGATGTATCATGGCTTGTATCTGATCCCCTAAATAAACGCCACAAGCATTTTTTTAATGTTAACACAAGTACTGCGAACATCAAAACCGGAAGTGTAGCAATAAGTGCAAAAATAAGTGCAGCAATAACATACAAGAAAGCCAACATTATTACTGCTATCAACTTAACCAAGAGCTTGAAAGAAATGAAACTGAATTTTCTTTTGACACACTTGAATTGTAAACGAACATATTCCATAAGATCATAACTAAAATCACTTGCAGTATCCCAATCAACCTTAAAGATGAATGCAAACCATCTTAAGCTAGTGGCTAAAGTCCCTGCTAGGATGGCCATATTTTGGGTTACGATTATCGTCCATATTGACCATTGATAATCAGAAGATCCTTCACAAAACTTTAGTTTATGGGAAACAAGTGATTGGATTGTAGCTTGTAGGAGAATTATTGAACAAGATAAGCAAATCATGCCAACAACTGGAGTAATAAAATCTTTACATATTAGCCATTGAGGGTTCGAAAGATTGTTGTACATATACCAACGCTTCAAATAATGCAACATTGTCCATCCACCCCTTCCGAAAATATTTTTATTTGCGTCCATGAGTTCCTCCTTTTTATTATTTATGAACATTGCAGATATCCACAAGCTTAATAGTAAGAGCAGCATGAAAAACAAGATTATCACATGCTCCACAACAAATGAGAAGATCACTCCAGTCGAAATTTGTATACATACATCAACCACAATAGTCACAATCATGATGCTCAAGGCAGCCATGTTACCTATGCTTTCAGATTTTCTATTAACTCCAAGTGAAGGCATGAAAAAACCCATTGAAATGCATATCATGACAGTGCCGGTGAGCTTAGATAGTTGATCTATGGCTCGAGGCATAGCAGCAGTGAGATCACCAGGGAGTTTTGTTGCTATTGAAAGGAGAGTTAATGTGAGTGAGTTAAGAGAAAAGAATCGACAAGGTAAGTAACGAAGGCCACGACGAAATCCAGACAATATATCATGTAGCAGGAATAGAAAACATACCAAACTAGCAACAGCTACATATAAGCCAATGATCGGAACTGGAAAAGAATAGAGACGCGTTTCCAACTTTCCATCCACACACCAATGTTTTGCCATTTTTTTTTTATCTAATGCAGGCTAGTTAAGTTTACCTTACTAGGTTTTTTGGTGCTATATATATGGCAAGTTCAATAGGGAAATACAATTACTTGTACCTTTCCTAATACAACAAGAAATGGATAAATTCCATGGCAACCCTTTTAAGAAAAAGAACTAGTAAATAATATAATAAACATGGAATATCTAATTCCTTGAGTGTCTTGTTCATCTAACCATAATTTGATTTATATTATTTATTCTCCTTTACACTTTTCTTTTCACTTTGTTCTAACTTGGCATGGAGTCCAATTAATATATTGCATAGTGAAATCACCTTTTTCATAGCCATATTACAGTACTAATTGCTGACAAAGATATCCTCCCAACAAGGATATCCTCCTAATAAGGCTCTCTCAGGTAATAAGCACCTCCCAATATCTATGCATTTTAAATCTTTTAAGTTGCATTGATCTTAACTAGGGCAAGTCATTCTTTAAAAGCAAGTGCACATTAAGAAATGACTTGGCTATATATGGGAGTATATTTTGTCCACAAAAGAACACGACGTTGCTCGACCCTCGTATGACGTACCTAAGTGATTCTAAAAAAAAAGTATGGAAATGAAGAAAGAAAAAGACGAAGAAGATGAAGATGAAGATGATGATGAAGATGGTGGGTAGATTTAGTGGGTGGATGGGAGAGCTGGTAAAACAATTTAAAATAAGGTTATTTGAATCATCACCTCACTAAACTGAAAAAGTAAATTTCTAAACTACCCTCCGTCAAATGATTCAAATAACCTTATTTTAAATTGTTTTACCAGCTCTCCCATCCACCCACTAAATCTACCCACCATCTTCATCATCATCTTCATCTTCTTCGTCTTTTTCTTTCTTCATTTCCTTCTACAAATCACTTCTCTAATTTACACTTTTTGTTGCTTGTAAGTACAAATTCAAAGTCTTTTTAGTTTATTTTAAAAGATTTAAACTAATCTGAGAAGATTTTAAATTGATTTTGGTTTATTTTAAAAGGTTAGGGCCCTCAAAAACTTCCATCATCAACACATATTGATAACATTATGGCACAAGAAGCAAGCGCTGGTGACGACGTACATCAAAGAAATATAAGTTTTTGGTGTATTTGAATGGTTCCTTGGTTTTTTTTTCAAAAATGTGCACTTTGATTCGGCCCTGCGTGGCCGAACCTTATACATTAGGTTCGACTGTACCTTATGAAGTAGGTTCGGCCACCTGAGGCCGAACCTACTGTTTAAGGTTCAACCGTACCCGACCGAACCTCTTATTTTTCTTTTATTTTAAAACAATGTTAGGCATTTCTAGACATTCTTGAGCTGCCTATAAACATTAGGACCTAATTTAGGTGGTGGGACACCGTTACTCATTCATGACCATCATGTGGGGTACAGGTGGAGAATGATACCCCACAATCCATATTAAGTTCAAATGTTAGCACACAAATAAAAAATGTCAAGAGAAATATCTATAAATACATGCTAGAAGGTGAAAAAAAATAAAATAAAAAAATAAGAGGTTTTGTCGGGGTAGGCCGAACCTTAAATAGTAGGTTCGGCCTCAGGTGGTCGAACCTACTTCATAAAGTTTGGCCTTGTTCGACCGAACCTATTGTATGAAGTTCGACCACGAAGGGCCGAACCAGAGTGCGATTTTTTGGAGAAGAAAATGATGGGAAATGATGAGTGGGAAAAGAAAATAGTGGAAAACTACGATTTTGGAGTTGGGGGCTAGGGTTTTAGGGAGAAGAAAATGATGGCCACGAAGAAGAGGATGGTGGAGTTGAAATAAGAAGGGTAGTGTAACACCCTAAAATTGTAAGTCAAACTTGTCCTTTGACTTATACGTATTGTCAGACGTATTTATGCGTGTATATATTAATGTATGTGGCCTTATGTAACAGTACCCCGTAGTTTTAACGATATATATATGTTGACTTACGCTTATATCGAGATGTATAATACGCTTATTTTATACGTAAGAGGCAAATATATGCGTGTATGAAAATACATGTTATATTTAAGGGGTATTCATAAATAAATGGAATTATTAACGTAAGTGATGATTTTAATCACTAGGTAAATGATTAAATGAAGTTGATAATGAAATAATTTAATAAATGTAGAGTGGTTAAAGTAATTGAATAGTTAAATAGTTTAGTTGTATGCGAGTGAATTAAGATGGGGGAGTTGTTAAAGGAATTAAAGGTTAATGAATGATATGAAATTTAATTTGATAGGGGAGTTACTTTATTGAGTTATGATGAGAGCATGGGATAATATTTAATTAATGCTCATTTTGTTGGTTTTTAAGTTAAAAGTGTATTGTTTTGGTTAAAAGAGAAACGTGAAAAAGAAGATGAATAGAGAGGGAGAGTGGAAGAAAGAAAAGGAGAACGAAGGTGAAATGCGGTTTCTTGGCCAAATTCGATCTACTAGTGGCAAAATTGCAATTTAAGCTACGTGTGACGTTTCTGCTGACATAAATTTTGCTATAGGAGGTGTTTTACCGTGTTTTCAAAAATGGGGTTTGGACCCACTTTGTGTGGAAACACGTAAAAATGATATATTATGACTCCTATAGATATGTAGAAACTAGATATGCGGTTTGTTTGTATTCAAATATAATATTGGTGCTGGTACAGCTGTCAGAAGTTAAATTTGACACTATGGACCTTTCGAACCATGTCAAATGTCGGTGAAATTTCAATTTGAAACTATAGAATTATAAAGAATTGAATTCCGAACATATCGATACCAAAATTATGATTTTTGGTTTTCGATTGATATTTTTAATTTATGCCTGAATGAATTCGATAAATACGATAAACTTGAATATTAATGAAAATGTGGTTGAAAGGCCTGTTGTCCATTGCCTTAAAAAATAATCATGAAGGCCGTGTAAAATATTTTGAACGCCTCACGTGAATTTTAGACTGAAATTGAATTATGAGAATTAATTGGAGAGTTAGATTTTAATGAATAATTGAAAAACAACTAGATATAATGATTTGATAATTAATTATGAATTATCTGGAAATAAATATATGACAAGATTATATTGTTGATTGGATACGAATAGTAGAGTGGTGGTAGAGAGTAGGTCTACACGGTACCACTGTGAGTATCTCTTAACTTTGGTTCTTTGTATATGACATTGTATTATATAATGGTGTGTTTTAAATCATGAATATATGTATGTATTGCATTGTTTGAAATTCATGAAAATGTTTGACATGGGAACATGTTTTGGACCTACTGGAGCAAGTTAAAACATGAGATCATTTCCAGAAGACAGTCTCGCATGAGAATTGAATAATCTCATAGTTCGAGTGCTAGTTTCTGAATGGAATTGGGATTAAGTCCTAATTTGAAGTGATTTATACCATAAAATTGGGTAATGAGAGGTCCGAGCGTAGATTCCTTATGAATGCATAATAAGGAGTGCATACCCGCTCTATTACTAGCAGGAGGGAGATTGTATGACTTTTACTGTAAATCTGTTGTTTGGAATTATTTTATAAGCATGTATGTATTGTGAAAGATTATTTACATGTTTTGAATGAGATTGAATGCATTGAAATATGTATTTCCTTAAATGCATATATGATGTCATAGTTAGGAATATTCACTGAGTTGTGGTTGCTCATCTAATTCTCAAACATTTAAGGTTGGGATCCCAAGGGAAAAGAGAATCTGCGTGAAGGATAGATAATCCTTCTCTTTTTGATAAGTATGCAAATGTTGAGAATTATAGAATGTTTAGTTAACATTTTGTGTTATGATATGTATATAACACTATAAAATTATATGTATCACATAGATGAGATGTGAGAATGAGTATGAATGGTTATAAATGATGTGTATATGTGAGGTTTAGATGATGAATGGAATGAGAATGATATATATGAATTGTAATTGTGTTTGACTTGTATAATTAGGTTGTGATATGACCAATAAACAAAGGAGGTTCTGCCGAAATTTCGAAAAAATTTTGGATAAGCCTGACATGGTATTATATACGCCGTCACATGATGTATATCGTATATTGTGCCGGTCGTGACGTCGCTCATACAAAGTGGGTTGCAACACCTTACATGACTGTAAATATGAGTCTTCGAGGGTGATATACACTTGTGGACCCTAGGTATAGCATATGAGACCCAACACTTAGTAGATTTTTCACCAAAACCTTTGAGAAACGCGCTCCCGGGGTAGAAACACGCTCCAGTGTTGAAAACCCAAGAGTATGGTTCTCTAGAATTTTCAGAAAAACGCACTCCTCATGGATTCCTGAGGCAAAATCTATTTTATAGATAGTAAGAAGCACGCTCCTTAGCGTTCTGATAGGTTTTTAAAAATGGACGACGAGGCGGTTGTGTATTTTAACACACAATCTCGATCATTTCGGCTCATTTGAGTTGGAGAAAAGCTGAGAAACGAAAGGGAAAGAAGAGGAAAGCTAGGGTTGATGAATCTAATGTATGAATTGTCCATTTCTAGCTAGAAATTACATATTTGAATTACTTTCTTCAACTTGTTCAACATATGTGAAATTTATGAATTTTCAACAGTTAGTTTGACGGATTGGAGAACAAGGGTTTGAGCTGGAAATCGAGGTTTTGAGGAACGATTTTGCTGGTAAGTAAATCCCTGATGAATTGTGAGTCTTTGGATGTTTAAATTGTGAAACTCGAAGATTGGAAGTGGTGTTCTTCCAACTCTGTTGTGTGAGGGTTTGGGAACACATTTGAATGATGTTTTAGTGTGTTTTAATGTGAATTATAATATGATTATGATTGAATATGGTTTGGTAATGGAAATTGCGCCAGTGAATTGTGAAAGAAAAGTGAGGCGTTGGTGATTTGGACTGTGTAACATTAATTGTGGAGAGAAAGGGTATATTGGTTAGGAATTGTATACATTGTGAGTATTTGTTTACTTTAGATTTCTTGTATGACATTGTATGATATTAAATCCTTTGTGAAACTATAAGCGTGTTAATGTATTGCATTGTGTTTTGAAATGCATGAAATGGATTATGAAATGGAGCATGTATATACTTGTTGGAACAAGTTAGAGCATGAGGTTATTTTTTGAGAATTTGTAGGAATACTTGTGAATGTATTCACGGTCATTGGTGTTGTCCTAGTAGAGTAAAACCCAAGAATGAATGAATTGATTGAGTAATAGAAGTTGGTCTTGTGCTACCCTTGTGTGTGCATAAACAAGGTGTGTAGACTCACTCTATTGCTTGAAAGGAGGAAGATGATGTGATTTTCACTGGGAATGCATGATTTACACTGGATATTGCATTTGATTTTATCTTGATCATGTATGATACTTGTAGTTCAAATGCACATATTGAATTGTGTTAAATGAAACGTGTTTTATATGAATGCATATATGATGTCACAGTAAGAAATATTCATTGAGTTGTGGTTGCTCACTCTTTCTCCTCAAACATTTCAAGAACAGATCCTAAAAAAAAGGAAAAGGCACGAGAAGAGTAGAAGTCTCTTCAAAATATTTGTGATTTATGTGTTTGAGAGTTGGAACAATTTTTTTTGGGTTGTATGTATGTATAGAACACTTCATGTGATACATATGTTATAACTTAGATGTTTATGGATTTTGATATAGAAATGGTATGTGTTATGAGATGATATTTGAATTTGTAGAAATAAATGTAATTTATCAGGTTTGAGTGAGACCCTGTGTTTACGGAGGGTTTTGTCAAAAATTTTAGTGTAATTTGATGTATAAGAAGGCTTCAGAATGCTATATACATCTACGTATGACGTATGTAGTATTTTGTGTTGATCACAACGTCACCCTTTGAGGGGGGTTGCAACAAATAGTTTAGGACTTTTTGATTTTTTTGGTGGTGTAAAAATAGTTTTTAGTATTTTGAGTGGGGTAATCTTAGCAACTGGGGGTGATGATATGACATATTTCGGGTTCAAATAACAACCCTCCTTCTTTATTTGTTTAATTTCTTTTTGATCTTTATAGTTTATGACTTTTTTAAATTTAATATTGCAACTCAACTTTAATAAAATTAAAATAATCTAATAAATTGGATTGAGCTTTAAATTACAACTGTAGCATGTTGTAATAAAAGTGAAGAGAAATTTGTTAATTATCTACAAACAATTACAATTATCTAAAAAATACTATAAATGCATGACGTTCATACTGAGAAAGAATTAATATTTATTATTTTTTAAATGAAAGAACCTTAAACTAGTTTATTTTTTATAAAAAATTTGAGTACACCTTGAAATCTTTTTTACCTTCATGTTGAATGCCTATCTCATGCATATAACTTAATAAAGTTGAAATAAAGCAAGAAAAAATTAACAGGTGGTAGCTCAGGTGATTGAGAAACTGAGTATAAGTAGAGTTGAAATCTAGATCTCGAGTTCAAGTCTAAATGTGTCTCTAATTATCTACTTCAGTTGGGAGGGACACCCTTAATACCTCTGCAATATCTGAGTCCAAAAAAAAAAGACACTTTTCAAGTGCTGAAAAACCCATAATAAAATAAATAAATAAAATTGGAGGCCAAAATGCTTGCTTCTTGATTAAACTGCTAACTTTCTCTCTTCTTTAATTTTGTTTTATTTTATTATTATTATTTTTTTCTCTACATTACAATTGTGATTTTCATTGGCCTTTGAGAAAAACCCTAAACCCTTCTCGTTGTTCATCATGATTTTCTCGTTGTTTCTTTTTCATTTTTAAAATAAAGCTATTAGCTAAATCTAGCTTTCTATTTAATTTAAAACTAATTTTGTTTTTACGATATTATCAAATACATTACATTATACAAACTATGCTAATTACATGCTAACGAATTTCTTCAAATACACAATATATTTGATTGAGAAAATAACATGAAAGTGAACAAATAAGAAATAAACAACATAAAGAGAAAAAAAAAATACAAAAAATCTTTCCAATATGTACAACCACAGAAAAAAAGAAAAAAAAAAGTGCCCATCAATCAACTACAGCTTTGCATTACTGACATTGAACCCATTTCTGCATCATGAGTAGTATTAGCACCATCATCTCTCTTGAGAATCTGCTAAGCCAGTGATATTAGTACCCTCGGGAAATGACCATTTCACTGTATCATTCAAGGGTACTGAAGTGGAGCTTAAGAAGGAACCTTAATATAACTCTTGATCTATCTTCACAATTTTCAAGTGGGCATTCAATGGCTTCCTTCCAGATATTAGTTAATTGAAAGTTGAATAAGAAAAAAAATGTAACATATTCCATGTAATCATAAAGTTCTTCAATATATTGATGCATATATACTATTGTCTTTGGATGCATTTTCTTATGAGGTTCATTTCTTCTCTTGCAAGCCCATCAGAAAACGTTTTGAGTAATTTTTCAAAAATAATTGAAAAAAAATTGCTAAAGTGACACACCTATTTTGTACGTTTAAAGTGTATATCATTATTAATGTATTATTAAATTACCTTGAATCATGTACCAACACATAATTTAAGACAATTTAATAGTGTATAAAAATAATGTACACTTTCGATGTACTAAATAAGTGTCAATATAGCATTACTCCATAAGATCAGTAGTGGCTAAATTGCCTACCATGACAATGAAAATTTGGATTATAACTATAATCCGTGCACATAGACCATCTATAGTCAAAGATTCCTTCATAAAACTCAAGCTTATTAAGAATAATTGATCGAAATGCAGCTTGTGATCATTGAGTTATTGAGTAAATGAAGTACATAATCCCCAGTCCTGTTGAACAAATTTAAATCTCTATATATTAATTAATAGGGAAATACAAATTTAATTGTAAAATAATGTAATTATATTGTAACTCCGTATTTATGTCTATTGAATCATTATTTATTACACACATTAAGATATTAATATTACATATATATATTCAATGAAGATGAGTATGTAATTACAATATAATTATATTATTTTATAATTAAATTAATATTTTTTTAATTAATAATTAAGGGTTGTGGCTGCCACTAGCTATATATATATATATATACCAAAGCTTTACTCAAGAGTCAAACTAGTTTTATCCTTATCCAAGAGCCTTTTCTTTCTTTGTTCAAGAATTACTTTTTCTTTGCCACGCATAAAAGTGACAATAAGCCACAACAGAATCAAAAGCAAAAACATGCAACACAAGATTACGACTTGCATGTTTATCTTCTCGATTGGTTTGTATGGATTATATATGGATATGGTTGCATAATATTGATACCATATGCTTTACTTGTCCCACTATAAGACAAGAATACCATGATAGAGAATAAATGAATAATTCCTTGTTTGATCAATTTACAAGCTTTTACAACATTCAGTACTTAAGCTTTTTTAAATAAAAAAAGAACTGCCACAAAGTATATAATTATCATATCTAATCTAAAAATATATTACATGCATGTACATATATATGTTGCTGATCATTGTGCCCATCTGTGTTTTGGTTATCATGAGATTGGTAGGCTAACTTAGTTCTAACATGGCATGAACAATATTAGAATATTTTGCTTAGTGAATTCATAGCAAAATTATAGTATTTGCTTATAGAATTCAACTAATAGGAGATCCTCTTAGTAAGGCTCTCCTAGATATGTATCCAATTTGGTGATTTTACAAGATGGTTCGTGAAGGAAAGTATAACATGTCCCAACATCTAAATGACCAATGTAAATTTTTTAAATTCCATCCTTAGTTAAGGTAAATGATTCTTCAATGGCAAGTGCACACATTAAGAAATGGCTTGGCCTTGAAGGTAGTCTCACAAACCCTAAACATTAGACTCTAAACCTTAAACTCCAATAGGAGTCCTTAATAAGGACACAATCTTTGTTTGTGAGCGTTTGAGTTCCACTCATTGTTTTGTGGGTAGGGTTGACAAAAAATCGGGTACGGACAGGTATGGGTACGGATAATGTTGTCTCATATTAACACATGTATAGCGTGTCCGTACCCGACTAGGTTTAGAAAACGGACAACAAGTATTCGTCTGTACCCGTGTGTTTTAAAACCGAGTAACCCACTTTTGTCCCTAACCTTGTGTTTTTTCAAATATGTAGTAGTAAAGTACATTTTTTCAATAAAAAATAGCAGTCTCGTGCCAATAGTGTTGAAGAACAAAAAAGAGGAAGAAAAAAGCAAGAAAAAATAAAGTACATTTTTTTAATAAAAAATAGAAATCTCATGCCAATTGTAACGACCCACTTTCACATATGATGTTGTGATGACGTAAAATGTCCGACTCTAGGTCTTGTGCATGTATTAGATATATATAATACTTGTATTTTGCATGTTTTGTGTATGTATTTGACATTTTTGCATGATAATTAATTATTGGTGTGTTAAATTGACCTAGAGATATTAAAAATGAGTCTGGAACGTATATTTATATAAAAATCGACAGACTATACACGAAATTTCGATGTGTATTGAGCGCGTAGTAACGAAATGAAAAATGAGTGTTTTGGGCAAATGATTATCGCGCTCATGCATAGGAGGAGAACGCTAATCACACTTTTTAGGCCTTTTTTTTAGTGAAAAATGGCAAAAAAAATTAAAAGGAAAAAAGTTGCTACTAACCCCATTTGAGTTTGGGCTGTCTCACCCATTTGCAGCCACTTAGAACTAGTTTTGGCACGTTTTGAGCTTATTGGCTTACTGGCAAGATCAAATAAACTTGCTGAATTGTGAGAATTGCATAGCAATTCAAAGAGAAAAAAGAGAACGTTGAGGAAGAAAAGAGAAAAGGAAGAAGATTGAGCTTCAAGCTTCAAAATCCAAGGTAAGAATGAGTTGTTTTAAGCTTAAACTTTCATTAATGGATTCCTCTCTTCATCTTGTACAACATATATAACATGCAAGGGTTTTCTTTGGCTAGATTTGAATATGGACAATGGAGATTTTGGGATGGAAATTGAAGGAATTTGCTGGCCAAACACATGGGTGAATAATTCCTTGTTAATTGGTAGGTAGTTTGATGTTAAATTCATTGATTTTACATGGCTGAAATGGTGTTGCAAAACCTTGATGGGTAAGGGTTTTAGGAACCCATTTTCAGTGTTAAATTATGGTATTTTCATGTGTTTAATGGATGAGAATTTATCTTGAACAATTGGTGATGTGAATTACAGAGGATTGAGATACAAAATTTGTAAAATTCGGGGTTTGGTGACGTGTACAAAGTTGCTACCTATGCTGGAAGTGTTAGAGCATTTGGAGAATGCTTAGGTAAATTGTTTAGTGATTCATTTGGTGATCAAATGATTAAATTTATTAACTTACGTAGCTAGAAATTTTGTGTTAGTAAACTGAAATGTTTAATTACAGTGTGTTGATTATGCATTGAGTATTGGAATAGGAACAACATCAAGTAAGATGCATGTGTGGTGAAAATTGGCGATTTGGCTAAGTGTATGTGAGCTGTGGACTTAGGCAAAATCTGTATTGTGAGTATTTCTCACCTTAATTCGCCATTTATGACATTATATTTATATAAAATTGAATTATTGAATGATATGCATCCATTATATATATGTGCATTGTATTTATAATCATGAGCACGGATTTATGCATTGATATTGCCATGGGTATTTTAGATTAAATACCTTAGCATTGTTGTCTTTCTATTTATTTGTTCTTCGGGGAAATGGGCCACCGGAGTACTTTAATTGGTACTCTGTGGAAAAGATTTTTCGAATCACTGAAGAATGTAAGAGAATAAGGATTAGTATAAGATAACATGTTGGTCTGAACCCATAACGCGATAGGAGAAGTGTATGCAATGTTATTCTGTGGTGGCCTCATGGAGGCATTGACATAATTTTATGAAAATGATGCATAAATCATAAATTTAGTTTGAAGTCATGTATATTACGATTCTTTTTTGATGCATTGGATTTATGACTGAGCTTTCCATTATTATACATGTTTTATATAAATGCATATGTGGAGATTTATTGTGAAAATTATTTATTGAGCTAGTTGAGCTCACCCCACTCTCTTTTTATTACAAGTATAGATCACAATGACAAATGCAAGGCTCCAGATAGTTGATTGAGCTTGTCTAGTGCTATGTGAGTATGATGTTTGTACTAGGAGCTAGTTTATACTTTATTTTGGGTATATGTATATATATAACGCCAAACACTGTTAAATGATTAGTAAGATGTATAAATGATAAGATACACGAGAATGATACATGTTGATGTATATTTTGGGAGACTTCGTTGTATAAGTCTTGTGAGAAAAAGAAATGGATGGTATTTTGTATTCATATCTATTGATGGATTATATACGAATGATGATGATAGTTTGTTATGTGCTTTCTGCGAAGAGGCTTATTAGTGCCTCAAGTTTTGTCGGGTTGTGTCATTATCTGGGGTACTGTGCCAGTTGTGATGTCACCCAAGAAGGGGTCGCAACACCAATAGTGACGAAAAACAAAGAAGATGAGGAAGAAAATAACACGAAAAAGAAAGGTTCAATATGAAACATAAGTAAAAAAGATTTAATCCAGCTAGAGCATGAACAAATTAAAATGGGAATATGTAAAATATACCCCTTATATTAAGTAGGGGTGTACCAAAACCCAACCCGAACTTAGTTCGGGTTTTGTCGGGTTGGGTTTTCTGAAACTGAAATCGAACCGAACTAATACTCAAACCAAATTGAACCGAATCGAATTTGTTTGGTTTGGTTTGGGTTGATCGGGTTAGTTACATCAATTTTACAGTTATAAATTTTATACTTAACACTATTTTACATTTTCAAAATACATTCAATCCTTTGAAAAATATAATATATAGTTCTATCATTACAATTAAAACACAAAATACATTATTACATTCAATAATAGAAATACTAAAAGCGATTGACATGAAAAATTTCTACATGTTTTCCTTTCAAAGCCTTTCTTAAGGCAATTTTTTTATTTATCTGCATATCTAATTCTAACTAGCCAATAGTTAAATAAATAAAAATTAAAAGCAAGTTCGAAGGATATTTTAATCATGTTTTTACATATTTAAAGCTTAGGGTTACAGGAAAAATGACAGTATTACCCTCAAGTTCGGTTCGACTCAGGTTAAATTCAATTTTTTAATTTCTTAAATAAAAAATCGAATCGAACTTTACAAAAACCGAACCTAACTGAACCGATCACATCAGTTTGGTATGGTCGATCTCGATGAACACCCTTTCTATTAAGTAGGAACTATGTACCCAATATTTTGAACCTATATTCAGACTCGGCCTGTTTTTTAAAACGAACTTAAATTTTTGTCTTTACCCAACTCAATTTTTTGAAAATCTTGTCCAGTACCCATTTTAAAATGGACTGGACAAAAGAAGACAAACGGACCAAGGATTAATTTGCCACCGCTATTTGTGGGCCCTCATATTTTACTTGCCATATATGTAGCAGCTAGGTACATTACATTATATTCTCACAAAAAAAAAAATGCATTGCATTATATTTATTTTAAAAAAGATCTCATGTTATTTCTAATGGATGAGTAACACTCAAAAAAGTTATGGCTTCACACAATTATTTCTACTGGATCATTTTATTTTAATGCAGTAAAATATAGCAAAATTGGAAGGTTCATTTATTACTCACTACAGATTAGTTAGACTGTAATGATGCCATTAACATAATTCATTACTATTTCTAACAATTAAGAATAAATTTAATATTTTTTTTTTAATGATGAACTGATTATATAACTAATTATTAATATTATTTAAAAAAAAAAAAAGAAGAAGGGAAAAACCCTGCCAGCGTCACCATGGAAGAGAATAGTTAGTGTATTTTCAGAAACTCGAAAGAGCCCAAATGATAGCTTCTCGAAGCCCTAAAACCCTTACTGGTTGATAAAGCTGCTAATTTTCTATTCTTCTCTTTGTTCGATTTTCCTCTTTACTTTTCAATCGCATCTCAGAAAAACCCTAAACGCTAAACCTTTCAGGTTTTCTCCCAAACTTTTGATTTTTCTTCAGTAATTTAGCAACAGGGATTCGAAGATTTAGCAAAGAAAAAATGGTTCTTTGTACGAATCCTTGCGAAACTTTATCTTCTCGATTCAATTCCTCTTCTTTATCTTCCATTCTCGCGTCTTCACGAACTTCTTTCCTCAAATCCTCTGTTCCAATCTTTGTGTACTCGAAAAGAAATCAAACGAAGAAGAACAACGCATCTTTTTTGAATCTCCAGCTACGATGGCTGCAGCCACTAGCTACCACTGTGAAATGTAGTGTTCGTAACGAGATTGGTATAGAGAAGATTAGTGATTTTGGAAATGGGAGTTCTGTAGGGAAAAGAACTGATTTGAAGAAGATTATGATACTTGGAGCTGGGCCTATTGTGATTGGACAAGCTTGCGAGTTTGATTACTCGGGGACGCAAGCTTGCAAGGCTCTTAAAGAAGAAGGATATGAGGTTGTTCTGATAAATTCAAATCCAGCGACAATTATGACGGACCCGGGACTGGCGGATAGGACCTACATTACGCCGATGACGCCTGAACTTGTTGAGCAAGTTCTCGAAAAGGAGAGACCGGATGCGCTTTTACCGACGATGGGCGGCCAAACTGCTTTGAATCTTGCAGTGGCATTGGCGGAAAGTGGGGCGTTGGAGAAATATGGTGTGGAGCTTATTGGCGCGAAGCTTGATGCAATTAAGAAGGCAGAAGATCGAGATTTGTTCAAGCAAGCAATGGAGAATATTGGGATCAAGACGCCTCCGTCGGGGATTGGGACCACTTTAGATGACTGTTTAGAGATTGCGAATTTGATAGGGGAATTCCCTTTAATTATCCGGCCAGCGTTTACATTGGGTGGTACTGGAGGTGGGATTGCCTATAATAAAGAGGAGTTTGAATCAATTTGTAAGTCGGGTCTTGCTGCGAGTTTGACATCTCAGGTTCTTGTGGAGAAGTCTCTTTTAGGGTGGAAGGAGTATGAACTTGAGGTTATGAGAGATTTGGCGGATAATGTTGTAATCATATGTTCTATTGAGAATATTGATCCAATGGGAGTTCACACCGGAGATTCAATAACAGTTGCCCCAGCCCAGACACTGACCGATAAAGAGTATCAGCGGCTTAGGGATTACTCAATTGCTATTATAAGGGAAATTGGTGTTGAATGTGGAGGTTCGAATGTTCAATTTGCAGTTAATCCAAATGATGGTGAGGTCATGGTTATTGAGATGAATCCTAGAGTGTCAAGATCCTCGGCTTTGGCATCCAAGGCTACTGGCTTCCCAATTGCTAAGATGGCTGCCAAGTTATCAGTTGGGTACACCCTGGATCAGATCCCAAATGACATTACGAGGAAAACTCCTGCGAGTTTTGAGCCTTCTATAGATTATGTGGTGACAAAGGCAAGTTCTCTTTCTTCACACTTGCTTTCCAGCTTGCTTCATTGCTATTATTATTGTTATTTTCATTATTTTTCCCAGGGTAATCCATATTAAATGTTTTTACAAATGTTTCAGTATCACCTATGATTAAGTTAATCTCATGAAGGTAGATATGTGCTAAGGTGTTCCTAAGGAGAGATTTGACTCCAGTGATTCTGAATAACTCTCTTTAAAAGAACAGAATAGTGTGTTTTTAGGAGAAAAAAAAAACTTTTGGGGTGTTGTAGTTAAAATTGAGGTTGTTCTATATTTTTCTTGTTTAATTGTTCTTAATGGAGAGAACACCTTCTATATTTGATAGGACTGATGTTCTGTTGAGTGGGAAAAGGCTAAGTTGAGTTGAGGACTGATTTTCTGTTCTTTATGTCATCCATCTTGTATTTAATATTTTTTGCTTTTTGTTTGAAATCTTCTCACCTTGTCATGTATTTGATTCCTTTATTATTTTATTTTGTTTGATGGATCTTGCAGATACCACGGTTTGCTTTTGAGAAATTCCCTGGTTCTCAGCCTATACTTACAACTCAGATGAAATCAGTCGGTGAATCTATGGCGTTGGGTCGCACATTCCAGGAATCTTTCCAGAAAGCATTGAGATCTTTGGAATGTGAGTACTCTGGCTGGGGTTGTGCTCAGATCAAGGAATTGGATTGGGACTTGGACCAGTTGAAGTACAGCCTTCGGGTTCCAAGCCCAGATCGTGTACATGCTGTATATGCAGCAATGAAAAGGGGGATGAAGGTTGATGAGATTCACGACCTATCTGATATTGACAAATGGTTTCTTACTCAGCTCAAAGAGTTAGTAGACGTGGAACAGTATCTCTCAGCCCAAACCTTATCCCAACTGAGTAAGGATGACTTTCGTGAAGTGAAGAAGAGAGGCTTCAGCGATAAGCAGATTGCATTTGCTACTAAGTCAGCTGAGAAAGATGTTCGGTCCAAACGATTATCTTTGGGAGTAATTCCAACATATAAGCGGGTTGATACATGTGCTGCAGAGTTTGAGGCCAACACTCCTTATATGTACTCCTCCTATGATTACGAGTGTGAATCAAGTCCCACAAAGAGGAAGAAAGTATTAATCTTGGGTGGAGGCCCAAATAGGATTGGTCAGGGTATTGAGTTTGATTACTGCTGTTGTCACACGTCTTTTGCTCTTCAGGTTGGTTTGTTTGTTTGTTTGTTTTTGTTTTTCCTAGTACTACTTATCATTTGATCTTTAATCCTATTCTTTGTTTTGTTATTGTTATTCTGGGTCTTGATTTATGTGCAACTTTTTACATGTTCTACTCAGGAAGCAGGTTATGAGACCATCATGATGAACTCAAATCCAGAGACAGTTTCAACAGATTATGATACTAGTGATCGGCTTTATTTTGAGCCACTAACAATTGAGGATGTCCTAAATGTTATTGACTTGGAGCGGCCTGATGGAATCATTGTTCAGTTTGGAGGGCAAACACCACTTAAACTTGCCCTCCCCATCCAGAAGTATTTGGATGAGCAGAAGCTTGAATGTGCTAGTGGAGCTGGAAATGTACGCATATGGGGGACATCACCTGATTCTATTGATGCAGCTGAAGACAGAGAGAGATTTAACGCAATCCTGAAGGAGCTGGAGATTGAACAACCTAAAGGTGGGATTGCCAAGAGTGAATCTGATGCCTTGACCATTGCAACGGACATTGGCTACCCTGTCGTGGTTCGACCGTCCTATGTGTTGGGTGGGCGGGCTATGGAGATTGTCTACAGTGATGACAAGCTCGTGAAGTACCTTGAGAGTGCTGTTGAGGTGGACCCTGATCGTCCTGTTTTGATAGATACGTACCTCTCTGATGCCATTGAGATTGATGTTGATGCACTCGCGGACTCACATGGGAATGTGGTGATTGGTGGGATAATGGAGCATATTGAGCAGGCGGGTGTTCACTCGGGTGACTCGGCATGCTTGCTACCCACAAAAACGGTTCCCTCATCTTGTTTAAACACAATCAGATTATGGACAACAAAGCTGGCTAAGAGATTAAATGTGTGTGGTCTCATGAACTGCCAATATGCAATCACAGCATCATGGGAGGTTTTCTTGCTCGAGGCTAATCCTCGTGCATCACGTACAGTCCCATTTGTGTCGAAGGCAATTGGGCATCCACTGGCCAAATATGCATCGCTGGTCATGTCAGGCAGGTCACTTCAAGAACTGGGCTTCACAAAGGAGGTGATCCCAGGACATGTTTCTGTCAAGGAGGCTGTGCTACCGTTTGAGAAATTTCAGGGTTGTGATGTGCTGCTTGGACCTGAGATGCGTAGCACTGGTGAAGTCATGGGAATTGATTTTGAGTTTTCTCTTGCATTTGCCAAGGCTCAGATTGCTGCTGGGCAGAGGCTACCAGTTTCTGGTACTGTATTCCTCAGTTTGAATGACTTGACAAAGGCACATTTGCCCAATATAGCGCGGGCCTTCCTCGGGCTTGGATTTAGTATTGTGGGGACATCTGGGACGGCACATGTGCTGGAGTTGGAAGATATCCCCGTGCAGCGGGTGTTGAAGTTGCATGAGGGCCGGCCCCATGCTGGTGATATGGTTGCTAATGGTTTAATCCAGTTGATGGTGATTACAAGTTCAGGTGATGCACTTGATCAAATTGATGGTCGGCAATTAAGGAGGATGGCTCTTGCTTATAAGGTTCCTATCATAACAACGGTTGCCGGAGCTTTGACTACTGCAGAGGCAATAAGGAGCATGAAACACAGTGGTGTTAAAATGATTGCTCTTCAGGATTTCTTTGATGTTTTAGAGCAGACTCAGCATACGCTGCAGCCTGCTTCTTCATCCCTTTGATCCATCCTTACAGTACCAAGTGTTTGATATGTTTTCAGGTATTCTTGTTGTTGTTAAGTAGGCTTTTCTTATGTTGTCTTGTAGAAGTTTTTGATGGATCTGTTACTTTTCGTTAATTTTCTGTCTTTACTATCTTATTTTGTACCTATTGTTTGGATATTTCATTCCAGTGTAGGAGGTACAACATGCGGAGTTTTCTGAACTAATTACTGAGAGCTGTTGTTGTATTTTGAAATGTATGACATTGCAAGTTTAAATTGCAGAATCTATTGTTTTTTCTTGACTCCTTGTTGAATAGTTGATCTTTACAGTGTACGGTATCTCTCACTGGTCTTACCTAGATGATAGACCTTTATGTTGGAAGTAAGCTGAGCAGCCCGAGCCTGTGAGATGACACAGCAATAGCTAGTTTTGTAAACAAACAATCCAACTTATAAAAAAATTATGATTTAAATACAATTAAATCTGAAAGAAACCAGCCTAACAAATTTTGTAATGTTTGAAATTCCTATCTTTTGAAGTAGACACTAACCAAACTGTGGTAAATTCTCTTTTGGGTATGTTAAACGATTTAACATGTGATAGTGACCTTGTTATCTTGTTTCTGCATTTGTGGTTCCAAGATCAATTTCAGGGAATTACATGGGAATAAATGAGGTCAGAACTCCAAATTTGTATTGCATCTCACTTAGCATTTAGCAACTCTTTCTCATCAATAGATAACATGAGAAGTTTTGTTCATGAATTGATCATAAGCGGTTTTTGTGACTGGTACCAAAATTTTGGGTAGGAATGCTGGCACAACAGCAATGGTGAGAATGATAAATGTACATAAAACTGGCTGGACTATGTAATTGATGCACGATAAAACATCATCATTGATGTCCTTATAGACTTTCTCACCATGTTATGAAGCTTCCCTTTTAGAGCTTGTAAACTCTGAAACGTCAAAATCCATACGGATAATCAATGAGAAATTCCTTCGCAAAGCTCCTACTTATTAATTATTATAAACAAGGACCAAAAGGCAGCTTGGATGTTTGATCACAAGTAGCAAGAAAACATAGTATCCATGCTAAAACCCCATAAGACTGCAGACTATGAAGGACATCTCTTGCCTGTTGGTTAATTTTAGTCTACATATGAAAAGACATTTATTTATTTTTTATTATTTCTGAGCATCTATATAAACTTCGATCAGTATAACAAGAATATTTTAATATCCATGCTAAAACTCCATGACACTGCATGAACAATTGTAACATGAACGTCTCTTACTTGTTTGGTTAATTTTAAAATAAATATTCCATACCAAAACCATCCCACACTCTTCATGAATGCTTTGACTGGAATCTTCTTTGAGTGTCTTTTTTATAAACTTCGAATGCACTTTATTACAATAAATCTTAGGGACGCTGGGCTGCTGCCGGAAACCAACGTTGGCACCCGAGCATCCCTTGGATGTTGGAGGGTGCATGTGTATTGTGTCACACCCCCCAACATCCATGGGACGCTGGGGTGCCCAGCATCCATTTAGAACAATTCCTTTATTATGTTCCTTTTTTTCAGGCTTTGAATGAGAGAAATGTTGATGTTGAAGTGAATTAAATGGCCCAGACAAGCAATAATTCATGTTTGAACCCCTTTGCAAGTGTTTGCTAATTTGAGCTTGAATAGAGAAACTTTTATATTACACATGCTTGCTTGTCCTACTACAACAAGAAAAGTAATGTATCAATGCTAAAACCCTTAAAACTTGCACGATATCAAAACACCTCTTGATTTTTTGATTAATTTTGCTGGCTATCTTCCAAGTTGTTTTTTTTTCTCTGATATTATTTTTTAAAATCTTTGATGTCTGTTATGGCTTTGACAATATTTCTTCCATAAGTTATTTCTTATAGTTATAGAAGGGCATTGGCTACTTTTGTTTTTCGGGGGGAGTCATTGGCCAATGGCCATATTGTTCTTGGTAGTTCAAATCTTTAGGGTTGCTTCTGAAATGCTCTCACACATTTGTTACAGCTAACTCATATAGTTTGGATATATATATACATATATTTAATTTCAAGTGTGGATACATATGAGTTAACTTGCTGTTTTTTTTTTAATATTTTGGGTAGGGGGTGGATTGAACTAACTAATTGATACTATGAGAAACAAATAAAAACAGTGAGGGGTGTTTGTAAGAGTTCATTTAATAAATCAGTCAAATAATGTATTTTTGATATTGATAAAAAGGACCATTGACTGGGGGGATTGGCTCAGGGGTTGGGGCAACTTTTTACCCATATAGGGAGAGGTGGTTGATGTCATGTCACTGTACAGATTTTATGATTTTCTTATCCATACTTATATACTATTTTTAATTTCTTTTAAAAAATAAAATAAAAAGGACCATTGAGGGTTAGCTAGCTAAAAGAGACATTCTAGAAATCCTAGAAATCCTAGAATAACCTTGGTAAACTATGAGATGGTTAGGATTCTATTTTTATTTTTATTTTTATTATTTATGAAGAGACTTATTATATGGGAAATGTATATATTGTTAAAGACATGCATTTCAAAGACATTTATAACATGAAGTGCACAAGCATTCCCCTTGAAGGCTCCAATCAACTTCCCTATAGCTAAAATAGAAAAAGAGAAAAAAAAAAAAAAACCACCCATTTCGTCCAAACTGAAGGGGAAGAGGAAAGAGCTACATTGAAAAGAAAGGCATAACTGATAACAATGACACCATGGGTTTTCTCATGAGAAAAAAAGAAGATTTTCTCACCCTATTGATGAGAAATTCTTGGATAGAAAAGAATAGAGTTGAGATGATATTTCTCAAGAAAATCTTAACAAGCTATGGATTCTATACCAAAACCATCCCAAAGTACACTTTATTTTGTTCTTTGTTCTTCTGTTTCTAAAAATGCTAAAACGGCACTGAAGACAACTATTGATAGAATCATTATCATTAAGCACCATCGAATTTTATTTAATCATGCACTTACATATGATTTGAAGCAGTGATACAAGAGTGTCTAAGTTTATGGATTATGATAATCATGGGTCAAAAGAATATCAGATTGTAACCCTAGTTTAGTAACTGTAGTCAAGTTAACAGAAATCTGATTTGAATTAACAACATTGTTGGTCTTCATGACAATCAACATGGGAGAATTCAATCTTAATTCTCTAGCACATTTCACAACCTGGATTTTGAAAGCTTCTAGAGAAAGAAATTACAGATTCTTGTAATTAATGACACAGTCAAACCTGCACAGCAACTTGGGAGCTTTTGTGTTGGGACTTTGGAGCATCTTATTGGAATTAAAGCTAGCATTTATTTTTATTCCTTGAAACTTAGGCTTTGTTTTAGAAAATACAAATCTGATTATTGTAAGTTAATTATGTTATTTTTCCTATGCATGGAGGGTTGTTCCATGTTAGTCTATAAATAGGAGAATCTAGCAATGTTGTAATCAACCTTTGATAATTTGAAAGAAATATATTTCTTATGAGATTTTACCCCTTATCTATCTTTGGTGGATTCTATAGAGTGGTGAGTGTTCTTTAAGTTCTGTATTGTTTGTTAACCTCTTTGGGTGGTGATTATTCTGTATCCCTTAGAGATCTAACTCTAGCGGTGAGCTTGTACCTCGTCTTCTTGAGTTGTTACACCTTCTATCCTTTTTTATCCGGTATCAAGCAATCTAATAGTTTATTCAAGGTGTTGTTTTTATTTATGTTTGTTAAAAAAGTCAATGTAGAACTACACTTTTATTTGGGGGGCTTTTAAGTGGAAGAATCTTGTCACTAAACTAAATGATTTAGCTGTAAATCCACCTACAACTTGGTGGTTACTTACACCTTAGGGTAGAGATCAAATCTCTATAGTCATTATAGGGAGAAATTTAATGCTACATGTAGCATATTTTTGATGTGCGGGCTTACGGGTTTGCTTGTTTTCTAATCCAATTAGCAGCATTTTCAGTTAACTAAAATAAATCAACTTGGTTTGACATTGAATTGGTTGGATGTTGTTTTGATTTTATTAGAACGAGTCAATTCCTAAAAAGGTAGGAATTTCACTCAAGCATATGGTGGGTTGGTTAATTTGGTTTGAGAATTTGGTCTAAAACTGACCCGTGATTATCTCTAGTATTACAACTGAATTAGCAATCAATCACACTGACTAGCAATTTTCGTAGCTGATCCTTTTTTCCTACATAGCAACTGCTTGTTGTATAAAAAATGGTCTTGTATCATCCATATTTATGTGACGAAAACACAATCTTCCATTCTTTATTTTGAGTTTTTGCTCTGTAATGTTACTTAATAAGATGGTTCCATGTTTAAACCTCTTTGCCAGTATTTGTTTCTCTTCCCCATTTATAACTTCCAAATCTATTTCAAGGAATTAATGTGTAGCACTAGATGAGCTTAGATTTTTATTGTATCTCAATTTGGTGTAGATGGGAATGCTCTTGTTGTCACTTTTGTGTTAAATTTTAGTACCATGCTTAAATTAAGTTGGGTGTGGCGAGATGCAACTAAACTCTATTTTTTCTGAAATGCAAATAGATGTAGGTATCTTTGATATTATAGTGACTTGAAGATCTCTGCAGCTAGTATTAATGGTGGGATTGTTGTTCAATATCTATCCATTTGACTTTCATGGAATTCTTCTTGCTTTAATTTTTTTGTGCTTTATCTAGATTGCAATACTAGTTGATATCTTTAGATTCTTTTCGTGCTTGATTTTTTTTTTTTTTTTTGGCAAGTAATTAATCATAGTTTCATTTGTTGGTGATGGAAATTTTTTAGGGCTGTTTTTGAAATGGATAAATAAACTAAATAACATGTAGTTTGGGCATTGTGTAGAAAGGACCTGAGGGTTAGTTAGCTAAAAGCAACATTCTGAACTATGAAATATTACCCAAACCTTCCTCTCCGAATAACTTCCCTAACTAAAAAGGAGAAAAAACACAAAAAAATCACCCCAACATTAACCTTACGTATAGAGAAATTGATGAAGAACCCGATGGTTATGCATCATATCTTCTTACTCTATGCCCAAATAATTTCACAGATATTGTTCAACAAGAACAAGTAAAAGAGCAAATAAATTTCATTGTGGGCAAGGTTGGTCATTAGTCGATATGGGAAATCACTGGTCATTAACCAGGCTGAAGGGGAAAGGTTTGGGGGGAGATTTTCTTATAGAGGGCCGTGGAAGTTCATTGATTCTCTGTCTCAGATAGTTGGTGCACACATTCATCCCTTGATTGGTGATGGGGGAACCTTTCGCTTTTGGGAGGACAGATGGATAGGGGATTGTTCCTTGGCACAATCTTTCCCAAACCTATATAGATTATCCTCTATGCATAACCAACCAATGGCATCCTTTATTAATTCATCCAACACCAGACAAAGCATTGGTATTTCATGGAATTTCCATTTCCCTAGAGCCCTAACATCAAGAGAACAAGATGAAATAACTATCCTTTTAGCCACCCTAGAACCAATGTGTCTCAAATAACCCAGATAAGTTCAAATGGTCCCTTGAGCCAAATGGGGAATTCTCATGCAAATCACTTGTTGAACACTTGCAATTATTATCTAACCATACTACTCCATCTTTTCCTTTAGCGACAAACGTTTGGAAAACACATATTCCATCTAAAGTTAAAGTGTTTGGTTGGCTATTGGCTCATAGGAAAATTAACACCATTTTACTTCAAAGGCATCTTCCAAACATACTATTGTCCCCACAATGTTGTGTTCTATGCTTTCAGGCGGAAGAAAACCCGGACCACTTATTCTTGCATTGCTCTTTGGTGAGAAGTTTATGGGAGAAATGGGGTTGCTTCTCGGGGGGAAGGTTCTTCCCTCCATCTTCTCGAGGATTGTATGGCACCAAATCACATTTCAATCACCTCTAGTTTGGCTAGGGAGGTGACTCTTGTGGCCTCTTTTGCAACACTATGGCATATTTGGTTAGAAAGAAACAATAGAGTCTTCAATAATAGAAGCAAGGATGTAAATAAATTATGGGATGACATCAAGTTTGTGGCCAGCTCTTGGGTGCGTGCGTCCGGTATCGTTCGTGGTCCTTCTCTTTCGGATTGGATTTTGGATTGGGGTAGATGCCTTCACTAGCTGTAAATGTGGTGTGGAGGTGGTGGCCTATCATTGTAATTTTTGGGGGATGAGTTTTTTGATTTTTGTCTAGGCGCTTTAATGTTGTCTTGGGGCATTTCTTGTGCTCCCTTATTTGTACTAGCTGATATCTTTTTTCTTAGTAATGAAATATACATTATTGTTTCTGCTAAAAAAAAAAACAAAAAAAAAGAGCAAATAAATTTAAAATAGTGAGTACAAAAAAAAGAAGAAAAAAAGTATTGTACAAAAAAAAGAAGAAAAAAAGTATTGTAAAAACAACAAACGAAGACTATTACTATTAATAATTTTGCATGAAGAACTTCTCCAACACAAAATAGAAACAGAGCCTACTTTGTAACAAGAAAAATTCCATAAAATAGTGAAAATTCTTGGTACAATTAGTACAGATCAAAGGGATGAAGAACCCGATTACAACATAAAATGATAAATAAATAAATAAACAAAGAAAAAAAGAAAAGAAAAGAAAAGACCAGTCACCCATTGACTATGATGATTACATATACAGAAATGCTTTTGTGATTCTTTTTTGTTCAAACATTGAATGAGGTGCCTGATCCTACATCACTTGTGATCTGAGCATCTTGGGTAGAAGACACAAGAGCTTCCATTGATGGATTTGTTTGATTGTTCATAGCACTAGTCATCATTCTCTTGATATTAGTACCCTCAGGAAACAACCATCACACTTTGTCCTCAAGTGGTAAAAGCTTGAACAGGAATTTCAAAGCAACTCTTGCTCTTTCTTTAAACTCTTCTAGTGGGCTTTCCATGACTTCCTTGAATATAGCATTTGGGAGTTGGACAAGAGATAAATACAACATGTCAACGAGTAATTGCTCCTAATAATCGTAAAGCTCTTCAATCGATGTGTACTGTTGACCAGAAATTAAGTCCCTTATGATTTTTATTTCATTTTTTGCTACACCTTCTGGAAAGATTTCATAATGTTTTTTGATGCTCCAAAGTGCATAGCCCACAGAGCCCTTGGGATGGCTTGGATTGCCTTCTCTAAAAATAAGAGGACGGGGATCACTGAACTCATTTCGTATAGCTTTTGCTATGTCACAATTTGTCATAATCTCCACGTTTCTTATAGGTCTTTATTTCCCTGTCGATGAAGTGAATGATTTCAAATGATTCATTCAAGAATTCATTGTGAGCATCATCTTGTAATGAAACCATTGTGATTTTTACTAGGATGACCATTGAAAGACATGTCACTCCATTACTTTTCGAAGCTTGCTCGATACTTTGACTTGGAATATTATCAGATGGACTACGCATTGATAGTAGTTTCACCAGACGATGATCATGATTTTGGTTCACAACCTTATTCCATTCATCCATTTCCCTCACACAGTTTTTCATCATCCTTATTGTGAAATCATCTGTTTGAAACATCACACCTTCGAATTCTGTTTTCCATTGTCTTAAGAGTTAGAGATAACTTGTGATCATGATGATGAGCTTCAGAAGTCAAAGCACACCAAGTTACGATCATCACAAAGAAGCCAATAAGCAGTAATATAGGAACAAATAGGATACATAATAGAATCAACCAAAGTGTACTCCCCTTTATCTTCATATTATTGATTTTGAGACACTTTCTGTGTATGCTTAGTAGCTCTGTTACATGTTCTACAAATCTTTTTGTAACTTCAGAATTAGAAGCTAGATTTAGATCAGTTTTTACCAATGTGAGCCATCTAAAGTTCAAGGCCAAGGTACCCGCTAGGATGATCGCATTTTGTGTTATAACTATTATCCACAATGACCATCCATAATCCGAAACTCCTCCACAAAACTGTACCTCTCTAAAAATAATTGATCGGAATTCGACTTCTAATAAAACAATTGAACAGAAGAAGCAAACTACACCAGCGACTGGATTGCATAGGGTTCTACACAGTTCTAGGTTGGGGATTGAAAATATTGTTGTGTACACATAGCAACACTTAAATCGTTGTAGCATTGTTCAATCACAAATTCGGAAGAGCTTCCTAATTTGTTGAATGAGAATCTCTTTAGTCTTTATACCTATTGTTAAAGACTGTAGAGCCCCACAAATCTAGTAGTTCTCA
The DNA here is from genome assembly GCA_035771175.1 of Paratinospora sagittata. Lineage (NCBI taxonomy): Eukaryota > Viridiplantae > Streptophyta > Magnoliopsida > Ranunculales > Menispermaceae > Paratinospora > Paratinospora sagittata. The sequence continues at coordinate 49,513,561 of CM069595.1, forward strand.
ACTATAAATGAAAATATTACTCCAATGCTTATTTGTACGCATATATCAACTGCAATGGTGTCTCTTCGGAGATATCCGATGAAATTGGAACGGCAATGGTTAATGTAAAGATGCTCAAAGCAATCATGTTACTTATGCTTTCAGATATCTTGCTTGACTGCTATAGAAGGAATGATAAAAGCCACACAAATACATGTCATAGTCGTGCCAGTAAACTTAGATAATTGGTCTACTGCACGAGGCAAAGGAGTAGTAAGATGAACTGGGAGTTTTGTCGCTATTGCAAGAAGTGTTACGGTAATATGTCACAAAGCATTAGTAGAAAACATACCAATGTAGAAACAGCTGTATATAAGCGATGATTGAAATGGGTGACGAGTAATTCTGAGCGTGTGTCCAATGTTGTTTCATCCAGACAAGAATGCTTTGCCCTTAGTCTTGAATTTGTGTAATGGATGCAAGCTAAGTACACCTTATTGGTTTTCTTGTGGTCTATGTATAATGTATGGACATAGTTAATCTCATTCCTTCCTCAATAGAAAAGAGAAGCTTTTATATATAAAATAGCCCCAATGGATGTAATTTAAACAATTTGGTTGGAAATGAACATAAAAGGAAAGCCTTCCAATACCTTTATTTTATTGATTTTTATTGCTGATTTTTTGGCATTTGAGAGGTGTCTTCTTTTCTTTTTGAGCCAGACTAATTTTTTCAAACTCGGACATGGTAGTAGGGGTGTGCAAACTTCGATTCGGTTAGGTTTTTGGTAAAAACTGAAACTGAAATCGAACCGAATTTGTTCGGTTCGGTTTGGGTTGATCGGGTTAGTTACGTCAATTTTGCAGTTATAAATCTTATACTTAATACTATTTTACCTTTTTAAAACACATTTAATCCTTTGAAAAATATAATATATAATTCTATCATTACTATTAAAATACAAAATATATTATTATATTTAATAATAGGAATACTAAAAGAGATTGACATGGAAAATTTTTATATGTTTTTTACTCAAAGCCTTTCTTAGGGCAATTTTTTTTTTTTGTACCTGCACATTCAATTCTAAGTATCTAGTAGTTAAACAAATAAAAATTAAAAGCAAGTTCAAAGGATATTTTACTCATGTTCTTACATATTTAAAGCTTAGGGTTATAGGAGAAATGACAGTATTACCCTCAAGTTCGGTTCGGGTTAAATTCGGTTTTTCAATGTCTAAACTGAAAATCGAACCGAACTGATCGGTTTTTTCATTCCTTAAATCAAAAAACGAACCAAACCTAACCGATTACATTGGTTTGGTCGGTCTTGATGAACACCCGTACATGGTAGAGGCGTTTGGGCTGACCCTCCCAGTAGAGTCGGATAAATGGGGACACGCTAAAACTCAAACTCGAGATCTGGACCTCAACCTCTACCTCGAATACCTTTATATGATACATATTTTACACCATTACCAATTTTCTACATTTGACTAATTTGAAAATTACTAAATTCTTAGAGGTTTCCAACTTGAGGAAGAATTGTTTATTTCAGTTTTTTCACTGGGATCTGGAAAATCAATTAGCTTTTCAAAGAAATTAGAACATCATGACGTTTTTAAAAAAACGACTTTTCCTCATATTTTGAAGCAGATTGTTTTTTTTTTTTTTATGGTAAAATTCTGGAAAACTATTTTCAAATTAATTAGCCAAATGCGTTTTCTTCAATTTTTTAATTTTTATTTTCTAGAAATTGTATATCCAAATCACAAATTAAAGGGAGGAATCTTATTATTTTTGTATGATGACGTTGGATTTGCCCACTCAAAATCTATAAAGAAAAATATTAAAGTGACATTTAAAGTGTACAACCAAAGCATATATCACCCTTAAATACTATTGAATCGCTTCAAATCATACGCCTATTGTTTTTGTAATAATTTACAAAATATTACTTTGAATTCACTTCATATACTTAGGAACAAATGAAGTAATCAAAAAAAATAATAATTATACATTTATATAATATTATTCAAAGACATTAACTTGAGCCTATGATATTATTCAAAGACATTAAACTTGAGCCCATCTCTGTATCATGGCATCAACGTCTTCCTTTATTGTGCTATTTTGAATGGTTGCAGTACCATGGTCTTGGGAATCAAACAAGCCAGCAACATTAGCACCCTCTGGAAACGCCCATTGCACTTTGTCCTCCAAAGATGGCTCAAGTTCACAAAGTATCTTGATGACAGCTCTTGCTCTTCCTTCGTGCTCTTCAAATTGGCTCAAATTGACTTCTTTAAATATAACATTTGGAAGTTGAACTAGAAATGAATGTAGCATACCAACAAATAATTGCTCACAATAATCACAAAGCTCTTCGACCGTCGAACGCTCTCGACGTCCAATGAAATCAAGTAAACTTGACAACTCACTCGTTAAAAGCAAATCAGGGGATTTTCTAGCGAAACTACTAACAACTGACTTCACATAATTCACTGAACCGTAAGGATATCGTATCAAATCATCCTTGTTTGGATTAATATCTCCACTTGTCCACAAAAGTTTTGCAAGCTGGCGTCTTCTTTGATCATCAAAACCTGCAATATTTATTTTCTCATCAATATAGTAAATAATTTCAAAAGCTTCATCTAATGTGTGCCGTAGAGTTCTAGTCAGATCCAAGGGTATCGATATAGAAAGAATTTTCACAAGGAGGACCATTGATAGACATCTGACTTCATCATCTTCTTTTGAGTAATATTCCTTAACAATTTCACCTGATGATGGACGAGGTGTTGAAAGCATTTGGACCATATAGTGTTTATTTGTAGAATCTCCTGATCTTTTCTTTCCATTCATCATCCATTTATTCATGTCTTTCATACATTGCCTTGTCATCCACTCAGATACCTCATACAGGTAAATAGGACTGTGATATTCCACCTTTTCTATCCATGAGATTATGGATTCATCTTCGCTAGTTTTCTTATTCGAGCTGGAAAAACATTGCTCTATGAATCTTACCAAAATGATAGATAGAAGTAGAGGAACAAAGGCAATAATGAAAAAAATAAGGATAAACATCACTGACAACCCAAACTTAAGTAACATTTGAGATATGCTCACAATGAACTTCTTCACCGACCTTGTCTTCATGGCATTAAATTGAAGGAAGAAATCTATAAATTTGTCTCCTAAAATACCATAAATGTTGATATATTTAAACTTGTACCTCAACATTGTTAATTTGGAGGTTGTTGGGAAACCATGAATGTGATGTTTGAACTTGTTGCTCATTAATATTAATGCAAGCCATCGAAAGCTGATTGTTAAACCACCTATAATTATAGTGACAATTTGAGTGATAATTATCATCCACATTGACCACCCGTAATCAGAAATGCCTTCACAAAACTCAAACTTATGAAGAATAAGTGATCGAATGGCAGCTTGTGATACAATCACTAAGCAAGATATGCATATAATGTCCACAGCAACACCAGAAAAATCATTGCACAAAAGTAATTGGGGATTGTACATACAACTACTTATGTACCAACGCTTCAATCGATGCATCAAACTTTCTTTACTGTTACTAAATCGAAATTTACGTTCCTCAAAGATCAAACTTTTATTGCGTTTGTTCCCCAAAGTAGAACACAATAACATGAACAACAATGTCAACATGCAACACAAGATCATGATATGTTCTACCAGAAATGAAAAGATTACTTCTGTGGACATTTGTATGCATATGTTAACAAAAATGGTAATTACTAGAAGGCTCAAGGCGATCAAGTTTGCAATGCTCTCAGATTCACTATTGATTCCCAACGAAGGCATGAAGAAACCAATACATATGCATACCATTGCCGTGCCAGTAAGCTTAGATAATTGGTCTATAGCACTAGGCATATAAGTCGTAAGATCTACTGAAAGCTTTGAAGCTACTCCAATAAGCGTTAATGTAGCAGAATTAAGTGAGAAAAATCGACAAGGAATATATAGATTCTTACGACGGAGCCCGGAAATTGCATCAAGGACCATTAGTAAAAGACATACCAATGTGGCTCCGGCAATATACAAGCCAATAAGAGGAACTGGGGAAGAATATTGATTGGCGTCTGAGTTTGTATTATTCATGCACAAAGGCTTTGCCATTTGCTCATATGTTGCAATGATCATCATCAAATCTAGTCTTTCTTATAGGGCTTGCAAGAGGTATTATATGCCTTACTTGTTTGAAGAAAAGCAAATTCCCCAAATGGGGCATGGCATTGCTTGACTAGAACACCATCCCTTGCTTGTTTAGTTTGCAAACTTTTAAGGTCAATTTGCTTGTGTCAGAAGAGCATATGCAATTAGAACAAGAAAAGGGCTAGCTCAAAACAGATAATTTGAGTTATCAAGCATAAGAAAATAATACACATGCTTTGATTGATCCACATGACTTCAACATTATGGTTTTGGGATGGCTTGGATTACCTTTTCTAAAAATAAGACGACGGGGATCATGAACTCATTTCGTATAGCTTTTACAATGTCACAATTCGTAATAATTACAAGAAAATAGGGTTTTTGTGAGACTTTTTTTTGTTTTGAAAATAAAAAAAGTCACAAAAAATATTATTTGCGACACTATAAATTGCATGTAGTAAAACAAAATATTTTTTACGATACATTTATATTATTGTCCTAAATAAATAATTTTTCGTGACATATTTAATAATATTGTTGGCAAAAGCAGATTATGTAAAGTTTTTGTTACATATTTGATATTTTACTACGACATTAGTTTAAAATGTCGCAAAAAAGTTATTAAAATTAAAACTTCAACGAATAAGGAGAGATTTTAGCGTGGAGGAGGAGCACGACTAAGAAAGAAAACACTTTAACGCGGGAAGAGCTACGTTAAGAAAACTTGGGTTTCCTTAGATTTTTTGAGATTGCGTTAGGGCTTGCACGATTTGGGGTTTTTGAGTTTGGTGGCCATACGAAATGTGGAGGAGAAGGAGATCCCGCGGAGATCAAGCAGAACAGAGAGAGAAAGGAAAAGAAGAAGAAGAAGAAGAAGAAGAAGCTAAAGAAAAAAGGGTGTGCGTGAAGTGGTGCGGTGATTTTTGAGTGAAAAAAGTAGGCAAACTTAGAGTAAAAACAAGAGAGTGGAAATGGGTTTCAAAACTAGATCATTGGAGTCTATTAGAGGGAGATGTCGATTAGGTGAATAATGGATTTTGAAAATAGAGAGCTAGGGCATATTAGAGTGGTCCATTGATATTGGATTTGAAAATAGAGAGTTAGGGCATATTAGAGAGGTCGATTGGAATTGGAGAAGATGGGAGTGCAAATTAAACTTTAAAATTGATTTGTTGAAAGAGGGAGATTAGGGCTATGCGATTGAGGGAGTAGTCTGTTTTGAGTTCGAGTGGGAAGACAAGTGCCAAATGAAAGCTGAAAAATCTGTGTAAGTTGTTTCCTACAAAGATTTTGGGTTTTTTATTATTAATTTCCTCAGATTATTATTTGATAAATATCATTGCTTTTGATTATTTTGCATTATTTATCAAGAAGATAAGATTATTATTCTTACAACATTAGCAACTGCTGAATTTAATTATTGATAACTAGCCTCTTTGCAGTCTAATGCTTTGGTTATTATCGATTGTTGGAGCAGGTTGGAACATGCCCACATTTAGGGGAGAGCCTCAGGAAGATTTTCAAGAGAAATTGTGATATATATCACAAGTTAAATAGGTAAGAAGAGTATTTAGAAATCCTTTCTTTAAAAAAAAAAAAAAGTAGTTTAATTGATTTGTATGAAGTGTTTATACATGAATAAATGAAATGCAAAGGTGTGGAGGATATGGGATATGGATTTAGTTGTGAGATGACATGAATACCTTATATATATGAGTGATGCTGGAGATACATTGGGTGCTGACACCCATCATCTGACACTGGCGCCCAGCATTGGGTATTGGGCGTTGGCGCCCAACGTACATATAAAATTTATATATATAAGAAATGTTTTTACAATCTAAAAATTATACTCAAAACTATACGTATATTGATGTGGTGTATGGTGATTGGAGAGTTTTTTTTTTTCCTTTTTTTTCTCTCTGATGATGTGATGATATGATGTATTGTCACATCAACATGGGTATAGATTTTAGTACATATTTTAGATTGTTTTAGCATTCCTCTATATATATATAAAGGAAACATTTCTTCTATGTAACCTTAATTGACTATAGCTTTAGCCTTATTCATTAATATTTTTGTTTAAGTTTTATTTTTGCATATATTAAATATTGATATGTATATATGTTTATATTTGATTTTGTTTTGCAAGTCATCAACTAAAGATATGGAGCGTAATTAATTAATTAATTATTAGATTTTTTATGAATGTTACTTTCAAACAGTTGTTAAATTGATGTTTAAAAAATACTTACATTTCAATAAATATTTTGTTTTATGTAATTCTTCAAATTTTGATAATCTAGAGTTCTTAATTATTTTGTCGATGGTTATTTTAATTCAATAGAAATTTTTATTAAATGTGTGATGATGTTCATTACATATGGTATGTTTGAATAAATTAATAAATTCAACTAATATAAAATTAAAAATGCATGAACATTAATTAATTATGTACAATGTAAATCAATTGTTACAATAAATAAAAAATTAGAATATCATAATTATATTTGTGGCCAATAATTTTTTGTATATTTAATACATATTTAAGAAATTTAATTTGTGACATTAAGAAAAAGTATTTGCAACATTATGTAAATAAGTTTTTAAATATTTATCATGTTTATTCGCTACATTAATAAAAGTATTGATGACATGATATAATTTCAATATGTTTCATTTGCAACATGTTTTATTTTGTAGCTAAAAGTTTTTGCAACATATCATAATGTAGCAAAAACAAGTCGTAAAAAAAAAAACTTTTTAATCCTACATTATTATTTACTACATTAAATATAATAAAAACTTATTACGACGATTGTAGAATGTCGCAAAGTTTATGCGATGCTTGGAATTGCAACATGTGAAAAAATATTGCAGTAATGTCGTAAATACCATTTGTGACATTATTCGTACTATTCGCGACATTACTCAAATGTCGTGAAATCCCCCTTTTTTTTTTTCTTTTCTTTTTTTTGTAGTGAATCTCCACGTTTCTTGTAGCCTTTCTCCTTTCTTATCTACGGACATTAAGTGATTTAGTGTGGATGAGGGTTTTGCAAAAATCGTTCAATCATAAAACAAACACATATATTTTACAAAATATTACTTCGGAATTCAATTCATAATTAAGTACATATGAAGTTATATAATATTATTCAAAGACATTAACTTGAACCCATTTCCACATCAGGACTAGTACTAGAAACCACATCATCACTGGTACTACTAGCATCACCATCTTCCTTTATTCTGTTGTTTTGAATGTTTGCATTATAGCCTTGGAAATCTTCAAAGAAGCGAGTAACATTAGCATCATCTGGAAACTCCCATTCCACTTTGTCCTCCAATGATGAATCAAGTCCACAAAGTAGCTTGATCATAATTTCTGCTCTTTCTTCGTGCTCTTCAACTGGGCTTAAATTGACTTCTTTAAATATAGCATTTGGAAGCTGAGCAAGAAAAAAATGTAGCATACCAACAAATAATTTCTCACTATAATCACAAAGCTCTTCAACCGTTGTACACTTTCTACCTTCAATGAACTCTCTTACAATTCTTAATTCATCTTTCAAAAATTCATCCACGGATGTTGTATAGAAACTGTTAACAACTGAGATCACATAATTCACTGAACCATAAGAATCTTTCAAATCCTTGTTGCTTAGATCAATATCTCCACTTGTCCATAGAAGTTTTGCAAGCTCACGTTTCCTACGATCATCATATTCTCTAACATTTATTCTCTCGTCAATAAAGTAAATAATTTCAAAAGCTTCATCTAATGTGTGTCGTAGAGTTTTAGTGAGAGCCAAGGGTATTGATATAGAAAGTATTTTCACAAGAACGACCATTGATAGAAATGTGAGCCTATCATTAACTGATGATGATGAGTCAGTTTTTGATAGCATTTGGACCATATAATTATTTGTAGACACTCTTCTTTTTCCATTCATCCATTTATTCATGTCTTTCAGACATTGCCTTGTCATCCACTTAGATACATTGTACAGGTAATTAGGATTCTCATATTTCATCTCTTCTATCCATGAGATTATGGACTCATCCTCGCTAGTTTTGTTATTCGGGGGACAACATTGCATTATGAATCTTAATGAAATGATAGATAGACATAGAGGAATAAAGGCAATAATAAGAAAAATAAGTATAAACATCACTAACAACCCAAACTTAAGTGACACTTGAGATATGATCACAATGAACTTCTTTACCGACCTTGTCTTCATAGATGAAAATTGAAGGAAGAAATCTAGATATTCGGTCCCTAAAATACAACGAATAATATATTTGAACTTGTCCATCAACAATGTTAATTCGGTCCCTGAAAAACCACGAATGTTGTCATATTTGACCTTCTTCTTGTTCAACAATATTAATGCAAGCCATCGAAAGCCGATTGTTAAACCACCTATTATTACAGTGACAATTTGAGAAATAACTATTGTCCACATTGACCACCCACAATCAGAAATACCTTCACAAAACTCAAACTTATCAAGAATAAGTGATCGAAAGGCAGCTTGTGATAGAACCACTAAGCAAGCTATACATATAATGTCCACAACAACACCAGAAAAATCATTGCAAAATAGTAATTGGGGATTGAACGTACGACTGCTTATGTACAAATGCTTCAATCGATGCATCAAACTTTCTTTGCCAATATAACTAAATACATCTCTATGTGCCCCTGCGATAAAACTTTTAAAGATTTTGTTCCCCAAAGCAGAACACCATAACATGAACAACAATGTCAACATGCAACATAAGATCACGATATGTTCTACCATGAATGAAAAGATCACTCCAGTGGACATTTGTATGCATATGTTAACGACAATGGTAATTACTAGAAGGCTCACGGCGATCAAGTTTGCAATGCTCTCAGATTCTCTATTGATTCCTAGTGAAGGCATGAAGAAACCAATACATATGCATACCATTGTAGTGCCGGTAAGCTTAGATAATTGGTCTGTAGCACTAGGCATATAAGTCGTAAGATCTACTGGAAGTTTTGAAGCTACTCCGATAAGCGTTAATGTAGCAGAATTAAGTGAGAAAAAACGACAAGGAATATATAGATTCTTGCGACGAATCCCAGAGATTGTGTCAAGGAGCATTAGTAAAAGACATACCAATGTGGCTCCAGCAACATACAAGCCAATAAGAGGAATTGGAGAAGAATATTGATTCGCGTCTGAGTTTGTATTATTCATGCATAAAGGCTTTGCCATTTTCTTGTATAGTATTATAATCATCAACAAATCTAGTCTTTCTTATAGGGCTAATTGCGAGGGTATTGTATGCCTTACTTGTTTGAAGAAAAGCATAAGCCCCCCAAATGAGGCATGGCATTGCTTGACTAGAACTCCATCCCTTGCTTGTTTAGTTTCCAAACTTTTAAGGTGAATTTGCATTTTTGAGTTAGAAGAGCATCTGCAGTTAGGACATAAAAGTAACAGGTCCAAATCAGATAGATCAATCTGTAGTTATTATAAGCATTAGAAAATAATATAAAAGCTTTGATCCACATGACTTCTTATACTCTCTTTAGCTGTTGGTATTAATGATCATGTCCTACCAAAATGATACAGATGAAAGTTCGCAGAGCAAGCAATTATCAATAATATTATCACATTTGTACAGATGAAAGTTCAATAATCTCCCCCAGCTTCAGAAATTAAGTAAGTTATACTTAAAATAATTGCTTTTCTAGCTGCAATTTCAGTATAAGGAACTGGCCGGTTCTGCTAATCTCCTTTTGTTTCTATAACTCCATATGTATAATATTAACTCCTTCATCTCGCCATTAATCTTCGATGCTGAAAGGATATATATTGTTTTCCTTTGTGGGTTTTAGAGCATTCTGAGTAATAATGCCAGCCAGCCCACATGGGTGGCCAGGTGATTTTACGCTTGCATCTCTATTCTCTCGCCTTTTTCAATTATCACTCGTACATAACAGCCCTACTATTTGTGAGTGATAATAGCCCTACCTCCCTCCAACTCCCCCCTAGAATATTGGAACATACACTTCAACCGTCCGGTCCCTTCCAGAGCCCTAAACTAGCTTATTGGATTTCTAGTTAACTAAAAATTAAATCAATTTGATGAAGAACCCGATTATACACCATATGTATAGCTATCACTTTTCATAGTTGTTATCTACCGCTTGACGCTAAGAATTAAGATGATTGCTCTTCAGGGCTTCTTCTTTGGCGTTTCATTGCAGACTCAACATATGTTGCAGCCTGCTTCTTCATCCCTTTGATTCATACGTTCATTTCATGAATTAATTATAGAATGCGATTACTTCAGGGTTTTTCCTTACTCTATACACAAATAATTTCGCAGATATTGTTCAACAAGAACAAATAAAAGAGAAGAAAATCTAAAATGGCAAGTACAAAAAAAGAAGAAAATAAAAGATTTGAAAAACAACAAACTAAGACTATTAGTAGTTTTGCATCAAGAACGTCTCCAACACAAAATAGAAACAGAGCGTACTTAATAGACTTTCAGAAAACTTTCAATACTTCATCTTTACCAAAGTACCAATAACCTTAAGAATCTAACTTGAAAAGAGAAATCAAATTCTGAGTAAAACGCGGCACATGCCAGACATTATGAAGTGTAATAACGCGTCCGTCAAACAACTTCACCCACTTCCATTATTGGCCTTTGGGCGCCATCATTCATCGACACAAACTCACCACCAGTACACCTTGCGTACTTGCCAAACCATGCCTTGTGTACACATATATGATGTGTGGCCCCAGTATCAATTACCCAATTACCCTTATGCTGTAAATTTTCACCATTAACAGATGCCATAAGAACAAAATCACCGTTGAACTCGACAACATTCTTATTGGTACCGTCGTCATCGACATTCTTATTTGCCGACTTGGAGCTATTTGCCGAACTTGCTCCTTTTCCTTTCCAATTCTTGCAATCTTTCCTTAGGTGCCCTGATTGCCCACACCCCCAACATGTCCCATTCACAAACTTTTTAGGATTCCCCTTCTTTCCACCTACAGCCAAAGCCGAACCCTCAGAAGAATTATTACTAGCACTTTTTAATCCTCTCTATTTAGAAAGTAGCGTACTAATAACTTCTTCAAGATTCACAGTATCCTTCCCATACATTAACGTAGTCTGAAGATGCTTATAGGAAGCTGGAAGGGACCAAATCAGTCGAAATGTCTGATCTTCATCCTCAATTTTTATTCCAATTGCTTCTAACTCAGAAACAATACCATTGAGGACACTAAAGTGATCGACTATTGTTGTACCTTCTTCTATCCGTAACGTGTGAAACTTTTCTTTAAGATACAACCGATTTGAGAGACTCTTTGTCATATACAAGCTTTCTAACATTTTCCAAAGATCTTTTGCTGTAAAATTACCCTTGATATTAACAAGGACATTCTTTGCAAGACAAAGTCGTATCGTATTATCAATTCTCATATCCAGCTCTTACCGATCCTCATCACTTTCTTTACCTTTACCTATCAAAGCCCGAACCGAATTAATCAATCTTTGACTTGCAATTGCCACAAGCCAAAATTTATTTTTCCATCAAACTTTTCCACATCAAACTTCAAGTTGGATGAATAATTCGACATCTCTAAATCTCTTTCACGCTGTAATGAATTAATTGAAGTATAACTCGAACCGTAGCTCTGATACCAATTTGTTGGGAATAACATCCAAACCCTCCAATATCACAAATTTAATAAGGAAAAGAACAATAGAGATCAACACCACAACTCAAAGAAATACGTGGAAAAACCCCAAAATCAGGAAAAAAAACCACGGGCAAAAAATAATCCACTATCAAATAATAAGTATCTTAGAGGAATTAAACATCTCAAGTACTTCTACACCATATAGTACATAGATTTGAGACTTTGGTAAAGAAGAATAACAAAAAGAAAATACTCAAGAGAAAACTAAAATTTCAACCGCGTCACCCGCACAAGTTCTAAACTTCAAGGACCAAGCTTCACCTTCTTCTAGATCTCACTCACTAGTTGAATGATCAATAAACAATGAGGGACCTCCTATATATAGACTTTTTAGCCATAATAGTTAGAAACTGTAACTAACAAGGATTCTTCATTCTACACTAACATGGTTTCCTTATTCAAATACAACTAGATCATAAAATACTTATCCATATTTAGAAAGTCCTACATACTTCCTAAATACATGTTTCATGTTCTAAAACAACAAGGGATTCATGTTTGAGCAAAAATCCAACAAGTTTTGCTCTTTCTTCAAACTTTTCAAGTGTGCTTTCCATGACTTATTTCATTTTTTGCCACAAGTTAGACGAGAGATAAGTACAACATGTCAACGAGTAATTTATCTATAACATTGTAAAGTTCTTCAATGGATGTGTAGCGTCGACCACATATGAAGTTCCTTGTGATTTTTGTTTCATTTTTTGCCAGAACTTCTGGAAATATTTCATAAACTCTTTTTAATGCTCCAAAGTGCATAGCCCACAGAGCCCTTGGGTGGCTTGGATCGCTTTCTCTTACAATAAGACGACGGGGATCAATGAACTCATTTCGCATGCCTTTTGCTATCTCACAGTTCTTCATAATCTCCAAGTTTCTTGTAGTACGTATTCTCTTTTCGATGAAGTGAATGATTTTAAATGATTCATTTAAGATATTTTTCAAGAAATCATTGCGGGCATCGTCATATAATGAAACCATTGTGAGTTTTACAAGGATGACCATTGAAAGACATGTCACTTTATCCCTTTTCGAAGTTTGCTCGAAACTGTTGGGAAAAACACCCTCCAATATCATAGATTCAATAAAGAAAAGAACAATAGAGATCAACACCCACAACTCAAAGATATACATAGAAAAACCCCAAAATTTGGAAAAAAAACCAAGGGCAAAAACAATCCACTATCAATTAATAAGTACCTCAGAGGAATTAAACACCTCAAGTACTTCTACACCAAATAGTTCACGGATTGGAAACTTTGATAAAGAAGAATAACAAAAAAGAGAATACTCAAGAGAAAACTAGAACTCTAATCGCGTCACCCGCACAAGTTCTAAACTCTACACTCTTTCACAAAGTTTCCAATGATACACAAGTCTCCCCTTCGCACAAGTTTCACCTTCTTCTTAATCTCTCACATGTTGGGATTATTAATAAACAATGAGGGACCTCCTATATACAGACTTTCTAGCCATAATAGTTAGAAACCGTGACCAATAAGGATTCCTCATTCTACACTAAAATGGTTTCCTTATTCAAATACAACTAGATCATAAAACACTTATCCATATTTAGAAAGTTCTAATTACTTTCTAAATACATGTTTCATATTCTAAAACAACAAGAAATTCATGTTTAAGCCAAAATCCAACAGATACTTTCAGTTATATAATCCAATGGACTATGCTTCGATAGTTGTTTCACCAAAGGATGATCATGATTTTGATTCACAACCTTATTCCATTCATCCATTTCCCTCACAGTTTTTCATCACACTTATTGAGAAATCATCTGTTTGAAACATCACACCTTCGAATTATGTTTTCCATTGTCTTAAGAGTTAGAGTTAACTTGTGATCATGATGATGAGCTTTAGAAGTCTAAGCACACCGAGTTACAATCATCACAAAAAAGCCAATAAGCAGTAATATAGGAACAAATGGGATACATAATAGAATCAACCAAAGTATACTCCCCTTTATCTTCATATTATTGGTTTTGAGACACTTGATGTGTATGCTTGGTAGCTTTGTTATATGTCACACCCTGGGTTGCACAACGTGCCCCCTACCCAGGTGTGGGCTTACCCCCTCGGGGCAAACGCCAGCCATTATGGATCCATAGCATTGTCCCATCCCGGTACAGCCACCGCCACACAAGGACGTCTCTTGTAGCCGGGATCATTTGTCTGCCACTATTCATGAATAGTGCAGGGCCTCCCCCAAGATCGAACTCGCAACCTCCCTTAAGAAGTTAGATTTCGCACCTTGAGTAACCACTGAGCCAATATCCATAATGGCTGGCGTTCACCCCGAGGGAGTGCGCCCACACCTGGGTAAGGGGCACGCTGTGCAACCCAGGGTGTGACAAAAAAAAGGGATTTCAAACATGATCCGGGAATCTCGCCGAGATCTCGCCAACATGTCGCCTGGAATCTCGCCGAAAATCCTTCGCGTCTCACTCTCTCTAAAACCAAACACGCAAGTCTCTTCCTCTCGAAACCCTCTCTCTCCCTTCTCATCTTGCCGCTGCAACTCCGCCACGGATCTCGTCGCCGCCACCGCCGCTCTCTTCTTCTCTTCTCTTCTCTTCTCATCTCGCCGCTGCAACCTCCGCCATCCGCCACTGATATCATCTCGCCGCCGCCCGCTCTCTCTCTCGATCTCTCGCTCCCGATCCCTCAAGCTCCTGATCTTTTGCTCTCGGTTTGAATCTCTCTTATCTGTCTTTCTTTTCTCATTTCCATTCGTTCTCTCTATTTGCTCTGTTTTTTCCCCAAGCCACCAACACCACCACGCCTCATTTCTTCTTCACTTCATTATTCCATTTTAATATTTTAATATTACATATTACATATTATATTACATATCATAGCACATATGTTTATCCAATAGCACATATCACTTTATTTTAATATTACATATTATATTATATATCACATTTTTCAAAACCACCAAACCTTATATTATATTATATCATATTAACACCTATTATATATTATATTATATATATCACACTTTTCAAAACCATTTTCAAAACTACCACACCTTATATATATATCACATATTGTATTATATCATGTTATACCATACACATCATTATATCATATCACAATGCACTATAATATGTTATTATATATATATATATATATATGTATATATCTCTACACTCATAATCGAGTAATTATATTAACAAACGTAATATACGTGTACAGGTTGATTATCACGCGTGACGAGAAATTTGAATAATTTGGAATTTAGCGATTCAGGTGGGGATGATTCTAGGTCTTCATAATATTTTATTTGATATATAGATAGGAATGTTAAATTAATTAGGTCCATAGTATTTTTAGATTACTTATGCATGCCTATTGTACATGATTATATGCATGCAATGTTGTAATTGTTTAACCATGATGATATGTGTGTTAACATGATTTTTATTCTGATCAAATGATAATTGGATGCATGAAATTCATGTGGTAGTTGAATTCATTTATAAATTATAATGCCTGATAATGAAATGTATGATTTGGAATATTGGCATAGTGAATGTGTGAACACTATTATAATTGATTTTGTGACATGATACCATGTGTAGTGGAGTTGAATATGTTTTATGAATGCACTTAATACCGTGCTTATACCGTACGTGTGGCGTGACATCACTAAAGAACACGATTAAGATAAGAATCGTATGGAGCAGTTATTCTAAGGAATATCGCCAATGTTATGATTTTTGGGCTGTGCCACCCTGAGTATGATTTCCTAACGGTACATGATTTAGAACGTGATGAAATTATCGACTCAAACAATCTAATGTTGCAACGATTAATGTGTGAAACTTGTTTGTAATATTCTTGTGTATGTATCACAATAAAATATTATAAATTGTTTAGATGACCCACTGGACTTTCAAGCTCACCCCTATTTTTTTTACATGCAGGTACTTAGAAAATAAGATCGCAAGTTCGTGACGTAGTTCAGTGTAGTAGGGGTGGGTTTAATTAATTAATTAGCATTGTGGTGATGAGACTGAACCTTTTATTTAATTTTTAAAGGTTTATTATTTAAACGAATTGTATTGATAATTGAAATTCAATGAATATTATTACGGTCAGTAAAGACCCTGTGATTAATTTCACGTGTGAATGCCTTGGAATAGAATTCATTAATTCTATTTGATGATTGTATTTTAATGTTGTTTCCATAATGGATGGACAAGGACAAGTACCATCGTATGAAGATAACAATTGTATGAAGAATTAAAGGTATTCGTTTATCTTAACCAGTAAGTTGGTTGGAAGAATATAAACTCATAGTTTTACAAATTTTATTATTTATAAAATGGTTATGGGTTAAAATAGACGGATACGAGTAACGTCTCGATTTTCGGTGATATTTTATATAAAAGTAAAATATTCATTGTTTTACAAAAAAAAAAAATTAATTAAGTTTTGAAAATCGGGGTGTTACATTATATGTTCTACATGCCTTTTTGTAACTCCAGAATTAGAAGCTAGATCTAGATCAGTTTTTACTAATGTTAGCCATCTATTAAAACAATTGAACAGAACAAGCATACTACGCCGGCGGCAGAATTGAATAAGGTTTTACACAGTTCTAGTTGGGAATTGAAAAGATTGTTGTACGCTTTAATCGTCGTAGCATTGTCGAATCGCCAATTCATAAGAGTTTCCTAATTTTTTGAATGAGAATCTCTTTAGTCTTTATACCTATTGTTAAAGATAGTAGAGCGCCACAAATCTAGTAGTAACAAATATTTGAAAACTAAGAAAAGTGTGTTCTCTACGATAAATGAAAACATTACTCCAGTGGTTATTTGTATGCATATATCAACTGCAATAGTTAATGTAAAGATGCTCAAAGCAATCATGTTACTTAGGCTTTCAAATTTCTTGATGATTGCTAGATATTACACAAACATTCATCTCCCAATCAACTTCCCTAACTAAAATAAAAGTTCGAAAAAAAAAAAACCACAAACCAAATATGAAGAGAGATTTACACGTTTACGCATGAAAACTTAAAAAAGAAATATATTTGTAAAATATTATTCAAAGACATTAACGTGACCCATTTCCACATCAAGAGTACCGGTTCTAAAAACCACATCATCACTGGTACTAGCACCACTATCTTGGTAATCAAAGAAGCAAGTAACATTAGCGTCGTCTGGAAACACCCATCACACTTTGTTCTCCAACGATGAGTCAAGTCCACAAAGTAGTTTGATGATAGCTTATGCTCTTTCTTCATACTCTTCAACAGGGCTCAAATTGACTTCTTTAAATATAGCATTTGGAAGCTGAGCAAGAAATGAATGTTGCATACCAGCAAATAATTGCTCGCTATAATCACGAAGCACTTCAACCGTTGCACAGTTTCGAACTCTAATGAATTTTCCTACAACTGTCAACTCACGGCTTAGAAGTAGATCCTTGCATTTTTCGTCTAGACTCTCAATAACTGAGATCACATAATCCACTGAACCAAAAGGATGTTTCGAATCTATCTTGCTTAAATCAATATCTCCACTTGTCCACAGAAGGTTTGCGAGCTCACGTCCCCTTCAATCTCTTACAATTTCAACATTTATTCTCTCATCAATAAAGTAAATAATTTCGAAAGCTTCATCTAACGTTCGTCTTAGAGTTTCAATGAGACCAAAGGGAATTGATATAAAAAGTATTTTCACAAGGTATGTTTGTGTGTTTGATGTGTGATTATTGCTTATAAAAGAAAAAGTATTGTTAGTGGTGGTGGTTTTGTTCTTATAGAAAGTATTATTGGTGGTGTTATTATTTTTATTAACATCATTTGCTATATTAATACTATTGTGAGTGGCTTGTTGAAGAAGCTTCATATAAGTAACTTGTTGAAAAAGTCATCATCTTGACTTGTGAGTTTTTGAAAAGACCACATTAAATGTCCCCATTTAATGCACATTTTTTATATATGGGAAGGTTGTATCTCAACACATGGTAAATAAGACAATTATATTGGAATATGTTGTGTATACGTGTTGATTTTATGATAATTAATTATCGGTGCGTCAAATGGATGTGGGAATATTAAAAATGATTCTGTAATGCATTTTTACATAAAAATTGACTATTCATATGCGAAATTTCGATGAGTATTGAGCCCGTAATGACAAAACGAAGTTTAAGTGCTCTTGATGAGGAGTGCGCTGCTAGGCAAGAGTGCGCGCTCCTCACTTTTCTGGGCACCTTTTTGTGTGAGAAATGGCCAATTTTCAGTGTTTTAAAGGGTGGGAAAGGTTACTACTTTCCCTATATGACTTAAGGACGAATTGGAGAAGGAAGACGAAAAGAAAACTAGGGTTTCTAAGGGAAATCTTCACCATCTACACCCTAAGGTAAGTGTTTTTCTCCATTTCTCTCCATGAAATCACCATTGAAGGTGAGGGTAAGCTTTCTAATGGTGTAATTTTCTCCATGGGTCACGGTTTTTGGTGTTCCCAAACTAGGGTTTTGATGTCTTGAGCTTGGAATGAATGTGAAATGATAGAAATAAGGTCTCTTGACCTAGAGACACACAATATGCAATTAGCAAGCACTTCACCACGTTTTTGGTTGGTGCATGGGTTAGGGTTTTGTTGGAAACCCTCAAGGCCGAGATGTATGTCAGGGATTTAGGTTCCTAAGTTGATTTGGAAGCCAATGACACCATTTTCCCCAATTTCTAGCAAGAAATTGGAAAGGTTATGTGTAATAGCCCTAAACCTAGAAAGTAAACTTAGGGTTTTCCTTTGAACTTGCATGTCAACTATGTTAAACAAATGACCCATCGTAAATGATTGGCATTGAAATTGAGGGGTTATGCATGTTGGAAACCCTAGTTGTAGTGTAAAATTGGCCTAGGGCTTGACTTTGGGACTTTGCCCAAAATTGAGGCTTTTGACCTAAACCAATTCAATTGATTAAATTGACTTGGAAATTGTCTAATTGAGCCCTAATTGAGTTTGAATGCGGGTCTATGATGGTTAGATTTGTATGGAAATTAAATGAGTTAGTTCAATTTGACTCTATGCCCTATTGTAGATATTTTCTGCAAATTGGGGCATATGTCATGTATTGGCTTGAATTGGGAACTTATGTTGATTTTGATCAATCATTCATGGTTTAGAATGATTTGGGCTTGTGTTGGAATTGATGACCTAGACTACGTATTTGTCTTAGGTTTTGGAATTAGTTTCATGTATGTGGATTGGCACGGATGTCGAGGTTGATCATAAGAAAAAGGAACTCATGATGGGGCTTAGATGCACATGGACTTACTGAGTTGGGAATTAATCATGATTAGTGTGTTTATATATGGATGATCATAATAATTGATGTATGTGCATGGATCTATGGCTTACAGGATCTTGATTTGCTTTGGAATTCGTGTTGATCCCTGTGTGGATAGCTTTGCTTACGTGGCGTGGTTGTGAGTAGTTGTTTCTTATGATTATCACTTGTGTCATCATATTCATTTATACTTGTATGTTGAAAGTCATGAAATATCATTATGGAAATGCATGTGTTAATGTGTTTTGAATTTGCTTGCATTGAAACTCTAGAAGCTTGGATGTTCCAAGCTAAGTTCTCCTAGATGTTCTAGGAAGCTTATGCATGTTGCCAAGCTAAGTTCTCCTAGATGTTCTAGGAAGCTTATGCATGTTGCCAAGCTAACTTCTCTAAAAGCGGATTTTTGAATGTTGAAACTCTAGAAGCTTCGGATGTTCCAAGTTAAGTCCTCCTAGATGTTCTAGGAAGCTTGTGCATGCTGCCAAGCTGACTTCTTTAGAGGTGGAAATGAATGATTTTGAAATGCATGAAAATGAGAATGTTTATTTTACGCACGAGCATTATTTCATGCATGTGCATATATGACTTTTATTGATGTATAATTAATGGCATAAATGAATACTATTCACTGGGCATGGTTGGCTCACCCTCTCACTCTCTTTTCAGGTCCTTCAGATAAGGGCAAAGACATTGCATTTCTTTGAGAACCTAGCCACTGCGAAGCTAGGGACATCCTGTGACGTGAGTCTAGGTTTTGTGTATGGTGATGGATGTCTTTTATTACATATGTGTATTTCTTTATTTCTTTTGATACATATGTAATCTATAACACATGTCAAACCTAGATGGTAAGGAGAGTTATTTATTGTTGTTGTATATTGGCAAGAGGCCGTGGACATATGATGATGACGAGTCTAGGCATGTTGCCTTAGACTATCTTGATTTATCTTGAGGATTATGATCATTGTCTTATGGTTATTGGGAGATTATTATTATGTTGATTCATGTGGCTGTAATTGATGATTGTAGAACTGTTACGTCTATCAGGTGGTTGTTGTTGAGGTGGTCCGTCGGGCGTCCCGTCCCGACATTCTATACGCTGATTTATAAGGGATGACAATCTAGGGTGTGGGGTCGCCACACACTAAGCACAATATACATACAATGTCCACAACAACACCAGAACAATCATTGCAAAATATTAATTGGGGATTAAATGCATGACCACTTATGTACCAATACTTCAATCGATCAATCAATCTTGGTCTCCTATTGTATCTAAATGCATCTATATTTGCCTCTGCAAGAGTAATTTTAATGTGTCTGTTCCCCAAAGTAGAATACCATAACATGAATAACAATGTCAACATGCAACACAAGATCACGATATGCTCTACCATAAATGAAAAGATTACTCCAGTGACATTTGTATGGATATGTTAACGATAATGGTAATTACTAGAAAGCTCACGATCAAGTTTGCAATGCTCTTAGAATATCTATTGGTTCCTAGTGAAGGCATGAAGAAACCAATATATATGCATACCATTGTTGTGCCAGTAAGCTTAGATAATTGGTCTCTCGCACTAGGCATATAAGTCGTGAGATCTACTGGAAACTTTGAAGCTACTCCAATAAGAGTTAATGTAGCAGAATTAAGTGCAAAAAATGGACAAGGAATGTATAAATTCTTACGACGAATACCAGAGATTGTGTCGAGGAGCATTAGTAAAAGACAGGCCGACGTGGCTCCAGTAACACACAAGCCAATAAGAGGAGTTGGAGAAGAATATTGATTCGCCTGAGTTTAAAGGCTTTGCCATTTTCTTGTATAGTGTCATGATCATCAAGAAATCTAGTCTTTCTTATTAGGCTAATTGCTAGTGTATTGTATGCCTTACTTGTTTGAAGAAAAACAAATGGGCCTCAAATAGGGCATGGCATTGCTTGACTAGAACACCATCCCTTGCTTATTTAGTTTGCAAACTTTTAAGGTGAATTTGCTTTTTTGAGTTAGATGAGCATCTGGAGTTAGGATATATATATATATATATATCTATTTGTACAACATTACTGAAAAATATTAACTTGAACATATTTTTATATCAGGTTTCGATTCCATACGGTAGCTTCATGATAAATTTTCCTCTTTCTTGGTATTCTTCAACAGGGGTTCTCATTGACTTCTTTAAATAAAAAATTTGGAAGATGAGCAAAAAAGGAATATTGCAACATATATACTAACAAATAGTTGCTATCAATATATAGTTAATGCAATAATCCCTTGAATTGATAGGCATTTATTTATTTATTTATTTTATTATCTTGAATATTGCAACATATATACTAACAAATAGTTGCTATATCCTATCTCGGACCATCAAAAGAGCCAATTTTCTGGGGGCATTTCACACGCTTTTCCTAGTAAAAATGTGTCAATGACCGCCTTCTTGTGCCCAAGGAAAATTTTTGCGAGATTGTAGTTCCTTTGACTCTCAAAATCTTTAACATTTATAAAAAAAACTAATCTTATCATTTTTAATTAATAAATTAGTAAAACTTTTATCTTATACATCTAAAAATGTTTTCGTCATCTTTAAATTAAGACACATGGCAACTATTTTGGACTTTCCTTTTTTTTCTTTTTCTTTCTTTTAATGTTAGCAATTTCGGTTTTATTTCACCTTCACTGTTCTTTTGATAAAAGCACATATTCTTCTTTTTTTTAAGTGGTCTGAAATTGTTACATAACACACTGTCATGTAATACAATACAAAGAAAGTTATTAAGAATTGTGTTTCTCCGACATTTTTCTTTACCGTTTAAATATCTTTTATGATAAAAAAATATTATATATATACACTTAGCTGAAGACACCTATTTTATGAACCTACAATTTCATGGTGAAACTATATATTCATGCCTCTTTAATTACTTTTTTCTAAGAAATATCTTTATTATATTATTTTATCGTTTGTATATACATTTTTACAAAATTAAAACATATAAAATTAATTATAAATAAACACTATACATAAACTAATCAATATATAAAATGAATTACCTATTAGTATCAAAAACTAAATAGGTATATTAATCAAAAACTATATTAATCAAAAACTAAATTTCCAATATTTTGAAATTTATATTTGTAATTTAAGTATATTAATCAAAAACTAAATTAAATTAAATTAAATCATAATAAAAAAAATTTAAATTTTTTTAATATTTTTAATTTTATTTTTGGATTACAAACTTGTTCTATAATATACTACTAAGTACTAACTGAGTCTTGTTCAATTGAAATACTAAATTGTCATGCTCAAAATCTTCAATTTATCCATTTATACGAATTACATGAAAAATACACCAATTTCCTTTTTGCTTTCTTATCTACGGACATTAAGTGGATAAGAAAGCATATATATTACAAAATATTACTCCGAATTCAATTCATAATTAAGTATATATAAAGTATTAAAAATAAAAATAAAAAAAAACTTTTGGCCTCATAGTTATATAAAGGGAAATATATTTATATAATATTATTCAAAGACATAAACTTGAACCCATTTTCACATCAGCACTACCAGCCAGTAATTAACCACATCTTTGGTATAGTAGCACCACCATCTTCCTTTATTGTGCTATTTTAAATGTTTTCATTAGGGTCTTGGAAATCAAAGAAGCAACTAGCATTAGCATCCTCTGGAAACGCCCATCGCACTTTGGTCTCCAATGACGAGTCAAGTCCACAAAGTAGTTTGATGATAGCTTCTGCTCGTTCTTCATACTCTTCAACAGGGCTCAAATTGAATTCTTTAAGTATAGCTTTTGGAAGCTGAGCAAGAAATGAATGTAGCATACCAGCAAATTTTTGCTCACTAGCAACTCGAAGCTCTTCAACCGTTGTACAGTTTCGAGCTCTAAAGAATTCTCTTATGATTATCAACTCACCGCTTAGAAATACCTCGGATTTTTGGTATAGACTGTCAACAACTGAGATCACATAATCCACTGAACCAAAAGAATATTCCGAAACTATCTTGCTTAGATCAATATCTCCACTTGTCCACAGAAGTTTTGCAAGCTCGCGTCTCCTTCGATCTCTTCCATCTTCAACATTTACTCTCTCGTCAATAAAGTAAATAATTTCAAAAGCTTCATCTAATGTTCGTCTTAGAGTTTCAGTGAGACCCAAGGGAATTGTTATAGAAAGTATTTTCACAAGGACCACCATTGATAGACATGTGAGGTTATCATCAACTGATGATGTCAATGCATACTCATTCATTGATAGCATCTGGACCATATAATTATTTGTAGGCTCTCCTCTCTTTTTTCCATTTATCCATTTATTCATGTCTTTCACACATTGCACTGCCATCCACAAAGATGCCTCATAAAGGCAACTAGGACACGCATATTTCATCTCCTCTATCAATGAGGTTATGGAATGAAGGTCCTCCCTAGTTTCTTGGCTATTCGAGGGACGATAGTGCTTGATGAATATTATTACTGGAATGATAGATAGACATAGAGGAAGAAAGGCAATAATAAAAAGGATAAGTATAAACAACGCTAACAACCCAAACTTAAGTGACACTTTAGATATGCTCACAATGAGCTTATTTACCGACCTTGTCTTCATGAATGAAAATTGAATGAAGAAATCGTCAAACTCTGTCCCTAAAATACCATGAACCACATCGGCGAACCGCCATAGCAACATTGCTAATTGGAATTCTAAAAAATTATTAACATCAATGTTCGAGACGTAGATCTTGGTGTTCATCAATATCAATGCAAGCCATCGAAAGCCGATCGTTAAACCACCTATTATTACAATGACAATTTGAGAAATAACTATCGCCCACATTGACCACCTATAATCAGAAATGCCTTCACAAAACTCAAACTTATCAAGAATAAGTGATCGAAAGGCGGCCTGTGAGACAACCACTAAGCACAATATACATACAATGTCCACGACAACACCAGAATAATCATTGCAAAATATTAATTGGGGATTAAATGCGCGACCACTTATGTACCAATACTTCAATCGATCGATGAATCTCGGTCTCCTATTGTCTCCAAATGAATCTCTATTTGCCTCTGCGAGAGAACTTTTTATGTTTCTGTTCCCCAGAACGGAACACCATAACATGAACAACAATGTCAACATGCAACATAAGATCACGATATGCTCTATCATAAATGAAAAGATTACTCCAGTGGACATTTGCATGCATATGTTAACAAAAATGGTAATTACAATAAGACTCAAGGCGATCATGTTTGCAATGCTCTCAGAATATCTATTGGTTCCTAGTGAAGGCATGAAGAAACCAATACATATGCATACCATTGTTGTGCCCGTAAGCTTTGATAATTGGTCTCTGGCACTAGGCATATAAGTCGTAAGATCTACTGGAAGTTTTGAAGCTACTCCAATAAGCGTTAATGTAGCAGAATTAAGTGAGAAAAAACGACAAGGAATATATAGATTTTTACGACGAATCCCAGAGATTGTGTCAAGGAGCATTAGTAAAAGACATACCAATGTGGCTCCAGCAACATACAAGCCAATAAGAGGAATTGGAGAAGAATATTGATTCGCGTCTGAGTTTGTATTATTCATGCATAAAGGCTTTGCCATTTTCTTGTATAGTATTATAATCATCAACAAATCTAATCTTTCTTATAGGGCTAATTGTGAGGGTATTGTATTCCTTACTTGTTTGAAGAAAAACATACGACCCCCAAATGAGGCATGGCATTGCTTGACTACAACTCCATCCCTTGCTTGTTTAGTTTCCAATCTTTTAAGGTGAATTTGCTTTTTTTGAGTTAGAAGAACATCTGCAGTTAGGACATAAAAGTAACAGACCCAAATCAGTTAGATCAATCTGTAGTTATTATAAGCATTAGAAAATAATATAAAAGCTTTGATCCACAATATGACTTCTTATACTCTGTTAATTAGCTGTTAGAATGATCATGTTCTACCAAAATGATACAGATGATCAAAGTTGGTAACGCAAGCAATTATCAATAATATTATCACAATAATACATATGAAAGGTCAATAATATCTCCCCCAGCTTCAGAAAGTAAGTTAGACTTAAAATAATTGCTTTAATTACTAGCTGCAATTTTCAGTATAAGGAACTGGTTCTTCTAATCTATATCATTTTTCTTTACTGTTTAAATATCTTTTATTTTAAAAATTAAAATAAATAAATTTATAAATACTTATTTGGGGGAACCCATTTAATGAACCTTTTATAATTCCACGTTGAAACTATTCATGCCTCTTTAATTACTTTTTTTCTGAGTTTAATTTGCTTTTTTGAGTTAGAGGAACTTGTTGATCATTTAGGATATATAAGTAAAGGGCCCAAATCAGATAATTAATTAATTAATCTGTTGTTATTAAGCGTAAGAAAATAATTGTTTTTTACAACTTTAAAAAAAAAAGTAGAAAGCCAGTCAAAAAATTATTTTTTTTTTAGTAAATATTTTCATTTTTTCTACCTCTAATTGAAGTATAACTTATGCAATAAAAATAAATAAAAATTTATAACTTATTACATTACAGCCTAAACCCCTACTAAAAATACAAATATACATCTAAGATGAAGGAGCCGCCCGTAAAATTTGAAAATGGTTAGGGGTAAACTTGTCCTTTCAAGGGCGGAGTTATAGAAGTATGGCAAGTAGTAGTTGAGCTAACAGCGAGAGAGAGAGAGAGAGAGCTGTTCTTCTCTGCTTCGCTTTCTTCATGAGCTCTATGCAACGTTAGGGTTTCTGAGAATAAAAACATCAAGAGATCGATCAAATTATCGAATTATCAAGAGATAAATGCTAACGATTAGATGTTTATTGTCACGGATCCGGCCTTTGATCCGCATTTCTTCGCTTTCTACTACTTCAGCCGCCGCAGTTCAAGCAGAGAGAACCATTCGTGAACACCATCCCTTTGAGCTCAGTTGTATCACTTTGGAGTCCTACGTGTTCGAATTGTGATAAACTAAAATAATCTTCTTGGCATATTGCTGATAGATTGGTCCATGTTGAACTAATATTTCCTATTCATTGTCAGGCAAAAGAAGCAGGGAGTAAACATGTTTTTGCATGCATGGGTGCTACATGGAGAGATACAGATTGCAGGAAGACCAACTTCAATCAAATCCTTGAATATGTGAAGGAAATTAGGTAAAGAAAAGATTATATGAGAAATAATTAGATAAAGGGAATTGAATAGAGAAGAAACATAGTTAGTTACTTACACTATTAAGGGTCTGGTGTCAGCACATGAAGAGGTTTGAGATTGGTGCACGAGTTTTTTCTTTTTTATAATGTTATAAGGTAGTTTTCTATTTCTTGTATTCTTTTTCCATGTTGACACGGGTGTAATAACTTTGAATGGTAATATGTTTCCCAGAGATATGGACATGGAGGTTTGCTACACTTTGGGCATGCTAGAGAAGCAGCAAGCTTTGGAGTTAAAGAAGGCAGAGCTTACTGCAAAGATCATGATGCATCTAGAGAGTACTACCCAAAAATCATAACCACAAGATCTTATGATGAACGCATGGAATTATTTTACGAAAGCCTTGACGACCGAGAATTTTTTGAGGCTTGAGCATGCACAAAGGAAGTGCATGAATCATGTTTAAGGGGGAATGTTAAATATTAACCTATATATAGTAAATATTATTCATTTGAGAATTATATGATTCATTTATTTAGTGTGAACATAATTAATAGACTTATGAATGTATCTAGGAGTTAATGAATTCATGTACGTGCTTCGGATAGTATGGTCCATGAACTTAGTAATTTATATATGTCAAGGTTTATGAAATATTGATCATAAATGCATTTATTGTATTTGCCTAAGTAGAGTCCTATAAATATCCTATGTATATTTCATTTGAAAATCGAGCAAGTGGACAAGTTTAGGTGCAAGTTTAATTTCTTTTCCTTAATTCTTTGATTATATTCTAGTTTAGAGTTTGGATGCTCACTATGTTTCCATCGGTGTGGATGAGGGTTTTGAAGCCCCTATATTTCTTTTGAAATCACAAAACAAACGCATAATTTACAAAATATTACTTGAGAACATATGAAGTAAGAAAAAAAAAAAAACAAAAGCAGAAGAAGAAAAAAAATCCTTGATTATAGTTACATAAAAGAAATATATTTGCTTAAAATTATTCAAAGACATTAACTTGAACCCATTTCTACATCAGACCTACTAGAAACCACATCTCTGGTAGTAGCACCACCGTCTTCCGCTATTGTGCTATTTTTAGTGTTTGCATCGTGGTCATGGAAATCAAGGAAGCTGTAAACATTAGCATCCTTTGGAAACTCCCATTTCTTTTTATTCTTCAATGATGAATCAAGTCCACAAAGTAGCTTGATGATAACTTCTGCTATTTCTTCATATTCTTCAACTGGGCACATATTTGGAAGTCGAGCAAGAAATGAATGTAGCATACTAGCAAATAATTTCTCAATACATTTACAAAGCTCTTCAACCGTTGTACACTCATGACCCTTAATGAACTCTCTTAAAATTTTGAACTCACGGCTTAGAAGTACGTCCTTGTGTTTTGTGCATATACTATCAACAACGGAGATCACATAATCCACTGAACCAAAATGATATTTTGAATCCATCTTGCTTAGATCAATATCTCCACTTGTCCATAGAAGTTTTGCAAGCTCATGTCTCCTTCGATCTCCTACATCTTCAACATTTACTCTCTCATCAATAAAGTAAATAATTTCAAAAACTTCATCTACTGCTAGTCTTAGAGTTTCAGTGAGATCTAAGGGAATTGATATAGAAAGTATTTTCACAAGGACGACCATTGATAGGCATGAGACTTTTGTTGGAAACGTAGTGAGCACACAAACTCTAAACAAGAAAAAATATGGAAGAAGGAGAAGGACTTGAACTTGCACTTAAACTTGTGCACTTTGCTTAATTTGAAAATGAGAAATACATGAGGTATTTATAGGATCCTACCTAGGAAAATACAATAAATGCATACATGAATCTTCACATACATGAACCACTATGTTCATGGATCACACTTTCCTAGGTACATGCAATCTTCACATACATGAACCACTAAGTTCATGGATCACACTTTCCTAGGTACATGCAATCGTCACATACATGAACCTATTAAATATGTTCACATTAAGATACATTCACTATAAAGATTCCAAATGAATTCTTCAGTTTTGGAATTTGAACAGATGCCAACATTCGCCCCCTCAAATCAAAACTGCTTCATGCCTAGCATGTCTCTTAGCTTCATAAAAATTTCACCTGATAATGGTTTAGTGAATATATCTGCTACTTGTTCAGTAGTGTGACAATATTGGAGCTCTACAGTCTTCTGCTTCACATGATCACGAAGAAAATGAAACCGAGTATCAATGTGCTTGCTCCTTCCATGATGGACTGGATTCTTTGCAAGCTGGATAGCTGACATGTTGTCCACAAATATCACAGTTGGCTCCTCCTGTGGATGATCCAGCTCCTTCAAAATATTCCGTACCCATATTGCTTCACAAACAGTAGATGAAGCTGCTATATACTCTGCTTCACAAGAAGATAGAGCCACTATTTTTTGTTTCTTGGTGGTCCAAGAAAATGCAGTTGTGCCAAGATAGAAGACATAGCCACTGGTGCTTTTTCTTTCATCTTGGTCCCCTCCCCAATCACTATCTGAATAGCCTACTAATTTTGCATTTTCACCATAATTATAAAATAGACCAAGATTAAGTGAGCCTTTGATATACCTTAGTATTCTCTTTGCAGCTAGCCAATGTGACTCCTTTGGTGTCTCCATGTAACGACTCACAAGTCCAACGCCATACATAATATCGGGCCTTGTGATTGTCAAGTACCTCAGGCTTCCAACCAGACTCTTGAAAAAAGTTGAGTCCACAAATCCTCCATTTCCTTCTCTTGAGAGTTTCATACCTGTAGCAACTGGAGTGTTCACAGTGTTGCAATTACTCATCTTGAATTTCTCCAAAATTTCCTTCATGTACTTTGTTTGAGATATAAATATCCCATCTTGTTGTTGCTTCACTTCAATCCCAAGGAAATAGGACATCAGTCCGTTGTCTGTCATCTCAAACTCTTTAAACATTGACAGCTTGAATTCCATAAGCATTTCACTGCTAGTTCCTGTGTACAACAGGTCATCAACATATAGGCAAATAATCAAAAATTCACCTTGATGATTTTTCTTCATGTAGACTGCATGCTCATATGGACATTTGGTGAAACCATTATGTTGAAGATAGCTATCAATGCGTGCATTCCAAGCTCTTGGCGCCTGCTTTAAACCATATAATGCCTTTTTCAGGCGATATACCTTGTTTTCTTCTCCGTCAATTTCAAAACCTTCTGGCTGGTGAATATACACTTCTTCTTCGAGAATGCCATTGAGAAAGGCTGATTTGACATCAAGCTGATATATCTTCAAATTATGATGAGCGGCAAGTGCAATCAATAATCTCACCGTGTCAAGTCTTGCAACTGGTGCAAAAACCTCTTCGTAGTCGATACCGTACTTCTGCTTGTAGCCTTTAGCAACTAGTCTCGCTTTGTAACGAGAAACTTCACCCTCAGCAGTACGTTTGATTTTGTACACCCACTTGACGCCAATAGCCTTTTGATTTGTTGGAAGTGTGGTCATCTCCCAAGTGTCATTCTTCTGAATAGCATGAATCTCCTCCTCCATTGCCGATCGCCAACATTCTTCTTCGACAGCTTCTTGGAAGGTCAGAGGCTCGTGATCAGCATATAAACAGAAGAGGTTGGTCTCTTCGTCTTCTTCTCTTTGATTATAAATCTCCGCGAGACTTCTCATTTTGATGGGACTTTGGTGAATGGAAGATCTGTTTCTACTACTTTCTGCTGAAGATGGGGAGTTTATTCTTGGAGAAGGTGTGTCATGTTGAGGAGATGGTGGTATACCTGGTGGAACTTGTGTTGGGGGTTCTTCAAGTTCTTCAAACACTTGCTGCTCTTTGGCCTTCTCATCATTATTCCAGCTCCATGTTTTATCTTCATCAAAGATAACATCTCTACTAACCACTAATTTCTTTGTTAGTGGATTATAGAGCTTGTATGCTTTCGATTCTTCACTATAGCCGAGAAAGATGCATTTCTCACCACGATCATCCAGCT
Organism: Paratinospora sagittata; assembly: GCA_035771175.1. Classification (NCBI taxonomy): domain Eukaryota; kingdom Viridiplantae; phylum Streptophyta; class Magnoliopsida; order Ranunculales; family Menispermaceae; genus Paratinospora; species Paratinospora sagittata. The sequence goes on from CM069595.1 coordinate 49,544,087, forward strand.
TCTTTCTGTTGGGCTTGGGGACTTGAGAATATGCAACACACCCAAAGATTCTTAGGTGTGCAACAGTTGGTTTGTAGCCGCTCCACGCCTCTTGAGGTGTCATGTGCTTTACACTTTTGGTAGGACATCGGTTCAGCACATATGATGAGCACGCCACAGCTTCCGCCCAGAATTGCTTTGGCAATCCTTTCTCCTTGAGCATAGTTCTTGTCATGTTAAGAATCGTGCGATTCTTTCTTTCAGCGATCCCATTTTGCTGTGGGGTGTAAGCCGCAGTATATTGATGTTTTATGCCTTCTTCCCTGCAATACTCATCAAATACTTTTGAGGTGTATTCTCCACCTCGATCAGAGCGGAGAGTTACAATTTTGTGACCACTTTCTTTTTCTACATGGGCTTTATAATTTTTGAATACAACAAAAGCAGCTGATTTTTCTTTAAGAAAATAAACCCATAATTTTCTGCTGAAGTCGTCAATGAAAGTAATAAAGTATCTATTACCTCCTAGCGACTCATGTTCAATAGGTTCACATATGTCAGTGTGGATCAGTTGAAGTGGTGTCGTTGCTCTCCATGATTTGCCGCTGGGAAAAGGAAGTCGTGTTTGTTTGCCAAGTATACAAACATCACAAGTGTTACTTGGCGGCTCGATCATTGGTAACCCATGCACCATGCTTGATGAAGATAGTAGTTTTAGACCGCTAAAGTGGAGATGCCCAAGGCGATGATGCCACTTCCATGACTCACTTTCTTTGACTCCATAGAAGCATTTCTCTGACTTTGTGCTAAGATGAAGTGGGAACATTCGATTTTGGGTCATCGGAACATGTGCGATGATTCTTCCACTTGTATCTCTCAAAATGAGAGAGTTGTCTCTCATTTGTATGTTATATCCCTTTTCTACAAGCTGCCCAATGCTAAGAATATTGCTTTTCATATTAGGTACATAATACACATCAGAGATATACCCATTCTTACCATCCTTTTGATAGATTTTTACTTTCCCTTTGCATTCAACTGATAGTTTGGAGGAATCTCCCAAGTTCACCTTTCCGTGGACTTCTTCCGTAAGTTCTACAAACAATTCTTTCTCGCCACACATATGATTGCTTGCCCCAGAATCAAGATACCAATTTTTATATGAAGTATGTGAATCATCATGTGCAAGAAGTAGGATAGAATCATTACCTACATCATGTGATGTCTCTGCAACATTGGCTTGTTCATCAATTTTTAATCAACAGTCGGAGGCGTAGTGTCAAAATTTATTGCAGTTAAAACATTGGACATTCCTTGTCACACCCTGAGTTGCACAGCGTGCCCCCTACCCAGGTGCGGGCGCACCCCCTCGGGGCGAACGCCTAGCCATTATGGATCCATAATATTGTCTCATCTCGGCCAGCCACGCCACACAAGGACGCCGGAGACCGAGATCATTTATCCATATTATTCACACTCCCATGAATAATATAGGGCCTCCCCCAAGTTCGAACTCGCAACCTCTTCCTCATAAGGTTAGATTTCGCAACTTGAGTATCCATTGAACTAACCTTATGAGGAAGAGGTTGCGAGTTCGAACTTGGGGAAGGCCCTATATTATTCATGGGAGTGTGAATAATATGGATAAATGATCTCGGTGTCCGGCGTCCTTGTGTGGCGTGGCTGGCCGAGATGGGACAATATTATGGATCCATAATGGCTAGGCGTTCGCCCCGAGGGGGTGCGCCCGCACCTGGGTAGGGGGCACGCTGTGCAACTCAGGGTGTGACATTCCTGTTGGCTCCATGTCCATAGGATCTTCCTCTACCTCGGTTACCTCCTCGTCCTCTAAAGCTTTGATTCTTGTGCTGACTTTGGCTTGATTGTTGAGTTGTACCTCGCCCTCGGCCTCTGCCTCAACCACGGTTGGAGGTAGATTTTCTTTGATCATTTAGAGTCAGCTTGGACTCTAATGCTTGTTCCAATACAGCTGGATTAGATTTCTTCTGCATCCTTTGCTCATGTACTTGTAGTGAACCCAATAATTCCTCAATTGTAAGTATCTCCAAGTTCTTAGACTCTTCGATAGCTACAACTACATGCTCAAATTTAGAGGAAAGGGATCGGAGTACCTTCTCGACGACACGGATGTCATCTAGCTTCTCACCATTTCTCTTCAAGCCATTCACGATTATTAGCAACCGTGAAAAATAATCGGACACCGATTCACCATCATTCATGTGGAGAGCTTCAAACTCGCCTCGCAATGCTTGAAGACGAACCCGCTTCACTCGATCATCTCCTTTGAAGATGGAAACAAGAATATCCCATGCTTCTTTGCTTGTTGTTGCTTCAGCAACCTTTTCGAAGGTAGCTTCGTCCAACCCTTGATAGAGTATAAACAAAGCTTTTTTATCCTTCTTCCTTTGCTCCTTAATAGCCTTCTTCTCATCTGCTGTACATGCAGCCTCTTGCTCGCCAGTGGGTTCCACAAAACCATCGTTAATGGTTTCCCAAAGATCTTGAGATCCAAACAAGGCTTTCATTTGGATACATCATGAACCATAGTTATCCTTTGATAACTTGGGAACTTGTTGCTGGACAGAATTCATCCTGGCTCTGATACCATTTTGTTGGAAACGTAGTGAGCACACAAACTCTAAACAAGAAAAAATATGAAAGAAGGAGAAGGACTTGAACTTGCACTTAAACTTGTGCATTTTGCTTAATTTGAAAATGAGAAATACATGAGGTATTTATAGGACCCTACCTAGGAAAATACAATAAATGCATACATGAATCTTCACATACATGAACCACTATGTTCATGGATCACACTTTCCTAGGTACATGCAATCTTCACATACATGAACCACTAAGTTCATGGATCACACTTTCCTAGGTACATGCAATCGTCACATACATGAACCTATTAAATATGTTCACATTAAGATACATTCACTATAAAGATTCCAAATGAATTCTTCAGTTTTGGAATTTGAACAGATGCCAACAACTTTACCTTTAAAGAAATTCTTCAATCTGAGACGAAAACCGAACAAAACACTCACCGATTGGAAGACAAAAATCGGAGAAGACGAAGATGAAGAAGAAACAGAAGAAAGAAGAAATAAGAAAGAGATGATGGCGGTCGGCCTTAAGAGAGAGATCAAGAGAGCTTCTGGTGAGCCAACATAGTGTTGGTCTGGTGGCATCCTCGAGAAGGGTGTTGGGCAGCTAGGCGTTGGGAGGGAGTCTCAGATTATCTTGTTCCACTGCTTTCACTTTTCAGCTCCACGGGTTTCAGCTTTGCGTTAATGATTTCGTCGTCGGCCCTACATTGCTTTCTTATCTACATGCGTTAAGTCATTTAGTGTAGATGGGGCTTTGCACGCCCCGACATTTTTTTTTTTTTAAATCACTAAACAAACACATATAATTTACTGAATATTACATCGAATCCAATCCATACTTTTTACATATGAAGTAAAAAAACAAAAATTCAAACCCTTAACTTGCACCCATTTCCACATCAAGACTAGTACTAGAAATTAAACCCCATCATCACCGATACTAGCACCATGTTGTGCTATTTTGAATGTTTGCATTATGGTCTTGGAAATCAAAGAAGCCAGTAACATTAGCATCCTCTAGAAACACCCATGGAACTTTGTTCTCCACCGATGAGTCAAGTCCACAAAGTAGCTTGATGATAAATTTGACTCTTTCTTCATACTCTTCAAATGGGCACATATTGACTTCTTTGAATATCGTATTTGGAAGTTGAGCAAGAAATGAATATAACATACCAGCAAATAATTGCTCAATACATTTACAAAGCTCTTCAACCGTTGTACAGTCTTGTTCATCAATGAACTCTCTTACCATTATCAACTCACGGCTTAGAATTACTTCCTTGGATTTTGTTTCTAGACTGTCAACAACTGAGATCACGTAAGCCACTGAACCATAACGCTCTTTCAAATCTATCTTGCTTAGATCAATATCTCCACTTGTCCACAAGAGTTTCGCGAGCTCACGCCTCATTCGATCTTCTACATCTTCAACATTTACTCTCTCATCAATAAAGTAAATAATTTCAAAAACTTCATCTAATGCTCGTCTTAGAGTTTCAGTGAGATCCAAGGGAATTGATATAGAAAGTATTTTCACAAAGACAACCATTGATAGGCATGAGACTTTTTCTCCTCTTAAGAAAGTCTTCCTTATACCAATTTCTTGGTAGTCAATCAAAAGAGTGTCAGCTGATGATGCGTCGATTGTCGATAGCATTTGGACCATATAATTATTTGTAGACGCACTTTTCTTTCCATTCATCCATTTATTCACGTCTTTCTCACATTGCCTTGCTATCCACTCGATACCTTGTACAGGTAAATATGACTCTTATATTCCTCCATTTTTAAAAATGAAATTATGTCATCATCCTGGCTAGTTTTGCTATTCGAGGGACAACATTGCATTATTAATCTTGTTGAAAGGATAGATAGACATAGAGGAATAAAGGCAATAATGAGAGAGATAAGTATAAAGATCACCAACAACCCAAACTTAAGTGACAATCGAGATATGGTCACAATGAACTTCTTTATCGACCTTGTCTTCATCAATGAAAATTGAAGGATAAAATATGGAAATTCCGTCCCTAAAATACCAGCACGAAGCTCGTCATGATTGAACCTATCCTTCAATGATTTTAATTGGGTCCATAAAAAATAACGAATATTGTTGTCATTGTTGACCTTGGCATCCAACAATATTAATGCAAGCCATCGAAAGCAGATTGTTAAACCACCTATTATTATAGTAACAATTTGACTAATAATTATTGTCCACACTGACCACCCATAATCAGAAATGCCTTCACAAAACTTAAGCTTATCAAGAATAAGTGATCGAAAAGCAGCTTGTGATATAACCACTAAGCACAGTATACAAATAATGTCCACAACAACACCAGAGTAATCATTGCAAAATATTAATTGGGGATTGAGCGTTCGACTCATTATATACGAATTCTTCAATCCACGCATGAAATTTCCTCCGGTAACGTCACCAAATTGAAATCTAACTCCCAGTGCAATTGAAATTTTAAGGCTTCTGTTCTCCAAAGTAGAACACCATAACAGGAACAACAATGCCAACAAGCAGCCCAAGATCAGGATATGCTCAACCATAAATGAAAAGATTACTCCTGTGGACATTTGTATGCATATGTTAACGACAATGGTAATTACTAGAAGGCTCAAAGCAATCATGTTTGCAATGCTCTCAGATTCTCTATTGATTCCTAGAGAAGGCATGAAGAAACCAATACATATGCATATCATTGCAGTGCCGGTAAGCTTAGATAATTGGTCTCTAGCACTAGGCATATAAGTCGTAAGATCTACTGGAAGCTTTGAAGCTACTCCAACAAGTGTCAACGTAGCAGAATTAAGTGAAAAAAATCGACAAGGAATATATAGATTCTTACGACGAAGCCCAGAGATTGCGTCAAGGAGCATTAGTAAAAGACATACCGATGTAGCTCCAGCAATATACAAGCCAATAAGGGGAATTGGGGAAGAATATTGATTTGCATCTGAGTTTGTGTTATTCATGCACAAAGGCTTTTGCCATTTGCTTGGTATAGTATAACGATCATCAACAAATCTCTAGTCTTTCTTATATGGTTAAATTGAGAGGGTATTGTATGCCTTACTTGTTTGAAGAAAAGCAAAAGCTCCAAGTACGGCATGGCATCACTTGGATATAGAACAATATCCCTTTCTTGTTTAGTTTGCAAAACTGTATTATCAAGTTGGTATCCATTTCATACAAATTGGATGATTAATACTGTATTTGGTATCCATTTCATATATTGCATTAATATATTATCAATTCTAATTTACAAGTTTTAGAAAATAAAAATAAAAAAGTTCCATATATCAAACTTGTTACTTTTCAGTTAATAAGAATTTTTCTTTTTTTTCCAAGATAGACAAAATTTTAAATACTAGAAACTATATATACAATTTTGTTATAGGTTATACTTTTCATTATTGTTATTATTATTATTATTATTATTATTATTATTATTTTGGTTAATTGGTCAATTCATTTCTCTTTATTATAAGTCATAACATACGTACTCTCAACTTCATTTGCACAATACTGTCTAAAATCAATTATATATATTTTTAAGATATTCTTTTTTGTATGCTAATAAATCCCGACGGGCCAACCCAATGACGATGGGTTAGTTTGAGTTGAGTTGGTCGGATTATTTAATCTACTAACATATTGATCATGAAATTGCATAGTCTACTTAAGATATCTACAACCACGGATTATAAATAACATTTTATAAAAATATTTTTAATTCAAATGTAAATATTATGATAGTTATTAAGATGATTTCTTTTAGGCTATTTTACATCATGATATTTTGGCTAATTCAATCATTATAAATGTCTAAGACGAAAATAATAAATAAAGTAATATCTACTATTTTATTAGTTCAGATTAGTTATAAAATCTTGACTCAATTCAAACAAGATAGAGTTACAAATTTTTAGACCTAACCTAACTCAAAAGATTTAGTTCAGTAGGGTTAATCGGGTTGGTGGGTTAGATGAACACCCTAAGGAGCTGTTTGGTACATAAAATTAGATGAGATTAGACTATTTTAAGCCTCAATCTCATATTTGGAGGTGAGGTGGCATGAGATTTTATCCCCTTCCACCAGGATAAAACAATCCTACTATTTTATCCCACCTTCTTTTTTTTTTCTCGTCTTCTTCTTCTTCTACTTTTTTCTACTCTTTCTGCAACTTTCTTCTTAAAAAAATAAAATAAAATAATACACTGGTTTGCGCCCTTTTGGTTTTTGATTTTTTTTTTAAGATTTAATATAATTTAAAAATATATATATATAAATTTAATTCAATTCCAAACATATTATCAAATATAAAATTACTTTATTTTTAATTCTATTATATTTTATCATATTCTATTTAATACAACCTAATTTAATAAAAATAATTTTATTATGTCTCCCGTAGCAAACACCTTGCTTAGCAAAGACCTTGAGACCCCGAACGATAAAGGAGAGAGGTTAAAATAGACTTTACAAAACGTTACAATATTACACTTCAGCTATTTAAAAAAAAAAAAACATATAGAACCGAGACGACGGAGCCGTCCGTAAAATTTGAAATTGGTTAGGGGTACATTTGTCATTTCAATGCGGAGTTATAGAGGAATGGCAAGTGGTAGTAGTTGAGCTAACTGAGAGCGAGAGAGAGAGAGAGAGAGAGAGAAGAGAGTTACAGAAGCTCTTCTTCTCACTCCCTCGCTTTCTTCATGAGCTCTCTTCTGCAAGGTTAGGGTTTCAGAAAATTTAAAACATTAAGAGATCGATCGATTTATCTAATTTTCAACTGAGAAATGATAACGATTAGATCTGTATTGGCACGGATTCGGCCTTTGATCCGCATTTCTTCGTTTTCTACTACTTCCGCCGCTACAGTTCAAGCTGAGAGAACCATTCGTGAAGGTCCGAGAAATGACTGGAGCAGATATGAAATCAAAGATGTTTACGATTCTCCTGTTCTCGATCTCCTCTTCCATGGCGTCAGTTTCTCTCCCTCTGTCTCACTCTCTTTGTATCTATCTATCTATCTATCTAACTGGTTCTTGAGCTTTCAGAGGAGTGGATTTGAAGTAGTTTTTCTTGATTTGATTGTGTTTTGAAGGATGTTTGTGACTATTTGCTTGATCTGATACACTGAATTTCTCAGTGTTTGTGGTGCTTACAATGAGTAGACATTGGTCCTTGAATTGAATGAAGAATTTCCTGAACTTGAAATGGTTTGGAGTTCGTTTTTGAGTCCCCTTAAATTACGGATTTAGAGTGGTGGCTAGATTCTTCTTTTGGATTTGAAGTTCGATTGGATAAGCTTTGCGCAAAATTACTGTATTAAGTCATTAAAAATTGTGTTTTTTTAATTTTAAGTTTTATTTGTTAATTTTTTTTATGATATTAGACCAGGGGGCGTTACTCTCTCTTTATCCTTGAGATGAATGATATGCAGTATCGGATTCTGATACTCTTTTTGGTCCTTTGTGTTGTACTCATTAGTTTTTGTCTTAGTGTGGCTAATTAACAATCAGCTTAATCTTTATCTGACTTTTTGCTTTCCAAGGTGCTATTGAAGCTCAGATGTTGTATGGCCTTGCTAAATTTTGGTTCTTCACAATCCCGATCTTTTTTGCGTAGTATTGATGTAATATGTGCGTTTACAGAATCAATTATCCAGGACTTACTTGAGAATTGATACTTCTCAAACTTCACTTCATACTGCATGACACATCTTAAGTATTTTTCTATTACATGTGCACTCTCATCTAGAGAGAAACTATATGACATGAGGTGTAAAAACTTGGGTATTATCACTAACCCTGAAGTAGATTGAGTTGGAGGACGTTTTTGTGAAAAACATATATTTTGAATATGGAAATCCTATGCATTAATGCCTGGTTACAAACATTATGTGAAGAGTCTGAAGACATAGGTCATCATTTTGACATTAAATATACTTGTTGTAGGCTCAAGTTCACAGACATGCACACAACTTTAGGGAAGTACAGCAGTGCACTCTTCTTTCTATAAAGACTGGTGGATGCAGTGAAGATTGTTCGTATTGTCCACAATCATCTCGGTATAGCACCGGATTGAAAGCTCAAAAGCTGATGAACAAGGATGCTGTCCTGGAGGCAGCAAAGAAGGTGCAGTTTTGTCTTCTTTTTGACATTTTGTGTTACATTTCTTTAAGTCCGGATGACCATGAATGTGAAAAAACTTGGTGAAACTTCCACTTCATTTTCCTGACTCCTAAGATATCCAACCTCTCTAGTTCCCAAGGGAACTATTTTCAAGGTTAATACTTGCAAACCACAGGGTCCTGGCTATACTTTTCTTTGTAATACTAGTTATACCTACACATTTTTTTCATGCAAAAGCATTTCCATACTCAACATAATTTGACTCAGCAAAGCTTTTTCCCAATTGCGTGGGGTACGTGTTTGTGTGTATACACGCGCGCGCATGTCTCTGTATATTTATTTGGTGAAATGAACTAGAAAACAATAACATTTTGGAAATTTTGCTACAAAAAACCAGTATATGAGAAGCACACCTCAGTGAGTCGGTATGAACTCCGAAGGGTGTACTATTTCATTGAGCTCTGTGGTATCACTTTGGAGTCCTACGTGCTCAAATTGTAATGAAGTAAAATGACCTTCTTAGCATATTGCTGATAGATTGGTCCATGTTGAACTAATATTTCCTATTCATTGGCAGGCAAAAGAAGCAGGTAGTACACGTTTCTGCATGGGTGCTGCATGGAGAGATACAGTGGGCAGGAAGACCAACTTCAATCAGATCCTTGAATATGTGAAGGAAATTAGGTAAAGAAAAGATCAAATGAGATGTACTTAGATCAAGGGAATTAAATAGAGAAGAAACATACTTACACTGTTAAGGTTCTGGCCTCATCACATGGAGAGGTTTGAGATTGGTGCATGAGTGCTTTTTTTTTTTAAATGTGATAAGGTAGTTATCTATTTCTTGTATTCTTTTTCCATGTTGGCATGCGTGCAATTAATTTGAATGGTAATATGTTCCCAGGGATATGGACATGGAGGTTTGCTGCACTTTGGGCATGCTAGAGAAGCAGCAAGCTTTGGAGCTAAAGAAGGCAGGGCTCACTGCTTACAACCATAATCTTGATACATCTAGAGAATACTACCCAAAAATCATAACCACTAGATCTTATGATGAACGCCTGGAAACTCTTCAGTTTGTTCGTGAAGCTGGGATTAGCGTCTGTTCAGGCAATTTCTGATCTAGATCTCTGAGTCCTTCTAGATAAATTTATAATATTATATAGCATGGTTTGGCTTAGCAGCTTAATAAATTAGTACGTCAATGGTTAACATGAGGTCCATTCTTAATCAGGCATTTTTTAGAAAAAAAGGTTGATGTTGTTATATGATAATGTGTCAGATTTTTTTTGTCTATATTATGTTATGAGTAAAAGCTTAAAAAGTGCACATCCTTGATGCAGTAGACTCCCTGAGATTAAAAATCTACAGATGATTGAAAGCATAGAATAACATACTCCTTGAGAGGAGATTTGGATTGTGCCATGACAAGTGGAAGCTGCTTTTTTGAAACTGTTGTATCATTCCAAGCAAAGGGTGGCTTCCGCTTATTATTCAGGAATAGATTAACAGCCACAATGGATCTTTGGAAGCACCTTGATCTGTGAGCCTGCTTCTAGGTTTTGGTTAACTAGGAAAAATATTGTTCAAGGAGGCATCTGAAGCCAATTAGTGGCATGATGCTGCAGAGGGAAAGGGCAGGAAAAAAGAGGAGGGGGTGGGGCCACAAGCTTTAACTTGCTTATTTTCCGTTTTTTCAATTTGATGTATTGTTTTATCCTTGTCAATTACTGATAAACCCTTAACTTTCTGCCAACAGGAGGAATTATAGGCCTTGGAGAAGCAGAAGAAGATCGAGTAGGCCTGTTGCACACACTAGCTACACTCCCTACACACCCAGAAAGTGTTCCCATCAATGCACTAGTTGCAGTTAAAGGCACACCTCTCCAAGATCAGAAGGTATTTTTTGAAACTGTCAGTGCCATTTATATACATTGAAACTAATGAACTGAAAAGCTATCTTAGGCAGGAGGTCCAATAATGTATATCAAGCTAATACATACACTAATTTAATCAACCTAAGATGAAAAGCTTGCTATAAGTTAAATGAAATGACCAAGAAGTATGAATTCTGTAGTTTTGAAAGAGAATCATGGTACTTTAGCTACAACAAGCTTCTGTTTTTTAAACAAGAAATTATGACGAAAAATAATATCGGTGCTAAAAGTGATCATAACTATGTGCTATTTAGTTTAGATGTTCATCAATTATGGATTTTCTAGCCATCTCATGCCAACTTCATTTTTTTCCAGCCAGTTGAAATATGGGAGATGATTCGAATGATCGCCACTGCACGAATTGTAATGCCAAAATCAATGGTCAGGCTATCAGCTGGGAGGGTTCAATTTTCCATGCCAGAGCAGACCCTGTGCTTCCTTGCCGGTGCCAATTCCATCTTCACCGGCGAGAAGTTATTAACAACGCCCAACAATGATTTTGATACTGATCAGCTGATGTTCAAGGTGCTTGGCCTCACTCCAAAGCCCCCAAGCTTTTCCGAGGAAACATCAGCACCAGCTTTCGAAGAAGAGAGACATGAAGAAGTAGCCTCTGGTTCTGCTTAAGATAATCTAGTCGGAGTAAGAAGAACTAAGAGAGTTGTAATTTTTTTTACAGGAATGCTGCCCTCTCTTTGTATGAATTGCTGTGGCGCAAGCAAATTTTATCGAGTCTTAGAAAGACTGGAGTTAGCTTAGTCTTCATCGTGCATGGTAACAAAGTTTATAAAATTCTAGGTGCCAAATTACCAACAGTGTCATACTACCACCAGCATTTCTCTAACTCTAACAAATAATAAACATTTAAATAAAAAATATATGTCAATGAACTTAGTAAAATATTGAAAAATAAAGAAACGAGACTATTTAAAAGATGATAAGAGTAGTCTAGATTTAAGAGAACTAATTAATAATTCATCATATAAATAGTCATGGGAAGAGTTAAAGTTAGGCAAGGCTCAAAGGGCATGGCAAATCCAAGTTTTTTTTAATTTTTTATCTTGTCATTGAAATTGTGGATTAAAGTTAGTTAGATTAGCGTTTTTCATTAACATAATGTGTTCAGAGTCCAAGGTTTAGGGTTTGACTAAAAGTATTATTTCACCGTCTTAATGGGATATTGGATAGATGTAATTAAATGCAATTAGATGAAATTTGTCCCACTTTCATCAATTCCACCAACCCCATACTCCCTCTCATCTATATTAAATTTAATATCAAACGGCAACCTTATTAAGTTGCATATGTCATCCTTTCTTAGATCTTATATTGGTGAAATCCCCGTGAACCAAGTATTCTACATGTTGTTGGCTTCTATTAACTTTTTATTGATTATTATTTTTATAAGAATTGAAATATTTTTCCATTTTTTTGCTACCATTCAATTTGAAAGAAAATCTTAGAGAAAAGGAAAGGAAAATAATACACGTAATTTTATATTACTTTTAAAGTATGTTTAATTAATTAACTATAATAGCATATAAATTTATTTTTTAATTAATAATGGCTGGCCTTAAGACCTCCACAAGTGGAACGGCCTCACAGTCACAGATGTCGTGGCCGCTTTGTTGGACTCCACGTGTTTTATATTTTTCATCTAAAAAATGGAAATTACATATCTTTTTTTTATTTATTTTTTGAAAGGTGGCAACGTTATAAAGGCAGATACAACAATGAGAAATATAACATGCCTACATGCCTAAATAAGAATTGTTTGAACCAACTATTATCATTTTAATTTTATATTTATTAGACAAAGAAAAGTTTTTATTTATTTATTTAGTTGTAAAGAGGTGAACCGTACATGAAAATAATAATTTTGTGGACTGTTGGATTAAATTAATAAGAACCTGAGAAAATATTCATCAAAAGGTCAAGGATTTGAAACGGGTTCTAAATATTTTCTGATTATTTATGTAATATGAGAAGCTTCACCAACTGGGTATCCATTTTTGTATTGGGTTTTGCTCTCTTCTTCTTCTTCTTCTTCTGCAGAAACCAATCTACTTCTCTTGAAAAAAACATGGCTGAAGAACTACCCAAATCCATTTATGACTTCACAGTCAAGGTGATGATGTTTTATTCTGACTTGGGCTTCTTATTTTATTTTTCTCCTTTTCCGCTTTCAGGGTATTGTTCTATTCTTTGTAATTCCTTGAGTTTAATCCTGTTCACTTCCAATCTTATAGCTTTTTTTTTTTTTTTTTTTTTTTGTAATATTTCTTTCAATGCTCTTGAACAGTGTTCTGGGAGTCTTGATGATGTCTTTTTAGATCTGCCCTTTGTTTATAATTCTTCCTGCTGTTGGATTTTTGCTGCTGATTTCATCATTTTAGATTCAAAATTTGATTTGTTGACCTTTTTCTTAATTAGTTACACGATTAGGTGACTGGTTGATTTCTTCTTTGTTGTTATTTGGTTTCCTTTTCTTTATTTTTTAGCATGATTTAAGTGATACTAGTTACTAGGGAACTAAGTCATGTTCTATTGGGTTCCCTTGATTCAAAGAAGAAATTTATGTGTTTTGTGATCTGGGGAAGAAGAAAATAACTTGGAGATACTTGCAATTAGCTTAATAAAATAAAAGAATTGGAAAGAGACAAAGAGGATTGTGTTGAAAGTGTTGGGTTCTCTAATTCAGTTTGGTTAAATCAGACCCAGAAGAGGGGTCAAGCTTGAAATAAAATGAAGCTGAATGATGATGATGATGATGATGATGATAGTGTTGGGATTAATCTACTTAAGGTTTGGATGGAGATGTTGTTCTTAAGACCTGATTTAAATAGAATCCTGTTTGTGCCTTTGTAGCTTTCCTGCTTTCTTCATCATTTTTAAAACTGTTGCCTTTTTAACCTTTTCACCTTTGATAAAGCTTCATAATCATCAATCATTATAAAAAAAGTTAGGAATTTTTTTGGTGGATTAGCTTTTTAAGGTTTGATTTGCTTGGAGATCCCTTTCTGGGTACATGCCTTTGACCCCCTCAGACCCTTTTTTTTTGTATATATCTTATTCTCTACTAACATGCTTCAATCTTTTATATTATTAACCAAACTAAAAACAGGATATTCGCGGGAATGATGTAAGCTTGAACACATATAGTGGAAAGGTTCTTCTAGTAGTCAATGTTGCTTCTAAATGGTATTTGATTTGATCCATTCAATTTTTTTATAAATTCTATCTTATTTTTATTGCTACTACTGCTGTTGTTTTCTTTTTTTCTTTTCTTTTTTTAAGGCAATAGTAACATAGATGTAGCTATGTGATTTGCTTATGTTTCTTTTGAGGTTGAAGATTTTGATTATGAAAACTCAGGTTGAATTGAAGGTTTACTGGATGGACTCATCTTCAGTATGAAAAATAACTCTAGAAATGACGACAAAAAAGCATATTTGATCATATAGTTTTTAAAATTTCAAATAAAAAATTTCAAATTTTAAGTCGATTAAAGCTGGGTTTTGGATTCTCCTTCCTTTGATACAAGTCATATGACCTTTTATGTGAACAATTTTTTTTTTCTTTTTCTGATGATGAATTCTTTTGGTATATGCAGTGGACTAACAAATTCAAACTACAAGGAACTGAATGTATTGTATGACAAATACAAAGACCAAGGTCAGATATATGCTGTTCTTGCAAGGAGCTCATCTTTATTTATCTTTGATAGGTTCCCTAATTCAAGAAATCAAGAAAATCAAGAAACTGTAAAACCCAAAAGAATCGATCTTATTTCCACCCTCTTCACAAACGAATACAAGAATCAAAAAATGTCTTCCCTGCTATTACAAAACAATTACAAAAGAACACCGGCTTTTACACTTACCACTGATTGCAAAATCTGTCACACTAACTGTCTGCTGTGGACACTTTAGCGTTCCCTCTTCTTGAATATACTTAATGTATTGGAGCCTTATCAATCATCTACAAGAATTCTATATTTCAGCAATCGTAGATTTATGATGATATTATTGTGACAGGATTTGAGATCCTGGCGTTTCCTTGCAACCAGTTTGCTGGTCAAGAACCAGGGAGTAACGACGAGATTCAGGAAGTTGCCTGCACATTGTTTAAAGCCGAATTTCCCATTTTTGATAAGGTATTTATAGTACTCCAAATTATGCAAACAATGCGAAAGTTATGAATTTGATGCCCTTGATTCAAAATCAAAGATGTTATAGAGCAATTTGTTTCTTATAGTTTTACTTTTAAAGATGCTATAATTGTTTTATTTCCAAAACACAACTTGTTGAACACCCTTCTATACTAAAAATTTTACACACTTGGAACAACTTCATTTAGTATAGTTTTTACATATTATTTCCTTTGAAGCTTTCTGCAATATATTTTCCTGTCTTTCTTAGATCGAAGTGAATGGAAAGAACACGGCACCCATCTACAAATACCTTAAATCCGAAAAGGGTGGGCTATTCGGTGATGGCATCAAGTGGAACTTCACAAAATTTCTGGTTAACAAAGAAGGAAAAGTTGTGGCAAGATATGCTCCTACCACATCTCCTCTGAAAATAGAGGTCAGAAAAGTATTCGATTTTCTATAATCTGTTTTCTGTTTAAAAAAATGAAAAAGTATATCTGATTATTCATTGCTAATCTTCTTACAGAAAGACATTGAGAATCTGCTGACCGCATCCTAAGTTCCGTAAAGTGCTAATCTCCATTCCTTTTGAGTCTATATATCAACAGTGTGACTTTATTTCTGTGAGTTGAAATAAAATGGATAGATAGAGCATGCTTGGCTGAGAGGTTGGCTTATCAATATGTATAATGAATCTTAATAAAGTTTGTTCTATGACCATCTAGTAAAGATATCTCGTCACTTTGTGAAAATGAATGGTGTCTACTTCATTTCATTAAGATATATATTTGTTTCTTTGTTTGTGATTGCTGATACTTTGGATTGATGTTCTTCTTGCTAGTTTCTTTTTAACATACATATTATTAATATATTTTGTCTTAACTTATTCTTGATTCAAGTTCAAGTTCTTTCTTTAGCACATAGAGAAATAAACATCCAAGTTTTTCAGGAGCATGATTCTCAAAATCTAGATGTATTAAATTACTTAATATGTCATTAACTTGAGAAACAATGCGAATGGAATTTGAAGCATTCCCATCAATGATGTTCATGGTTCATGCCCATCATAACCATAGGAAAATATTAAGGAAATTAGGTGTACTTGCCCTGATATCAAGTATAAGATTTCTTGGCAAAGGATAAAATCTAAGCCTATGAAGAATTAAGGGAGATTGTGAAGAAGGTGAAATAGCAAATTTCTCCATTTTTAACTTGAACTGTGCATTATATTATCTAGAACCAGTTATATTCATAAGGTCCCACATCTCAGAGGTGTACCTATTGTTTATATAAGCTCTCTGCAAAGTTCTCAGAGTAGAAGAATCTGCTTTGAGTTTGATTTCAATGTCAATACTGAATTTTATCAAGGTTCTGGTACAACTCTCCCTTAAAATAGGCTACAAAAGTGAAAAAAATTGGTATGATGTTATGTAACAAATAATAAATAATGGAAGCTTTACAGAGCATCTGAGAACAAAAACTGATGAAAAACTCAACCATGTTAAGGGACAACAAAATGATGAACTAGGAAGAACAGCCCACAAGTTTATTAGAATTGCAAACAAGCTTGAGTAAAATTTAATACATGATTGTCAAGTTCATCAGAATGCATTTACATATATATATATAACTCATACAAAATAAAGTTTCTAACACACCCAATTCAAAGATCCATATAAAAACTCAAGCTTGACTTAATTTTTCTCAAAAAAAAAAGGGGTACCAAGCAAAATTCCTCAACCAGAATCTACATTCCCAAATTAAAAACTAAGGTTGAGCAAGATCAATCCATGGTCTTGGCTTGTTAATCGTCAAGGAGCAAGCAGGGCATTTCTGGCTTAAAATCAAGCAAGACTCTGCACATGATTTATGGAAAGTGTGCTTACAGGGCACAAGTGCCCAGCATCTCTCTCCTCTTTTAAACTCCTTAGAACAACCAAAGCATCTTCTTCTAGCATTCTTAGTCCCTGAAGTAGAAGAAGAAGATGAAGATGAAGAAGGGTCTGCTACTGCTTTCTTTGCTGTTCTTCTTTGATGTCTTGCTTCCTTAGGATGGAATCGATTCAGAATTATAATGTAAATAACAAGGAAAAAGACAAACAACAGTGTGTAAGAAACCATGGTGGGAGCAAAGTGGGGAAGAGAGATAATACAGAAGAAGTTGATGATGATGATGAAGAAGAAGAAGAAGACGAAGAAGAAGGGTGGTTTTGAATTTGAAGAAAGATTGGAATCTGATTGAAAATGGAATTAATTCTATTTTTTTTGCTAACTATGAGAAGTCTAGTAGATATTGTTTACTTGCTAAATTATTTTGTTTCTTTTTTTGGTTCTGGTATATATATCATATATGTATGTGTATATTTCCTGAAGAGATTGGACAATTAAATCAAATTAATATTTGATTCTTAAGGGCAATTTAAATCCCAAATAAGGCAACCAAATTGAAGTTGATTTTATTGTATTATGGTAATATTAAAAACTAATGTTTTATGAAATTATGGTAATTTTAGATCCTTTTAGATTGTTTTTGTGAGATTTAGAAAGAGTGGAAAATCGCCCAAGTTAATTTTATTTAACTTGACTCTAGTGATGCATAACAAAGAAGAATAAAAAGCAGATAAAACTATTTAAAGCATTAAGCCAAAGGGAAAAGCTTAACTGTATTAATTAGGCCCATAAATGGATTCTATTGACACATCAAGAACAGAGATTTACCAACATAAAAATTAAAATACAAGTTCAAATATTATATGCTGAAAAATAAAATTTAACTAGTTTTTATGAGTATTATTTTTATAATAAAAAAAAATTACAATTTTCAAATGAGGGGATGCTTTGTTTTCAGCAAGCCATCTCCCCCTGTTCCAGCACCTTCCATGGAAGTTTGAAAAATTACAATATTCAAATGACACCGAGAATTGCCCATAACAAGACCTACCTGAAACCTGAATGTAATACCTTATGGAACCATATGTACAATTTTTTGAATGATTTATAATTCCATCTTTTTGCTGTATTTTTTTTTTTTTTTTTTTTGGCATAATTTAAGCTGATCAACAATTCATATATGAACAATTAAATCGTACAAAACTCTGCATTGATTAACTTATTATCACTCAACTCAACGCAACTAAGTCTTTTTCCAACTATTGTACTCTGCTTGTACGGAGTACATTTGCATATTTTTAAACATGGTCAGTCTCAAGGCCGGATAAAAGAGGATTGTGTTAGGTAGTTATCAAATCGACTATAATATGAATCTACTAAATCAACTATTAACTTTTTACCACGATATAAAAAATAAATTAATAAAAATTAAAACAAAAATCTTCTATCAAAGCTTACAAGGAACTTGTCTACCTTACTTCCTCCGCCACAGTGATTCCTTCTGAATTACCCAAATCCATCCTCTCCAGCAACTCGCGTGCAATCGTCCGCTTACCCGCTTTCCGAAATGCACTTTCAAAAATATCCCTTGTGTTAATTGGAATGTAAAATCCCTTTTCATGCATAGATCTTAATTTCTCATAAGCTTCCTCAAGCCTACCAGCTTTACAATGCTTCTGCAAGAGTTGTGTTTCAAATTTACATTCCAACTTAAATAACAAATCAGCTCTACCATGTTCCTTCAAAAGCCTATTTACCAAACTATATGAATGATAATGTGGACACCATCCCATTCCCAACATCTCCATTAACAATCCATAAGCTTCGTCCCATTTACAAACTCTAACATAACCATGGATCAAAGCTGTGTAAGTTACATTATCGGGTGCACATCTCCTTTTGTTCATAATCTCAAAAACTCTATCTGCTTCTTCCACATTCCCATTTTCACAAAGCAAGCAAATTATATAATTATAAACCAAAAGCTTCGGTTTCAATTGCTTCGAAAGCATTCTCCCAAATAACTTGCAAGCTCCATCCATATTTTGAATATCACATAATGCCCGAATCAAAATCGTGTAGCTTTCCTCGACGCAAGTCATCTTTTTCTCCTCAACAACCTTCAAGATATCAAAAGCTTCATCGATTTTTCGTACCCGGCAAAGCTCTGAAATTAGCTGAATAACAACAAATGAACTAGGCAACAAACCATAACAACCAAGCATTGCAAAGAAAATTTGCGTTGCAGGTTGTATAGAAACACAAACACCCTTTGAAGCGACATTTGGAACTAATATGTTAAATGATCTACAACGGCGAAAATTGGTGATTTTCACCTTGTTGATGGATCCTTCATTTGAACTTGCTTTACACAATTCACCAATGAGAATGTTGATGGCAGACCTTGTTGGAACCAAACCAGCTCTACCCATTTCATTAAAAACATCAAGGGCACTTTCTAACCTATTAAATTTACAAAGGCCAACAAGAATATTACTGTAAGAGTAAGTATCAGGAGACTCCATTTTGTGAAAGATTTCAAGAGCTAAATCAATAAATTCACCTGAATTTTCCTTCTTACATAGCACATACAGCATGTTATTGAACACAAGATTGTCAGGTTTGCAGTTAAATTCAGCTTTCATTTCCTCAAACAAGTAAAGGGCATCTTCAACTCTTCCATGACGTCCCAAAAATCTAATACAAACTGAAACCACTTTACATGAAACCTCACCTCTTGTTCTACATGCAGTCTTCAAAAGACACTTTAAATCATCAAAAAGCTTTCTCCTTCCTAAATAATCTGCCATGTATTCCACAACTGAATCATCAAAACGAAAACCCATTTGCATTCCGGCCCAGGAGAAGAAATCCAGAGTGTTAATTCTTCCTAAATGCTTGTAATTCATCAGAACCGTGAGAACCAAGTTGGAATTCAGCTCGTTTTTGAACTCTTTGAGCAAAATTTCAAGATTTCTAGACCCTTTAATGGAATTGCACAACAGTGAACAAATTGACAAGACATCAGAAGACCCATAAAAAATCTTTGAAGAAGTTGCTTTTGGGTTGTATCTGGGATCATCAGAAGTGGTAATTGGAGCAATTTGAGGTGGAAGAAGGGAAGATTTGGGTGTTTTCTTCTTGCTGCTGATTCTGGGTTTTTGTGTACTGGGAGAAAAGGGGTTTTTCGTGAAATGGCGGTTTTGGTTTGAAGAAAAGGAAGAGAAGAAGAGATTTGACGGTTTGAAGTGATTTGCAGCAACGGAGAAGACGCCATTTTTTATGTGTTGGAGCATGGAAGAGGTTGAAGAAGGAAGAGGAGGAACAAGAGAAGGCTCTAAATTACGAGGATGCCATTGAATGGTGTGCTAATATTACTAAATCATGATGTGTAAAAGGCAATAAATGTGTAAGCTAATAAAAGAACTCAATAGTATGTTTTAATTTGTGTAATAGAAACCAAAAATAACTCAATAGCATGTTTTTAATAAATAAATAAATGAATTATACTCTATAAATGTGTTCATTGAACATATATATGAATCGAGCTGATCAAATGCACCTATTTTTAGTTGCGTTGGTTTTTAAAACATTTTATTTTAATTACAAAACATATTTAATTGTTATTTTCTTGAAAAAATAAAAAAATTCTCAAAAAAATATAAAAATTGTGCATTTGATTGTCAATATTTTTCCGAGGAATTTTTTTTCAACCCCCTTGTTTTCTCACTTGTAGTGGTGAGAAGATTTAGTTTTCTCATGTGAAAGTTTTTGATAATGTTAATTATGTTCACCTTTATATTTTATGCAATTTCTCAAATTCTAATTTTTTTCAGTTATAAAAGTATAAAAAAATATTTTCTCACATACAATCAAACAACCATAAAAAAATTTAGAAAACTATATTTTTGTGAGAAAACTTTTCTTTACTTTCAAACAGGGCCTAATTGAGGTTACAATAAAAAGATTTGTCGCTAACATGTGGTAACTCAGTTGGTTGAAGAACTGAGTATGAGTGGGGTTAAACCCATCAAGGTATTAACTCGATGGTCGAGAGGCGAGGTAAAAGAAGTCTCAAGTTCGAATCTTAGCTTGGTGAGTTTTCCGTCTTAGGTATCTGAACTAATGTGTGGTGGATGCGTATATGTCCTAGTGGATTAGTTAGTTCCTAGGATTAGATACCACTGTTAAAAAAAAGTATAAGTGGAGTTGAGGTCGAGGTCTCGAGTTCGAGCCTCAACGTACCTCTATTTATCTGCTCCTATTGGGGAGGCCAGCCAAATGTCTCTATCATGTCCAAGTTCAGAATGATTAGTCTCGCCTAAATTGAAGAAATACGCTTCTCGAGTGCTGCTGAAAAACCGATAATCACAAAAAAAAAAAAAAAAAAAAAGATTTGTCACCAAAATTATTATTTATGCAATTCTTTCATTGTCCGTCAATCGATATCTAATACCATCGACATAAATCTCATTATTTAGGCCAAACAATGAGCAAATCAGTGCAAAGATATTGTTTGTTTTTGTTGAATTAGGAACCAAGTTTCACTATTGTTAGTTGTTATACTGTCATCTACCAACTAAATAACATGTATTTTCTTTTTCTTTATGTTATCATGGTGGTATAGTGTGTATGTAGAGAACATTAATATAGTACTTCTTCAACCAACAATTAATAGTGAAAATATTGTCATATCACTCAATTCAACTCTCATGCATGAATTATTATTGAATTAATGAGTCTCAATATTCTTGACAAAATTGCAATTTCACCTAAAAAGCTGACAGGCATGCCCTTGTTTATAGTAAACTAAACACCTATCATTGGTGCAAGTATTGTCCGTTTATCACTAGATGTTCCCTTGACATGGTGTGCTTCATCTCTCTTACCTTCCATAGAACATCCTTTAAAGTCTACATGATTTTGCAATAATTTTCAGAACCTTACATACATAAAGTTGAAGAGGGAATAATGAGTAGTACATCTTTGACATTCCTTCAATTACTCCTGTCTTTTAACTGTTGTCTAATTCTACAAACTAACACTTTTCTTTCTAGATTTTAAACTTTCTCAGCTCTACTCTGGACAAGCACGGGTAATAACAACGCTTATCATTTAAATGTCGACTTGGCCTTTGTTAGAGCATAACAAAAGCAACAGATTCATACGGTTGACCGATGTAGTTGTGTTGCGTGAAAAATTAGTAAACTTAAACTGATGTTTTGTCTTTGTTACATTTTCAAAGGAAGTTCCTAACACAATTGGTTGTCATATTGAAGAAGAATCTATCATAAGGTAACAGAGTTTACATTTTTTATGAACTTTCATGTTCATTTCCAGCAAAATAGCATGCTTAATCAGTTGACTTATTCTTAACACACCTTAACAAAAAAGAAAAACACTATCTTATTCTATTAAGTTTCTAAATGGGAGTTTAGGTTAGTTTAGAGTCGAAGCAGTGGATAAGCAGGGTTCACCAAACACTCTTTCTTTATGCCCTACTTGTCGTATTTAACTTTTTTATGCTCAAATGATACAAGAAAGCTTCATCATCTATTAATTAACAAAAAACTTATCTTTCAACAATAGAATAGATATATTACTTAACAAGTAATGACAATTACAAACATTAGTGTAAGTAGTATCCTTTTAGAATAGATACATCATAGAACAATTAGCAATGACAATTAAAAGGAATATTAAAAGTACCCTTTACAGTTTAGATAGAGAAAAAAGAAAGAAATAAGCAAATTCCCAAGTTACTCCAAACCGTTCTTTGTCTTACATACATATTATATGATGGGCCATCTGTTTCAATGTATCAGCTTCCATAAATGAGAAAGGTCATCTGTTTCAATGGATAAGCTTCCATACATGAGAAAGGTCATCTGTTTCTCTTAAAGACAGAAGAAGCTTCACATCCTTTTCATCCTCTTCTTGTTTTGTCCATTCATCAGAAACGTGAAGCTTCGCAATATTTTCGATATCACTTCTTCTGTTCTTTTCCTCGTTCTCTTCTTCTTCCTTATCTGAAACCCAGTATTCCTTATCACAATAATTAAGTATAAGACTATAATTTTGATTCCACTTCTCAATTACTTTTCTAATCCAATCTTTTACAAGAAGAAGTTTGGTTAATCACGCAAATCAAATCATAAAAATGTTGTATTCAAACAAACGTGAATTGCTTGAACTATGACTTTTCTTCCATATGTCCAAATGAAGAAGATTTTTTTTTTCTTTTTTTTTAAAGAAAAGCGTATCATATTCTGATATAAGAATAGTATAGCAAAGCTTTTTACAAAAAGGGGTACAGAGCTTACAAATGTTCTTGTTTTCCAATTTCTAGTGGAAGGAATTGCAGCAGTGTGAGATCAAATTCTATTTGCATAAGCAAGATACCTTCAGCCCTATGATTTTGCTGGCAAAGAAGATGCAACATTCTGTATATTTCTGCTCTGGAAAATTAAAAACAAAACACATATTTAGCATTTTCTGCATACTCCAAATTGGGTAAAGATGACAAAACCTCAAACATTGGGGGATTAAGAAAGCATTCCTAATAAAACAATGGAACAATCCCAAGAAATTGCACCTCTGTTATGAACAATCACACTGAAAATGTTTCTTTGCTTCAGGGATTTTTAGCTGTTTAGCCTCCATTGTTAAAATTTGTAAAGCATGCATATAGAAAGAAGAATTTACAGGTGACCCACCAACCATGTTATAAACTATCAAATAAACAGCAGTAATAGCTAACCAAATCCAAACTTTTATTGCCCTATTCCACCCACCATCAGAAACTACCCGTTAAAAGTTCACATCAGAAACAGTAGTAAAAACCATAAAAGAATAAGCAAGATATATGTAAAGAAAGAAATAAAATTTATTCATAGTCTTGATTGTTTCGCAATCATACAAGATCTATATATAAATATATCAGCCTCAGGTAGATTAAGATTAATGTCAGACTAAAACTCAGTATCAGGTTAAAATCTCATCAGATCAAAACCTTCATGCCCTCTGAAATTGCCAAACCCCAATGCTTCCAATCTTTCCCACACTGGGAAGAGTCTTCTTCCTTTCAGAGGATGAATTGCTGCAGACATTTCCGAACCCAGTTTAGACCCACATCACTGGTGCTGCAGTTCATATAGAACTTGCACAACCAGAAAATGGCCCAAGTTTGTTGATGATCATATCAAACTTCCAAGGAAAATGCATTTACTGATTGATTTTCCCACAGAATTTTCAGTGTTGCACATTAACAGATATCACATCAGCTGCATAGTCTAACAGTGCATGCCACTGCTTGAGCCCAGAATTTCAACCTAGCTTTCACATCTTCTGGATGATCTCCTGCATATATATAATTTCACAAGAAAAGGTTAGAATTGTGGTTTTGTGCCAATTCAAATTTTACAAAAATACAGGAATGAATAAGGAGAGATTCAGATATGTATAAAACAAGATTCAAACTGTGAAATCAAATACCCAAACAAAAAAACCACACAAATCAACTCCAAATAAACAAAAAAGATAAGATCTAAAGGAGAAGAATTCATTAAATTGAGATCAAGATGATTAGCAAGCATAATAAATTATGCAGGATAGTCTACAATCACTTAAGCACTAAGCAATTAAAATTTGAATCATGGATTAAAAACAAAGCAGCATTTTTTTCCATGAGATCAATTAATCAAACCTAATGATACAAACTGGATAGCATTGAGGAAGATTAAACTGACCAAAAAATTAAATTTTTTTCTGATTAATATCTTAATACAAGTAGATTTAGTACATATAGCTTGGGAAGAAAAAGATCACTTTTTGTTTTAAACAAAAAAATGTCAATCCAAGCAGGCTTAAAATCTCATACATATTACCTATCAAGCCATTGCTCCGAAGTTGCAGAAATTGGCATTAACACGAAACACAGTACGATAAAATAGACTTAAAAAAATAATAATAAAAAAGATAAAAGAAAAAGCCAAAGTCGAGTGCGAAAACCTAAAAATCCAATTCTCGCTTTACTAATACATCTCACAAAATCGAGTGAGTCAAATCGAAAAATACTCGAACATCAGAAAACTCTATCTGCCAGAGTTGCTCAAGCAAGATCTCTCATACCGATAAATCATACAAAACCAGTTAATTTAATCCATAACTCATCATCAACATATCAAAACATCAAAAAAAGAAAAACCAACCACAAGTTCTGATCCAAACACAACCTTAAATAAAACCAAACTTGAACAAAAAATAAATTTAAGAAATTCTCGAAAAGCACATTAATCTTCAAAACCAAATCAAACAAAACTCTCAAACTTAAAAACAACTCACCAGGACTGGAGATCTTCCAATTGGCAATCGGACCGGCGGAAGCCGCTGCCGAAGACGACGGAGAACAACTCTCCGTCGTCGCCGACAATGCCGCCGACGAAGAAGCATCAGCAGGAGGAGACTTGTGATGCTCATCCAAGAACTTCTGACTCATGGAGTAACAAAGCTCTAGTGCCGGCAACGTATTACAAAGCTCCGGAATCTCCTCGTAATTAAAGCCAAATCCTAGATCCAAACAACCTTTCAACTCATCAAGATCCTCGTCCGTCAAGCTCACCGTCCTCGACACGCCCTTCGATCCTCCTTGCTCTTGATCCTCTTCGTCCACGTACCCCTCCAAGAATACCTGACTCTTCTTCTTCTTCTTCGTATTCTTCTTCTTTGTATTCTCATTAATATTGTTCTTGTTCAATGACCACCGATCATCTGAGATTTCTAGGGTTTCGTCTTCTTCTTCTTCTTCTTCTTCGATGAAAAATCTAGAGTTTTCAAATTCCGAATTCCCCGAAAAGCTTCCCATTTTTTCCTTCTTTCTTTCTTTCTTGTTTGTGTGTGTGGGGAGCGTTTAGATGCGAAACGCGTCATTTTAAACGAAAAGAAAAGGCTGAGATGAGCTGTGCCTATGCATGGCGGTGTTGTCATGTGACATGTCATGTTATGCTATGTATGCATGTATGGGGATGTATGGGATGTGCGATGTGATGATGATGTGGACAACCCACTGGTGGTGTGTGAAAATGACTCGATATGTACAGAACACGTGTAGGGCCTCGTGGTGGGTGGGCCCAGAGAGCGCACGGTAGGGACCCACCACGTGTTCCTCTTAATTATTATTTTTTGGGTTCTTTTGTGGAGTGGGGGATAACGACGAAATTTGTAATAGCATGTGAAATGTCGTGTTTGCCCTTGTTGCAATAGTTACGTTTGACGTCAATGGTTTTTACGTTTTCTGAGCCGCCGGTGCAGATTTAGGCCGTGCGCGTTGGCGTGTTTGGTTTGTTATATCTATGCAACTTGACCTCTTGTATATAATTTTTTATATCTAAAATTTTAAAAATAAGAAAAAAAAAAAAAAAAAAATTTTGATTTGTTGAAATTTAAAAAATGTTTTCAAAAATTTATAAAAAAAATAAGTTGCTTCTAAAAATTAATAAATAATATTTTTAAAATTTTGTATTCTATTTTTTGAATTATAAATCAAACGCAGTTTAAAATTCTCGACAATTAAAGTTTTAAGGCAAGTAAAATCACTTTAATCAATTCAATCCAGCTCAATAACTTCGAATTAGTTTGAACTTAATTGAGTTATTATTTTCTAACCTAGAAAACTCAATTTGATTTATAAACCTAACTTAATTTATATGATTTACTTTAAGTTGCTTGAGTTAATTGAATTAGTCGAGTCGGTCGGTAAGATGAACACCTCTTTAATTGTATGTGCATATTTCTCTTTATCCATTTTGGTCATTAATGTTGACTTGTCTAAATGGCTTAGGCAACAAAGAAAAGAATTAGAGTTCATTTTTGGCACTACTAGGGTATATTTCTTTCTTTTTTTTAGGTGAGCAAGTATCCAGAATATTATGATTCCTACTAATTCTTCTGGAACAGGGCCGTTAACCAACATGATGGTGAGTTACACGGTTTGAATTCAAACTCTCTTCTTTCAGGGTGAGTACACTTAGCACTAACTATATAAAACATACTAGGGATTCTCATCTTAGAAGATTGATCATGAACATGTTGAATCTACTTTTATTCCAACACGTATTAATAATGAAGAAAAGGGTAGAACTGAAGTTTCTCTTATTGAGTGATACATGCAATATAAAGGGTTAAAGGAGGAAAAAGTGAAAGAAAAATAGTATGCAATGTATTTGTAGAAAAGAATGTCATTTTGTAAGGTTGAAGTCCAATTTTTTTATATATGGTGAAAAAGTAATGGATTTGTTGACCCTCAAATAGGAATAGAGAACACATAAAAAAAACAAATAACTTTTCATACTTGTATTGTTTCTTGTCTTTTGTAAAAATTATTATTTTTATGTTAAGAAATTGTATTTCTTGTCAAAAGAGATGAACCCTTTTGACCATTAGGGTTCAATTACATATATAATTTGTAGAATTTTTTATATGAATATTAATCTTTTTTAACATTTTTTATGTTGAATATATATAATGATATTCTGAATTTTAACCTCAATAATAGTGAATATATATAATATTGATGAGTTTTTTTTTATAGGTAGATTAATATTAGTTATATGATTCATCATTTTTAAATTCATCATATGAAACAAACATTTCTAGAATTTTATAAAAAATTAAAAAAAATAAAAACTAATAATAAACCAAAAATAATAGGGGAATAAGAAGGTACTCAATTAGAGACAAGCTAGCCCTCTATGCTCTAGAGGCTTCCTTTTGTTTGTACATAAAATCTTCCATGAAGGTCATTTTCGTCATTAATTTAACAGGTGTAATCAAGCTAAGGATTGGGTCACGTCATTAAACGAAGCACTAACTGGGAACCTTTTCCTATCATGCAATTCGGAACCGACCACGTATCCCCCTTATATTTCGTTCTATGAACCTACACGGGACAAGTGGAGACGATCCGAACATTGGCAGACTTGCGCATCACGTGTTAGATTTCCTCATGTTGGATTCAATGAATAAAACGATGTCAGTTATCACGATTATTAATTATTATGACCTAATTTTTTTATATTTAGTATACTTTTAATACTACCCTGTAAATAATTGTAACAGCAAACGAGGTCGGACCAAAAATGTGTACAACAACCTTTGGTCGCACCACGTGTCAAATGAAAAATTGTTTAACATTTACAAAATAGAGATATATTAGTAGTTATTTATATAATAAATTTTTTTTTAAACGATACATTATTAATAATTAGTTATATACCCTGCTTCATTTTCAGATCATACTTAATTAAAAAAAATATCAGATTGGTTCATGATCCATAAATTATATAATTTATTGATAAAATATATAAAAAAATAAAACAATTTATAAAATCTTGGTCCTATGACCTTGCGGCCAACTTTAATTAATTCAACCTCATGAAAGAAAACTAAGGAGTGATTGGCTCATTAAAAGCGGGTTGAGTTTCAAAGTTATCTTTTATATAAAAATCTTACTAACGAGTGATTGGCTAATTAGAAGCGGGTTGAGTTTTAAAGTTATCTTTTATATAAAAATTTTAAGGTTTAATTTTTTAAAGTGCCCTCGTTATGAAAGGTCTACCATGTCACTCCTACTTCAAACATAGACTAGTCTTATACTCGAAAGGTTTGCGGATGGACACTTTATAAAAATTCAAAAAAAAAAATGAAATAAATTTTAAAAAAAAGGATATATAACTATATATTGTTGCAATATTGGTGGTCCTGTCACTGTAATCAAACAAAAGCATGTAAATCAAAGGAGAAGCAAGTTGGGTGAGTTGCAAGCAAAAAACATGGTGAATCCATGAATATATAATCTAAGTGCCAATTTGCGAGGGTTTTATGTCTTCATGGTAAAGCTAACAGCAAAAAGAAGACTTTCCGTGACCACACTTGAATCTCTTCATATCATACCATATATATATATATATTTAATTTGTGGTCCTTTTAAGATAAGAAAAAGGGTAGTTTTCATCATTAACAACCTTAACTTTGTAGCCAAAAAAGCAGATAAAAAAAATGGGGTCCTCATGAACTTCTTGTATTATTTTTTCTTTTTCCCTCACTTATTGTAAGTTAAAAGCTTTAGGTGTGGCTCATATGATCACTATATATATATATATATATATATATATATATATATATATATATATATATATATATATATATAATGTGACAACCCATCTGTTTCATTCAAAGTGGTTGATAGAGGTGATGGCACCAACAGGGGTTGGCTAAGTTGATTTAGAGTTTTAATTTTTTTATCATAGATATGAATTTAAATTTTGTGTCAGCCGTTCTTATCCCCTGTGTGCTTTGTTAATGGGCAATTTGTAAGTATGACTATAAGTCATTTTTAAGGCTTGTTGTATACTTTGACCCTGAACTGGAATAGTCTTCTCTCGCCTAAATGCTTGGTCATTCATATAGATTAAAGGGTCATGATGTCACTATACAGTGTCATCTATAACTATAAGAAAAGCATAATAAATATTGGTAAATTCAAAAAAATAATAATAATAAATTTAATTGATAAGTAATAAAAAAAAGTTCATGTGGAATCAAGCATGCATCACATATTAAAGGATATAGAGTGGACAAGATAGGTTTCCATTTTAATGTTTAGAACTTGGAAATAGCTCAAAAAGATCTATATGTAAAAGGGCAAAAATAATGTCATATGCAACACTTTTCACATTTGACAGATTTTTCTATTTTTTTTTTCAGGTGGGGTGGTGAAAGCCTTTAAGAACAATTCAATAGTCATTTATTATAAAACTCAATTATTTGTATATATTGGTATAAAAAAAAATCAAAGAAATCAAATAAAAAATACTTTACTAGAAAACCTCTTGACTAGTTTTATCAATTATTATAATTCACATGATTTCAGATATTAGAATATTCAGCAACAAATCAAATCTCCATCACATATCAATATTCATTTTTATTTCAAAGTTTTCATTATTCAAGTCCCATCTTAAGAATATTCTTTTGTGCTTATTATAATTCTAGACAACTGTGCATGGTCTTATCTTCAAAAACTTACTCAATAATTAAATGAGCTTATTGGACAGTCCATTGCTTGACCTTGCCAGTTTTCATTAAAATATAAAACATGACTCATGGGTTGAGCATTTCAACGCATATAGCATAGAAAATATAAGTTATTTTGGAAACAGAAATCAAATCAAACTGTCATTAATAGGTCAAGATGTTCACACACACATATATATAGCATAGAAAATGTAAGTTATTTTGGAAACAGAGATCAAATCAAACTGTCATTAATACCTCAAGATGTTCACACAGACACACATATATATAAATAATTGAGAAAGAAAGTGCCTTTCACATCTCCATGGCAGTTTCTAATATTATACTTCCAAATCCCTTCTTTCTTATCTTTGCAACTATAGAAACTTCCATTTTACGGCAGCAGATCATTTGTCAATGTAACACCCTATAATTTTAATTATATATTAAATTATATTTTTGAAAGTTTTGTGAGAGTACGTGAAGACAGACAGTGTATTATATATTATATATGAGTATGTACAGTATACCATATGGTATACTGTGCCGATCATGACATCAGCCTACGTCAGGAGCGTCGTGACAGACAAGATGTTTAAATCTCAAGGTTTATTTTACAGGATTAAAGATTTCAAGATTTTTATAATGTAGGTCTCTTAAGGAAAGAAGTATCGCATCCGAACTCGTGATATAGATTTATAAACTCAGCTGACTGTAGGCTTTAAGAACAGGACCATTCTTGTTAATCTGTTGGTGTGGAGATTAGTCTACTCTTAACAGATTTGACACCTCATTGATGGGTTATACATGACTTAAAAAAATATTTGACACATCTTTGATTGATCCCTCTTTGCCCATTTTCATAAACTTCAACTTGTCCAAATATTTAATTTAATTGTTCTTATGATTTATGCTTTAAATTAAAGAAGCTTTGTCGTCAACCCAATTGTTGATCTTCATCCCAAATCTAACGTAATATAAGACGGTCTCTCTAGAATATTAAATAACTAATATCGAGGATCATCCAATGGTCATGAGCTCAAGACTATGGTCCTCTTCAGGGCCAATAATAAAGTCATTTTCTATTAGGTTGGGTCGTTGGAGAATATTAATTTTATGAAAACGTATCATTTATAATATATCTTTTTTAATAGTCCATTTCACAATTTGCACTAAAAGTGGTTTAATAGTCAGTTATTTTAATTCATTCTACATTTGAAGATAGTTTAATTCCTAACCAACCCTATATCTATATATATATATATATTAATAGTATTGCCACCAACTAAATATTTTTCCACTATTATTAGTAATTAAATTTTCTTTATAAAAAATTAAAAACTATTTTTCAGATCTACTCAAATCATACAGATTTTCTGTATTTTTAAATTTTTGAATACAAAAAATAGTATCCGAATCACCAACCAAAATGGACTCTTAATTTTCTCATGGTCTTATCAAGAATTATCACTGTTAGTTTTTTTCATTATTTTTAATTATATGAAGTGAAGTTTAGTTAGCATTCAACATGTATTTATATATTATAAATTATTCAATACTTATTTGCATTATAGTAATATATGAGCATTTAATATGTATGTCTTAAGAATTAGTATGAATATCTTTTGATGGCATATGAAGGATAAGATTGATTGATTGATTGAGCTTTCTCGAAATTAACAATCAACTATGTAAAAGTCCATATCATCTATATAATTTTATATTTCTAACTTCAAAATAAAAAATGAAATCATATTTAATTGGAAGAGTAAAATTATAATTTGAGAAAACAACAAAAACCTGCAGAGTTGCATTTCATTTGTGATTCTAATACAGTTTTTTATATTGAAAATTTGATAACCCAAAAAATGTGTTCGGTTGGCTGACATAAAAAATAATATTTAAATCTATTTTTTTTAAAAAAATTATTTTTAAAAAACAATAATAAATTATTTTTTAAGTTTTTATTTTTTAAATTATATTTTAATTTTTAAATTATGAACAAATGCAGCGCATCAAATCTTCTCTAAATTTTATTTTATTTTTGTTTAATTTTTTAGGAGATGTCCTCCTATCTTTTGAGTATAGAATTAATACTTTTTGTTCAAGACATAAATAAAATAGTAGACTTCTCTTTCAATAAAGGTGCATTCAAGAATCAAACACTAAAACTTTTATACAGAGATGACCTTAAAATTTAACTCGCTTTTATTATTATTATTATTATCAATTTTTTGACACATGAGAAATATCTTCTTTTTTTTTTAAAGAGACTAATCTTCTCAGCCTTAGACATAACAAAAGTATTGGAGCTAACCTTCTCAATAAAAATAGATAAATAGAGACACGCCAAGCTCAAATACGAGATTTAAAGATAAACTTTACTTATACTCAATTTTTTTACTAATTAAGCTACCACCTATTAATACTAACCACTCATAGGCAGATCCTTCTTCAATTTTTCACGTATAAAATATAAATATAGTTATATAAAAATTTAAAAAGGTATACACGTGTCATTAAGTCAGTGGCCAACATAAAAAGCAAAGATACGCCAAATTTAGCAAAATGAAAGGTTTAGAAGGCTGTTTGCCAGCTAAGCCTATCTATCTGTCCAACCTTTTTTCTTGCATAGTGGGTCAACTTGTCGTCCACCTGTCTTACTTGCACTCAATGTACATGCATGCCATGCCACGCCATGCCCATGCCATGTCATGACATGCCATGCATGCATGCATGAGGAACGATGATGATGAAGATGGTATTCGCATGAGGTGATACGCATCGTAGGGATCTACAGACAAGATGATGGGACTCGAGACACGAGGAACCGTGTGGGTCCACAGTTGCTGAAGGGAGTTATTAGGGTAGACAATCACAGGCTACCTACCCACGTGGCTGTTTGCTAGTGCCCAATAATTGAGTGCCTCGTCAACACCCAATTTTTGTTGTTTTTTGTTAAATATTGGGAAAATGACTCCATATTTTAAGAAAAAAAAAAAAGAAACATTTATATGTAAGCTATGCTATTATGCTCCCGGTTGCAGCAGCGTGTTGTCCAGTTCTTCTTCCTTCAAAATGAAGAAAATATGAGTTCCGTAGTCCGGTTGTTGAATATCTAAAGTTGGACACGTTCTTCCCTATGTGCCACTTGTAACATGCCAACATGGATTCCAAAAAAAAAAAAAAAAAAAAAACTCAATGTAAATTCAACCTAATATTAGCTAACAGTGTGATTGTGTATGTGATCATGGTCCAAGGAATTACTTGACACAAGGCCATGATCACTCAATAACAAAAAGAAATTTTAATATTATTTGATTTTATATATATTTTTTTGGCAAATGAGAAAATCCAATTTATCGATAATAATGAGCTTAGCCCTTTTAAATATTTATATGTTTTCTTGAAAATTTATTCATTTTCCTAAAAAATAAAGCAAGGGAGGTGAAATACTTTGGTTCCAAATGTGTATTTATATGAACTACATGGAACAAATCATTTTAGTGGTGGACGCTTTAATTTACAAGCTGAACATATTAAATTTAAATTTCCAGACCTAATACCCGGGCTCTTGAGAGTTGTGTAGTGCCCGGACACTCTACACTCACTAGAAAAAAAAAAAAAATTTATTCAAATAGAGTCAACAATAGTTATGATTATTTTTTAATTTATTGTGGATGCAGCAGTTATTGGTTGGGTTGTTGATTTTACTAAAATTGGTAACCAACCTTGAGCCAATTTAAATAGCTTCTTTCCCTAAGATAATGGGAATTGGGGAATATGTAGAGTCCCACTTCTAAAGGTAATAAAATGACACCTGTCAATAACATCACATTATATATTGTGAAACTTATTATTTTTATTTTTTTTAAAAAAATAATAATATTAATAATTAATTATATGACCAACTTTATCATTATACTTTACTCTTTGAATCCTTACCCATTATTTTTTATATTTTTCTTATTATATTTGAATTACCACACTACAATATTGATACACAATATAAGAAAATAGATTTTTCAGGCTTTAATCTACTTGAATTCTGTTGGACTTTTACTTTTTTAATAATAATAATAATAATAATAATAATGAAAAGTGGTAGGAATGTATTCTTGGTCATATTTGTGCTTAATTTGTTAGAAAAATGAATCAATGTATGTATATGTTGAGTTATTTCTTGATTTTGACATGTCATTCAAAATAGTCAAACTAGAAGGATATTTTTTGATATAGACTTTTGAAATTTAATACAATGATTGCCTTTAAAAAAAAATACCAAGATTCAACTTAATCACCTACCTTTGTATAAACCTGGGGACTTTTACAATATACTCAACCATTAGAATTTGATTGAAAAACTGAGTATAAATAAGGTTAAGGTCTAAGTCTTGAGTTTGAACCTGAACATATTCTCATTTATTAGTTTTTGTTGGAAGGGTCAGCCAAAACGTCTCTGCAATGCTCGAGTCCGAAAGGATTAGTCTCGCTTAAAGAGAATGAGGACACCTCTTAAATGCCGAAAAATCAATAACCAAAAAGAAAAGAAAAGAATATACATTCCTATGTACATTCTTTTACATAAACTTGGACTTTTACAATGGAAAATATTTTAAAAATACATTTTTCAAGCATATTTTATTGACATTATCCTTGAAAATTTTTAGATCGCCTCAAATCACGTATCAACATATGATTCGAGGCAATCCAACAACTCTTAGGGGCAATGTCAATAAAGTGTATTTAAAAAGTGTGTTAGTCAAGCATTACTCTATTATAATATGCCAAAAATAAAAAAGAGAAAAAAAAAAAAGAATTTCCATTCCTAATATGGCCTCATTGCATTTAGAAGTGTTCATTGGTTGGGACCTTGGTTCCAGTTTTAATTAAATACAAACCCAACTCAATCAAATTGGGTTGGAAAAATTTTAACCTGACCCAACTTAACTTAATAATAACTTTAGGTTGGTTTGAGTCAAGTTAATCAGGTTGGTCTACTTAATATGTATTCCAAAATCTCATATTCTACTTAATATATGAATTTTAAAATGACATCATATAAAGTCAAATGGGAATGATACAATAAGTTTTCTTTTATTGTATTTTTATTATGACATTTAAAACAAGTTAGTGGTAGTGGGTAACTATACTGAAAATAGTGAATGAAATAATTATTATTATTTTTAATTAGTTTGGATTGGGTCAGGTTAATTTGTTATTTTATTTTTTTATAAAATTTTAACTCAAATCCAAACTGGTTCGGTACGTTTCTCAACCCAACCCAATCTAACTTATATAATTCGGGTTTCTTGAGTAGTCAGGTTAGTCAGTAGAATAAAATAACCATAATTACATTTATAATTTCTAACATGATACATTAATTGTGCACATTTATTTTGTATGTATTAAATGTTATATAATGTACAATACAAGATATTTGTATAAAATGCCACAATCAAATAGCTTTTATTAAAAGAAGTAAACAAGGTTGAGGCAGTATTTGATATGCATCTTGAAATTAATGATTTAATTGAAGGTGTTAAATTATATATATATATAGCCCATCTACTGGACCTGGTATGAGAAGTGTATCCAATTTAAGGTGTTATAGGCCCATAGACCCAATGACACTTGGGCCTATATAGAGGTTAATCTCTTGCACAAGATCTTAATTAGTATACCCAAGAACTGTCTACTGACTCTTTTTTTTATTCATTTATGTAAATTAGCCCAGATGAAGAATACTGGTGGTCTGTTAATTAGACTTATATCAGAACCTGTGATCAGTATCTTAGAAGGAACTGAAAGGTTAAAGACCCACTTCATGCCACTAGACCAAACCTACATGCTTTACAAGAATTATGATATTATGACTATCTTTAGTTTATGATTTAGATATAGTTTTTTGTATTCAAAATTTTAAAAATGTAAAAAATACGTTTGGTTGGTTGAAATTTAAAAATAATTTTTCAAAATTTACAGAAAAAATATATTGTTTTAAAAAAATGACAAAATATTATTTTCTAAGTTTTCACTTTTTAAATTGTATTCTAGCTTTCTGATCAGCTTTACATCTTCAATTCTCAAGTAGTATACTAGTCCATGTTGATTCAAGGGAGTGAATGCCCCACTAGTATACTAACCTATGCTTTAAGGACTCTGAGACCTCAAAAGCATTACAGTGTTTATAGAATCCTAATAAGACTTAATAGTGCCCTTGAGAAGTGTACTCAAGGCGTCTGAGTCCCTTAAATTGACATAAAATTGCCAAATACACGTAGCTCGAAGATGATTCAAGAAATCAGATACTTGAGTCCCTAGGAATATTTTTTTTGGTTAAACATGCACGCTTGATTGAATGCCCAAGTCCCCTAAGTAGTGATGTCTGGTGCTACAGGGTGGTGTGTTTTGAAGCAAGGATAAGAATATACCCATTTTTTTTATACTAAAATAAAAGTTATATAATCAGTGTATAGAATGGTTTTGAAGAAATCATTTCTCTCTTCTTGAGCCAGAATTAAGCTTAACACTCAGAGAAATATGAAGCAAATTAATCAATCAATTTGGGCCATACAGGATACCGAATATTGAAGCCTTTCACTTCTTTGTAGAATCAAAATCCTTAGGCATCTACCTTCTCTCATACGAGGTGGAAGGTTCAATTTAAAAGTTATAGCTGATAAATAGAAGTCCAACAATGTATATCAAACTACTACTAATATTTTTTCTTACGTACAACTTCATCCTGCACGTAAAGAGTCATAAAACTAAGGTTCTGATACCATGTAAAAAATCACTCAACCTAAAAGCTTATTAAGTATTACTAATACAAATCTCCACAGCTTCATATGTAATGAAGAGTTGTTGTGTGTCTTTATTAGAGACTTATTGTGACCCTATTGGATCTTGATGTGTGTACTTATTTCCGGTATTCGTAACAAGGACTTTCGTCATTGTCTTCTATTCAATAATCTAAAACAATTTGTTTGTATGCAATGATCCTAAATCCTTGAGTTCGAGAACAATAAGGATATATATATATATATATGTAGAAGGACTTGGTTAATTATGTGTTGATTAAGCATTACCCTTAATATATACCGGTCATTGGTTAAAGAAAAGAAAATGCTGAGCTTGGAATAAGCTCGCTTTCACCCACGAGCACCTCGTGCCCCCATTACGGCTCCTTCACGCTACAAAATAAAACCACTCTGTTTTTTAATAAAAAAATAATAATATAACCACTTTTCACGTAATATAACTTTGACCAACCACCCCAAATAATTTCATCTCTCTCATCTAAGAATCAAACACATTTGACCACGAACATCAACAAGATAAAATTATAAGCATAGAAGTTTCTCACAAATCTTCCTAGCTGAAGATTACTTTTAAGTTATAGCTGCAATTTCAATTGAAAGAGCAGCAGCTAGCTGTTTTGTTCAAGAACAACAAGAGATAATGAAGATGTCTTGTAATTGGAGAAAAAATGCAGCAAAAATAACTCCTTATGTCTACATGATCTTAGCACAAATAATTGCAGCTAGCTATGCTGTTATGAGCAAATTAGTGTTCACTGGTGGCACTGATCCCATTGTTTTCAATGTTTATCAGTTCATTGTTGCTTCTCTCTTCATGGGTCCTCTTGCTTTCTTCTTTGAAAGAAAAACAAGACCACCCCTCACTTTCTCCATCACTTGTATGATCTTCCTTCAAGCCTTACTAGGGTAATTCAATTAAATTGAGCTTAGTCCCTTACTATTTTATCTTTTTTTCATAATGGGTCTCATGAAATTCTAACATATTAATTTTTGGTGATATGTATTTGTATATATATAAATGCAGGGCTACTCTGTTTCAGAATCTCTTCTCTGGAAGCTTGAATTACATATCAAGCACTGCACAATCTGCCATAATCAACTTGTTTCCTGCATTTACTTATTTTCTCTCTGTGGTTCTAAAACAAGAACAAGCCGAGCTTAATCGACTTCGTGGCATTGGGAAATTATTCGGAACGGTAGTATCGGTGACGGGTGCATTTACTTTGATATTTTGGCATAAAAATGCTATAAGTTCCATGGTTTCAAGCTCGGGAAATATCAACATTGGATATGTCATGGCCACTTTGGGAGTTCTTTCACTAAGCACATGGCTTGTCTTGCAGGTATATTATGATTTGAATTTTAAAAAATGTGACTTGTTTCATGGAGTTTTAAGTTAGTACTGGAGAAATTAACTTTAGATTTGTTGGTTTTAGCGGCCAGTGACGACTAAGTACCCAGTGGAATTATCTGTAACGGCGATAATGTACTTGTTCGGGACATTGCAGACGGGCGTAATAGCGGGTTTCATGAGCCATGAACCATCTAAATGGAAGCTAAATTGGGATCTAGAGCTAATAAACATACTGTTTGGAGTGAGTCACTTCCATGAATCATTCAAATATAACCTATATTTTCACAATATTTTGGCCTAATTCTACATCACATTGTGACTTCTATTCCTAGTAATGAACTGATAAATCATCTTTCTATAACTTCATTAGGGGATTCTGAACAGTGGGATTGGAATCTACATTTTCACATGGTGTGCAAGCAAGAAAGGGCCTTTGTTTATATCAGTGTTTTCTCCGTTGAACTTGTTATTAACTGCAGTAATGGAGATGGTAATCGTTGGCGACAGCATGAATTTAGGAAGGTAATAAATAAAATTTAGATGAATTGTATTAATACAATGGAAAAAATGACTTGGGTATGTGTGGAAATGAACTCTTTTTTTGTGTGTTTTTTTCATGCAGTTTGGTGGGATCAGTGTTGATAGTAGGAGGATTGTACCTATTCCTATGGTCTAAATCTAAAGAAGAAGAAGAAGAAGAAGAAGAAGAGGAGGAAATAGAAGCTCATGAAGACATTATTTCTCCATTCTTGATTCAGAATCCTTAAATCTCAACAATGCTATATTTATATATTATATGGCTATCAGAGGACACAGATGAGAAGTTATTATATTTTCCAATTCTTACATCAAAATATAGTGTGAACTTTTTTATTTTTTTTTCGTTATTGGTTTTCTGACCCGTAGAGGTGTCTTTCTACCCTTTACACGGTGTGAACCTTTGACAATATTGAGTGGAAACAAAAAAAAACAAAGAAAGGTGAAGGTTCAGTTGTACAGAACGAAAACAAAGTATATATGATTGAAAAAGAATGTGTTAATTTATTTGACATATTTGTATGCCAAAGTTAATTATGTTAATATTTCTTTTTTCTTTGTTCCTTGTGGAAATAATTAGAAGATAGAATACAAATAGAAATGGTAACTGCCAATCACTTGGGCTTTTTAAGTCAGCCTTGGCAGTTGGTAGCCTCACATGCTCTTGGCTTGAGCTTTGAAGTCTCATGGAGCTTTATAAATCTTATATTTATTTTTATTTTTAATTTTATAAATCTTATATTTAACTCCTGGGCTGATGACCACAGTGCCTTCTTAGACCAATTTTATAGCATATTCTCAAATAAAATTATGAAAATGACTAAGAATCTGGGTGAGATAGAAAAGAGTAAAGGAATTTTTAAGCTCATCTTTGATACTCTTTAATTCTGAGATAGTGTTGCTTCTGTTACTAAGCCTATGGAACACCCGGTAATATTTATCGAGTTTTAAGTTTAGTCCCACACCGCTAAAATTGAAAGAGTGAAAGAATGGTAAAGTATAAAAACGGGTTTGATTTTCTTAACAAAGCATACCTTTCTCGGCCTTTTGGCTAAGATCAAGTGTAGTATCTGTTCTTATCAGTTTAATATCTGATACGTGAGGCAATGCCTCACACGATATTAAATTAATTTTTCTCAGGGGAGGGTCCTCATAGGTAGCTTGCTACTTGGTCCCTCGAGCGTCGCCTTTGTGCTGCACTACTGCAAGGGCCTGGCGCACCCTACCAAATCTAAGTAATAAATCTTATGAGTATTTTGGTCATGAAATAAACTGGAAGCTCTTCAGTTCACCACTATTGAAATGTTAGTTAAAATTTCTTAGTACGAGGTCTTCTAGTTAATTTTCGTTGCCAAGACGAAAATAATGTTTGCTTAATTAGAAAGTTTGTTCAAAGCATAATTTCCTTGAAATTTCATAGTTTTACCTAAAACTATTTGAGTACTACATAATAATTATAAACCTTCAAACTAGAAATTGGAGTACTGATAATAAGTACATATACTTGACTACAGTGTTAATTAAGCATTAATCTGATCTCTCTTTCACCCCACAAAAATCACCCACTCATTCTCTATCTTTTTTAACAACTAGATTCAATTGTTTCAAGGTTTACTGTATAAAATGGAGAGCAGACACAGAGATTGTGACAAGAAGTAGAAGGAAAAAAAAAAACAAAAAGATGCTGAGACGACAATCGGAGCATTGGATTATGTATATCGTATCACTAGAGATGCTGAGGGATTATTTCTTACATAACTTCTCTCTTTTTAGTCCCACATCGAGCACTAAACAAATAGTTAAAGAGTAGAGGAATATAAAATACGGGGTTCGCATCCTTGGTGCGTTCTTTTAGCTGAAAACAAGTATAGTAATTGTTTGTATCTGTTTTAACATATTACACGTTGGGGCATTGCCTCACATGATAGCCCAAAGTCAATGGGCATTTATCATCATGCACCAGATTTTTGTTTATAGATTAATAACAAAAATTAGAATATAATTTAAAAAAAGAGAAAATATAATCTAGAAACCAACTTTTTATTGTCTTTTATAATAATATGTTTTTTAAGTAAAATCTCATAAAATTATTTTAAGGTTTAATTAATGAAACACGATTTTTACGTTTTTTTTTTTTTTTTTTGAACCAAACAAGTTTTTTTCGTTATCTTTCCAAAAGGGTCACAGATGGTTACGGGTCATGTCACTCAGTGTTGAGAGAAATATGTATAAAAAAATATCCATAAGGACATGAGCTTGGCTGGGTAAGGTAAACACAATCTTTGTCTAGAAAAAAAAAAAATTTATGTCATAGACTACGTGTAATGGTACTACTACATCTATTAAAAAGATGTCAGTACCAAAGAGTAGTTGACTCAATGAAAATAGACTGAGTTTCAAAGTTGTTCTTATATTAAAGTTTTCAAATTTAATTTTTAAAAGCGACCTCGTAACAAATTTACTATTTTACTTTAATCTTAAACGATGACTAGTCTCGTATCTGAAAAGCATGAGAATACTTTCGTGAGAAATTTGCCGCTGGATTAGTTGGTGCGTAACTGACCCGTATACTTATAGTCACCAAAAAATAAAATTAAAAAAAACAGGTCTTTTTTTAATTTAAAAATTATTAGTTTTAAATTCAAACATCACAGTTGAATTCTAAATCAAGCTTGAAGAACATTAGTATATTGTAAAATTACGCCGTTCCGTTGGTGGCCATGCATGGGGTTTGAACGTCTACGTGTAGCCATTTTAGACTGCTGTTCACTGAGAGTGACGCGTGGCGCCCACATAGATGACAAGTAGCTGATACTGCTGACCTACGTAATCGTCAGTCCACCAAAGCCTGCCACCTTACAAGAGCCTGAGCCGCTCTTCTCAGCCCTCTAATTCATCTCTTTCTTTCTTTTTTCTTTTGCTGACCTTGACTTTTCTGATCAACTTTATGGTTAAAACCTTTGCTACTAACTCTCACACCAGTCCCAAAAAAAAAAAATTGCCACGTCAAATAATATTTTTTAACAAATTAAGAGGAATATTTTGAAAATAAGTAATTAATTAATCATATTAATTGTAGGAATAACATACTTGTTCAATGTTATTAATTTATTTTAAATTCAAATGTGGACTCCGTCTAATTCAAAATGTTTGATTAAAAAGATAACAAAATAGATTTTTTATTAATTAAATAACACATGCAATATATATGTTTGATTTTTAATTATATAAAATGAAACAGATACGTTTAGGTAAAGTTCATCTAATATAATAATATACATATTGCACTGCAATTTTGAATCAGAAGAAAGATTTCAACTCATCTAAATCAAACTCAAACACAAAGTAATTATTATAATAATAATAATAAATAAAATCTTTGAAACATTAACTTTAATATATCTTAGATTATTTTGAATTATATGTAAGTTTATGATTTAATACAAATCAGTAGAGCATATATATAAAAATATATGGAAAAAAAGAAAAAAAAAAAGGAAAATCCATATCTACTTTTGACCTTTCCATAACTACTAAATGGGCTAAGCAACTTGATGCCAAGGTGACGGAAGAGAAAATCTGTTCAAACATTCCTCAATTTTCTTCATGCTGATAACTTAATTATCAATAAATTAACATGAATTTATCCTTTTAATATTCTCCCATCACTTAGTTTGAAATAATTAACCATACAATAGCCCACCAAACCACAACAACCGCCACTGCTGTTCATCAATCTCCTCATCCCAAACCATGGATATATGGAGAAGAAGTAGAGCACATCATCACCATAGATAAAGACCATCAACATCATAAATCAAGGGTCAAAGACATTTTGACACGGATATCGAGGATGTTTCGTCGTTGCAACTAGATATTAATTTATTTTGATCAAACAGTATCATATGAATCAGTATATAAACAGAGAAGAAAAATTAGAAAGTTAGCATTTGTGGGCAAGCTAGTTCTTGGTCTTGTATAACTAACTTGCAAAGAAGAGAATTCTCTTCAAAAGTAGTTAAAAAGAGAGGAAAAGAAGAAGAAGAAGATGACGATGATGAAGATCATGGAGCTATCAAGTTTGAAGAGAAATGTTGAGAACATAACACCATTTGTTCTAATGATCTTGGCTCAAGTTATTGCAGCAAGTTATTCAGTTGTTAGTAGAGTTGTGTTCATTGGTGGAACTGATCCTATTGTTTTTAATATTTATCAATTCATTGCTTCCTTTCTCTTCATGGCTCCTCTTGCTTTCTTCTTTGAGAGAAAATCAAGACCTCCCTTCACTTTCTCCATAGCCTGTTGGTTGTTCCTCCATGCCTTACTGGGGTAATTTACATCTTCTTCTCATCTTCTTCTTCAAGTAATATTTTTAGTTACATAGATTAGAAAGAAAGAAAAAAAAATGCTACAATGACTCTTAATTCATTTGAAATAGAAATACCTACTTAACTAGAATATAAGTCATGTTAGGAGGCAGAGCCTTTTTAGTTCGAGAAGTGCTACAACTCATAACATGACTTGCATCAACTAATTACGTAGCAAGGACAGTCTTTAAAAGAACTGTGCGATAGAAGTCATGTTAAGAATCAATTTAAGAGTCTTTCTAACATTTTTCTAGTAGATAGAGATTACTAACTCGATGAATCAATGGCAGGGGTACTTTGTTTCAGGATCTCTTCTCAGTAAGCTTGAATTACATCTCAAGCACATCTCAATCTGCCATAGTAAACTTGTTCCCTGCTTTTACTTACGTACTTTCTGTCGCTACGAGGCAAGAACAAGCCCAGCTAAATCGCCTTCGAGGCATCGGGAAATTACTTGGGACAGTAGTATCTGTAACGGGTGCATTTACTTTGATCTTCTGGCGATCAAGTGCCGTGAGTTCGATCGTCTCAAGTGTCTCAAATCTCCATATTGGATATGCCATGGCCATCTTGGGAACTCTGTCTCTCAGTACCTGGGTTGTCTTGCAGGTTATTACAACACTTCTATGTTATAATGAACTTATATATATATATATATATATAAAAGAAGATTGAAGGATTAACTAATTTTGGAAAATGTTGATGATTTCAGAGGCCAGTGACAGAAAGGTACCCAGCTGAGCTCTCCATCACAGCTATGATGTACTTGTTTTCAATATTTCAGACAGGCATAATTGCTGCTTTTACAAGCAGGGAAGCTTTGAAATGGAAGCTGAATTGGGATTTAGAGCTACTGAACATTGTTACTGGAGTGAGTAAAACTTTTATATATACATATGTGTATAAATAAATTAAGAAGGATTATTTGATATGATTCATTTATGCAAGAAATTGAATTAAGAAAGTTTGAATATATATTTTTGCAGGGAATTTTGAATGGAGGGGTTGGGATATATATAATGACATGGTGTGCAAGGAAGAAGGGACCATTGTTCGTGGCGGTTTTCGCGCCATTGAACTTGTTACTTACTGCAGTGATTGAGATGGTAGTTCTTGGGAGCAAACTGAATGCAGGAGGGTAAGTTTATGAACATATAATTCAATTTTAGTGGATTTTTTTTTTTTTTTTTTATTCATTGATTTATGGTTGTTCTTATGCAGTGCTTTGGGATCAGTTATGATAGTTGGAGGATTGTATGTGTTTTTGTGGTCAAAATCAAAGGAGGAAGCAGAGGAAGCAGAGAAAACAGAGGAAGCTGATGTTTTGTCTCCTTTCTTGATTCAGAACCCATGAAAAAGTTTTTTTTTTTTTTTTTTTTTTTTTAAAGTGATCATTTTTTAATAGGGAATTTGAAGTGCAAAGAAGCAAGACAATGTAGGATTAAGGGGATAGATATTCCCTTGTTTCCATCCCCAATGTTCTTTAGTTTTTTTTTTTTTTTTTTGGAAGAAAAGAAAATACCCATTTGGGACCATAGAATGTAAAGTAAATTTATTGAAACATATATGAAACCCATGTTATTACATTTGTAATGGTTATACATTTTGCTTTCATATCTCAACTCTATTCCATTTAACTATAATTTATAAAGAAATCAGCTTATAATAATGGAAATATTACAACTGAATAATTTTAAAAGATTTTGCAAGATTTTTTTATGTTATAATATTTATAATGGGTCTGTGCTAATGGTGATTGAGAGGTAAAGGTCTTAAAATTAAAATTTGTGTCTATCTTAGTCACACCCACTTAAAGAGAGAGGCACCACGTGATAAACCCAAAAAAAAAAAAAAACAAATACCTTTATCTATTAATGAAGATTTCAATCACTATTGCAATAAACATATACATATTTATACCATTTTTTTTTTGAAAGAATATACATACTTATGTCATAGATTGATTTTTTCTTTTTCGTTTTGGGCGATAGTCTTAGCTTGAATTTTTTTATTTTTTATTATTTTTTAA
Source organism: Paratinospora sagittata (assembly GCA_035771175.1). Lineage (NCBI taxonomy): Eukaryota > Viridiplantae > Streptophyta > Magnoliopsida > Ranunculales > Menispermaceae > Paratinospora > Paratinospora sagittata. Next base: position 49,589,018 of record CM069595.1, read on the forward strand.
CATGTCTGTCAACTCTCTCAAACTTCAAATGATGACTTAATTTAAAATAATATATTAAAATAACATATGTACGATGCATATATACATAATTAGAGTGATATAATAAAGTCAAGAGAAAGACGTGAGGGACTTTGAATACGTGAGCCGCAGCACTTGACCACGAGGACCTCGTGTCTATTACTCTTTTTATAAATAAATACATAATAAATAGAAACATTTATAACTAAATAAAAATATAAATCTTTGAATAATATATACTATGTTCACATTTATAACTAACATAATAAATAGAAACATTAACTTTAATATACCTTAGATTATGACACGGACTGCTATTAAACAGAGGCCTTTTTTTTCCAGTCTGTGCCGTACTATACGTGCATTATATCATATTGCTAATTAAGAGTACGATTAAAAACTAACAATCATACGCAACAAAATCTAAAGTAGTTGCACAACATGTTACTATAATTAAGATCGAGTTCAATGTTACGGTCCTATAATGGCAAGGAAAAAACTAATATTATGACATCATAGTTACAAAAAGAATAAAAAGATATCTATACCAAAAAAGAATAAGAAGTTACAATGCTACGCGCTACACCAAGTGGCTCCTCCTCACTCAAATAGTCGTAGTAAAAATTGCTCAGTGCCTCTATCTCAAGCGGCTGGCCCTCAATCTCTTGAGTCACAATCACCACGTCTGAAAAATGATAATATGAAAAGAATGATGAGCCTAAATCCACAAGGCTCGCAAGTAACTACTACTTCCAAAACCCACTTACTGGGAGAGGGAAGGGGAAAAATTACAGATTTTGTGAAGTCTTCGTTGTTAAATTGTGCTTCTACTTTTAATTCATAAAAGATGATTCTAAGTATTATATTTGTTTCTACTAGTACCTCAATTTTGGATTTTATATCCATATTATTATTATTATTATTTTTCTTTTCTCAATCAATGTTTGGCATTGTCCTAATTAAATTCTCTAAATCTTAGGATTTATGCCAATAAGCAGGTCAATTTCTCAATATCTTACAGAGAAAATCATCATTTACCATTTACCAATTATGAGAATTAAATAAGCAACTAAAATGCATAAAGGAATTATAATTTTGTATCATGATGTTGAAACAATAATCAGAATACCTCAATAATGCATGTCTCGTATGTTAATTTGAACATCATCATAATAAAAATTGTAATAATAATACAAAAGAGACAAGTTAGAACATCTGCGCCCATACACAGTGTGCCTCATAAATCCTCTTAATATTGAGCACACTAACCAATAACATGTCTTGGGGTCTGATCCCTTAGCATTTATTTAAGTTTTCACTTTAGCCACGATGAGAACCCTTTCCCATCACTTACTTTCTTTAGACCACTAGCTATACGACTGGTTTTACAATATCCCAATTAGGGTATCTTGTTCCTCGTATTACCGAGCGAGAAAGTTCTCATTAGAACTCTGAATTATCTGCCTCTGGACAGAGCCGCCATTACTCCCAACTTCAACTTTTCCGCATGAAGCACTTGTAGCCACTACGCTGGCCAGACGCACTCAACCACTCACAATCCACTCAACATCCAAGTAGCACAACCCTTATTGGATGTACCCATTGGGAGAGAACCGACTAATCCGTTGGTCAAACGGTTGACCCACTAATCCCCTACTCAGACGGTTGACCCACTAATCTACTGGTCAAACGGTAATACGACATCTGCAAATATTCTAGAGATCTAGGGTTGACGTGACCCTCGGGTCTATGCCTATCAGGCAAACATGTATCATAGGGTTCGATCACTCTATTCTTTTAATCATTAATTACATTTTATCATTTGGAAGTTTGATTAATGTAACAATAGGCGAATGATCGATTAATTACGGAAAACTATGCATGTAAATGCATATAAAGTATAAGTAGAATGTTCTATGGAAATTATCTTTCTTGAAATATAACTTTCCCATATGATGCCAAAATCAAATATCGGTAATTGATTAATTTATCGTCTTCATAGCTTAGTTGTATATTATTTAATTTCTTTAAGAATAATATTAATATTTATGTCTCTCAATTACCTTCTCTCAAATGAGTCAGTGTATGATAATAAAGTTGCCTAAGCTGTTCGGATTAGGGACCATTGATCAATTTTTGAAGGGTGAGGGGATCAATTGCCTTCATCAACTAATCAATAATCTACGAAAACTCTTACGAATAGTCACGATAAATTATCGGATTTAAATAATACATAAAATATCGATGAAACTGTGGTAACTAAGGTATACTTCATTTGATATGATAGTTTATTATTTCATAAAAACTTATCTCAATATATATAAGGTGGGACATGTTACGTGTATACACAGGTAACATTTTTCAACCTTTGGGTCATATAGGCAAAATAGCCATATTTTTATGTTTTATTTTAATTATTATTTTTAAATTTTTACAGCTGAAAGCCTTATTAAGATTTTAGTTTTATTTATTAATATTTTATCAATTATTTGATACCAAGGGCATTATAATAATTTTTTTCATCAACTTTGGGATATATATCTTGACTATGTTTGTACCTAAAATTATGTAGGAAGCCTAATTAAGCTTGGTTGAATAAATTAATTGGCTCATGTTTATTGATGTTATACTAAGTTGGCTAACTGACTCATAGGGTTTTAATTAATTTAAATGGGTCAAGTCAACGTAGTTTGATTGAGTTGATTGAGCCTAAGGTTAATTGAAATTAGAGTTATTTAGCCCAAATCGACCTTGATCAATTCAAATTGAATTAAATTGACTAATTAGATTCATGGGTTAGGTTTTGTTAATTAAATTTAGTTAGTTAAACATCTATTCAATCCAATACTAACTTATTGGTTCAATTAGATAGGGGGTTTTGATTTGCATTGTAATTAATTAAGTCTAATAGACTTTAATTAAATTAATTTCGAATTATGAGGTTAAAAATGACAAAATTTAGTTGGGCTATCTTTTCATATTTCTCTGGTTTAGCAAATTTATATATTTTTTTCTAAGTTGATATTTTAGGCCACGTGAAAATAAGTTGCACTTATTCACTAATTTAATGAAGCCAAATTTTTGAAAATAGATTATTTTATTATAAAGTAAGGTTTAACCCATGTTAATGTATTCATTTTCATTTTTTCTATTTGAGGCAAGTCCTATTAAAAGTGGGTTAGTCAAGTGTCTCCTTTAGCATGAAATAGGACTTACAAGTCAAAGGGGTCTTGAGCTGGTCAAAATTGGTCAAACAGTTTAGTATTCATTATTTTCCTCTTTGTAACAGCATGTTTTCCAACACTTTTACTCCTCATGTTTCTCCCATCTTCCTTGCTCATTTCCACCACATGGATCCTCATATCCCTTCTCCAATATTCCTATTTTTAATTAATCAAACCCACAGATTCATTCAAACTCATTTTGATGGAGAAAGTTTGCTCCAAACATGTGTTGAAAATCAGCCTGTCAGCCCCTCTAATTTTCATGGTGAGCAGGCACTGTTTCATGCTGGTTTTAGCATGGATCCCACTATTATTTTTCTTATTTCTGAAATAAAACATCTTTTCTCATTGTCAAACTTTAAATCCCACCAACTCACAGTCCAATGGGTTTGATTTTGAAGTAGCAAAACTGAATCAAACACGGGCTGTTACAACAATTATCTTATTTTCCATTTCGACCAGCCATGTTCCTACCCATTTTTTCTCCTATTTTCCCCTTCTATTTTGTTCTACTCTCCTCCAATTTCTCTTCTCCAAGCTTCTTAGATTCCATTCCTCATACCCACAACATCTATTGGGAACCTTAAGAGGAAGAAAAACCTCCCCAAACAGAGGTCACTGATCACAACCCCATCTCTTCTCTTTCTTCCAATCTTTGCTTCCATGAACTTTCCCCAAGCTTTTGCCTCCCCAAACCACATAGGCAGATCTTAGGGACGTGGAATTGGGAGGAGAGATACCTTTTGGAGCTCTCAATCTATGGCCATAAGCCTCACAACCAAACACGATAAAATGGTGTACATCAATGGTGATGTTGTATATAAGACATGAATGAGTATAACTATTAAGGTCGGTATCTTATTTGAACTAAATAAACCATAGCATTTTAGTAGAAATGAGAGTAATGAACTGCAATGAGAAGACATTTAACATGAACATGGGAAATAAGATCAAAGAAAAGAAGAGGAATGGTGAGAATGGTAGAGAAAGGAGAAGTTACTTTCCTAGTTCAAAATTCATATCCACTGTTGACCTTTTCATAACTACTAAATGGACTAAGCAAAATAATGACAAGGTCATGGAAGAAAAAATCTGTTAAAACATTTCTCAACTTTCCTCATGCTGATAAGTTAATTATCAATAATTAAACATGAATTTATCATTTTAATATTCTCCCATCACTTAATTTAAAATATTAATTAACCATGCAATAGCCCACCGCCCTTCATTCTCCTCATCCCAAACCATGGCTATATGGAGAAGAAGTCAAGCACATCATCACAGACCATCAACATCATATATAAAGTCAAAGGTCAAACAAATTTCGACACGGGTATCGAGGATGTTTCGTCGTTGCAACTAGATATTATTTTACTTTGATCAAACAGTATCATATTTTTTACTATATAAAGGGAGAATTAAAATTAGAAAGTAAACATTTGTGGGCAAGCTAGTTCTTGTATAATTAACTTGCAAAGAAGAGAAGTGAAATAGAGAGGAAAAGAAGAAGAAGAAGAAGATCATGGAGCTAACAAGTTTAAACAGAAATGTTGAGAACATAACACCATTTGTTCTAATGATCTTGGCTCAGGTTATTGCAGCAAGTTATTCAGTTGTTAGTAGAGCTGTGTTCATTGGTGGCACTGATCCTATTGTTTTTAATATTTATCAATTCATTGCTTCCTTTCTCTTCATGGCTCCTCTTGCTTTCTTCTTTGAGAGAAAATCAAGGCCTCCCTTCACTTTCTCGATAGCTTGTTGGTTGTTCCTCCATGCCTTACTAGGGTAATTTACATCTTCTTCTCATCTTCTTCAAGCAATATTTTTAGTTACATAGATTAGAAAAATAAATGCTACAATGACTCTTTCTAGCATTTTTCTAGTATAGAATCACTTTAAGAGTCTTTCTAGCATTTTTCTAGTAGATAGAGATTACTAATTCGATGAATCAATTGCAGGGGTACTTTGTTTCAGGATCTCTTCTCAGTAAGCTTGAATTACATCTCAAGCACATCTCAATCTGCCATAGTAAACTTGTTCCCTGCTTTTACTTACGTACTTTCTGTCGCTACGAGGCAAGAACAAGCCCAGCTAAATCGCCTTCGAGGCATCGGGAAATTACTTGGGACAGTAGTATCTGTAACGGGTGCATTTACTTTGATCTTCTGGCGATCAAATGCCGTGAGTTCGATCGTCTCAAGTGTCACAAATCTCCATATTGGATATGCCATGGCCATCTTGGGAACTCTGTCTCTCAGTACCTGGGTTGTCTTGCAGGTTATTACAACACTTCTATGTTATAATGAACTTTATATATATATATATATATAAAAGAAGATTGAACGATTAATTAATTTTGGAAAATGTTGATGATTTCAGAGGCCAGTGACAGAAAGGTACCCAGCTGAGCTCTCCATCACAGCTATGATGTACTTGTTTTCAATATTTCAGACAGGCATAATTGCTGCTTTTACAAGCAGGGAAGCTTTGAAATGGAAGCTGAATTGGGATTTAGAGCTACTGAACATTGTTACTGGAGTGAGTAAAACTTTTATGTATACATATGTGTATAAATAAATTAAGAAGGATTATTTGATATGATTCATTTATGCAAGAAATTGAATTAAGAAAGTTTGAATATATATTTTTGCAGGGAATTTTGAATGGAGGGGTTGGGATATATATAATGACATGGTGTGCAAGGAAGAAGGGACCATTGTTCGTGGCGGTTTTCGCACCGTTGAACTTGTTACTTACTGCAGGGATTGAGATGGTAGTTCTTGGGAGCACACTGAATGCAGGAGGGTAAGTTTATGAACATCTAATTCAATTTTTTAGTGGATTTTTTTGGGGGGGCATTTTAATTTATTTTGTTATTGATTTATGGTTGTTCTTATGCAGTGCTTTGGGATCAGTTATGATAGTTGGAGGATTGTATGTGTTTTTGTGGTCAAAATCAAAGGAGGAAGCAGAGGAAGCAGAGAAAACAGATGAAACTGATGTTTTGTCTCCTTTCTTGATTCAGAACCCATGAAGAAGTTTTTTTTTTGTTTCTTGAAAAAGTTATCATTCTTTAAGAGGGAATTTGAAGTGCAAAGAAGCAAGTCAATGTAAGATTAAGGGGATAGATATTCCCTTGTTTCCATCCCCAATGTTCTTTAATTTTTTATTTTTTATTTTTTTTTGGTAGAAAAGAAAATTCCCATTTGAGACCATAGAATGTAAAGTAAATTTGTTGAATTATATATGAATGCCCATTTTATTACATTTGTTATGGTTATAAATTTTGCTTCCATATCTCAACTCTATTCCTTTTAACTATAAGTAAAGAAATCATCTTATAATTAATGGAAATATTCCAACTAAATGATTTCTGTTATAGTATTCATAATATTATTAATGCATATATACGTGATCATAGAGTGATATAATAAATTCAGAAGAGTAGGTTACTTTGAATACGTGAGCCACCTCGTGTCCATGACTCTTGCTGGCTTAGTCTTTTTTAATTCATGCATACAAATGTTAGCCTTGCCTGGTGGCTTCCTTGCCTTTGTCTTATTAGAATAAGTTGGGATCCATCTTTATTAATATTAAAATTGTTTAGTACTTAAATTCCCAGAAGAAAGTTAAATTAATCGATTTGAAGGCATGATTAACTAATGATTGTGGGTACCCTTATTTAATGACCTTTGAGCCTATGAGCCTAGTCCAAGCTTTACTTCAAAACGCCTTAGTACTAATTAGAAGAGATCCCAATTTCTAATCAGTATTAAATAAATTATCGATGTCATCTCAAGAAATCATCGGCTTTGATATTTCTTGTTGGGTAGGTTTGCATCTTAACTAATATTAATATTAACCTTAATTGAACGACCTTTGAACATAGTTATAAAGTGTTAAAAATAGCTTGATATGTATTAATGAGCTCTTATTTGACAATTATAACTTTTTGATTAAGTGATTTTTCTAACATGATATCAAAGCATTCATTTTACAAAAGATTTTGAGTTCAAATTTCATTATTGACGTCTGCATGATCTTCAATTACATAATTGATATTTTTTTTCTTTTATCTTTTTTTTTTGGCTCTTTATGTGCAGGACGGAGCTACACGTGAAGAAGAGTGTTGATATTGTTAGCCATTATCTAATAGCTATAGCTTTTGAATTGAATAATTTCTAACGTAGAGAACAAGCTAAATCGTTGGCTTTGATACTACTTGTTGGACTGGTTTAAATTTTAATTAGTACAAATATATTGTTTCTAACTAAACTACTTTTGAAGCAAGTAATAGGTACAACTTTACACTTGTTAAAGAAAGTGGTAGGTACCACTTGAATCACAAGAGAGATTTCAAGAAATGGATTTATCTACCACTTTACACTTGTTAAAGACAAGTCATCTAAATCAAACTCAAACAATTTGTGATGAACAAACTTAATTTTTAAATCTCAAACACAAAGTAATTATAATAATAATAAATAAAATCTTTGAATAATACTATGTTGACATTTAAGATTGACATAATAAATAGAAAAATTAACTTTAATATATCTTAGATTATCTCGAATCATATGTAAGTTCATGATTTAATACAAATCAGTAGTGCATTGATAAAAACATTTTTATTAGTGTAAGTTAGAAATAACGTTTTGCTATTTATTTTTTTCCTTACATGCATACATGTATATATATATATATATAAATATAAGGAAAAAAAAGGAAGCAAAATCCATATCTACTTTTGACCTTTCCATAACTACTAAATGGACTAAGCACAATGATGTCAAGGTGATGGAAGAAAAAATTTGTTCAAACATTCCTCAACTTTCCTCTTGCTGACAAGTTAGTTATCAATAATTAAACATGAATTTATCATTTTAATATTCTCCCATCACTTAGTTTGAAATATTAATTAACCATGCAATAGCTCACCACACCACAACCACCGCCACCACCCTTACTCAATCTCCTCATCCCAAACCATGGCTATATGGAGAAGAAGTCAAGCACATCATCACCATAGATAAAGACCATCAACACCATATATAAAATCGAAGGTCAAAAAATTTTCGACACGGGTATCGAGGATGTTTCGTCGTTGCAACTAGATATTATTTTATTTTAATCAAACAGTATCATATATCCCACTATATAAAGAGAGAATCAAAATTAGAAAGTTAACATTTGTGGGCAAGCTAGTTCTTGTATAATTAACTTGCAAAGAAGAGAAGTGAAATAGAGAGGAATAGAAGAAGAAGAAGAAGAAGAAGAAGAAGAAGAAGAAGAAGAAGATGACGATGATGAAGATCATGGAGCTAACAAGTTTAAAGAGAAATGTTGAGAACATAACACCATTTGTTCTAATGATCTTGGCTCAGGTTATTGCAGCAAGTTATTCAGTTGTTAGTAGAGTTGTGTTCATTGGTGGCACTGATCCTATTGTTTTCAATATTTATCAATTCATTGCTTCCTTTCTCTTCATGGCTCCTCTTGCTTTCTTCTTTGAGAGAAGATCAAGGCCTCCCTTCACTTTCTCCATAGCTTGTTGGTTGTTCCTCCATGCCTTACTAGGGTAATTTACATCTTCTTCAAGCAATATTTTTAGACTTTCATAACACGACATGACAGTCACGTAATTCACTTCAAGTAGAAATACCTACTTAACTAGAATATAAGTCATGTTAAGAGTCAGAGCCTTTTTAGTTCGAGAAATGCTACAACTCATAACATGACTTGTATCAACTAATTAGTAACAAGGGCAGTGTTTAAGAGAACTGAGTGATAGAAGTCATCTTTAAGAATCCTTTAAGAGTCTCTCTAGCATTTTTCTAGTAGATAGAGATTACTAACTCGATGAATCAATGGCAGGGGTACTTTGTTTCAGGATCTCTTCTCAGCAAGCTTGAATTATATCTCAAGCACATCTCAATCTGCCATAGTAAACTTGTTCCCTGCTTTTACTTACGTACTTTCTGTCGCTACGAGGCAAGAACAAGCCCAGCTAAATCGCCTTCGAGGCATCGGGAAATTACTTGGGACAGTAGTATCTGTAACGGGTGCATTTACTTTGATCTTTTGGCGATCAAATGCCGTGAGTTCGATCGTCTCAAGTGTCTCAAATGTTCATATTGGATATGCCATGGCCATCTTGGGAACTCTGTCTCTCAGCATCTGGGTTATCTTACAGGTTGTTACAACACTTCTACGTTATAATGAACTTATATTTATACATATACATATATATATATAGATAGATATAAAAGAAGATTGAAGGATTAATTAATTTTGGAAAATGTTGATGATTTCAGAGGCCAGTGACAGAAAGGTACCCAGCTGAGCTCTCCATCACAGCTATGATGTACTTGTTTTCAACATTTCAGACAGGCATAGTTGCTGCTTTTACAAGCAGGGAAGCTTTGAAATGGAAGCTGAATTGGGACTTAGAGCTACTTAACATTCTTACTGGAGTGAGTAAAAACTTTTATATATGTATAAATATATACATAATTCATTTATGCAAGAAATTGAATTAAGAAAGTTTGAATATATATTTTTGCAGGGAATTTTGAATGGAGGGGTTGGGATATATATAATGACATGGTGTGCAAGGAAGAAGGGACCATTGTTCGTGGCGGTTTTCGCGCCATTGAACTTGTTACTTACTGCAGTGATTGAGATGGTAGTTCTTGGGAGCAAACTGAATGCAGGAGGGTAAGTTTATGGAACATTTAATTCAGTTTTAGTGGGTCTTTTAGAGAAATTTTATTTATCTATTTATTTATTTATTTATTTATGGTTTTTTCTTATGCAGTGCTTTGGGATCAATTATGATAGTTGGAGGATTGTATGTGTTTTTGTGGTCAAAATCAAAGGAGGAAGCAGAGGAAGCAGAGAAAACAGAGGAAGCTGATGTTTTGTCTCCTTTCTTGATTCAGAACCCATGAAAAAGTTTTTTTTTTTTTTTTTTTTTTGAAAAAGTGATTATTTTTTAATAGGGAATTTGAAGTGCAAAGAAGCAAGACAATGTAGGATTAAGGGGATAGATATTCCCTTGTTTCCATCCCCAATGTTCTTTAGTTTTTTTTTTTTTTTTTTTTTTTTTTTTTTTGGAAGAAAAGAAAATACCCATTGGGGACCATAGAATGTAAAGTAAATTCATTGAAACATATATGAAACCCATTTTATTACATTTGTAATGGTTGTAAATTTTGCTTTCATATCTCAATTCTATTCCATTTAACTATAAGTTAAAAAAAAATCAGCTTATAATAATGGAAATATTACAACTGAACATTTGTAATGGTTGTAAATTTTGCTTTCATATCTCAATTCTATTCCATTTAACTATAAGTTAAAAAAAAATCAGCTTATAATAATGGAAATATTACAACTGAATGATTTTGAAAGATTTTGCAAGATTTTTTATGTTATAATATTCATAATAGAAATACTTTTGAGTTTGTAATAAATGTAGTTGAGAGGTGAAAGTCTTGTGAAAGTCTTGTGATTGAGACTCGTGTTCAATTTAGTCGCAACGAGTAAAGGAGAGTTGCCCAAGCTCTGGTATTAGAGTGATATAATAAAGTCAAGAGAAAGACGTGAGGGACTTTGAATACGGAGCCGCGGCACTTGACCACGAGCACCTCGTGTCCATTACTCTTTTTATACTAAAATGTCAAAACTAATATTACTTGCTCGCTTAGTCTTTCTTAACTCATGCATACAATGTTAGCCTTCCTTGGTCACCTTTTAATGTTAAAGTCTTTTAGTAGTTAAATACTTAGAAGAAAGTCAGATTAATATAGTCCATGAATCGATATTAAGTCAACTATCATCCTCATCTCTCGAAATTATCAGCTTTGATATTTCTTGTCGGGATTAAATCTTAACTAGTACCGTCAACATTGAGTTGATGCAGTTACTAAAGAGATGGCCTTAAAACTCAAAGGTCTTAGGTTCAACTCTTATCATTGTTTCTTCCCTTAATGGTCAGAAACTGACTTGATTCCTTCTCAAAAATACAGTACAGTGATGAAATTGATTTTATAACTAATAACTGACATTATTTCTTCTAAAAAAAAAAAATCTTAACTAATACTAATATTGTCCTTAATTAAACCACCTTTGAACATAAGTATATAGAGCAAGTTGAATCATTGGCTTTGATACCATTTGTTAGAATTTTAATTGGTAGAAATATACCGTCACCAACTAAACCACTGCTGAACCCAAGTGAGACGTAGACTCCAACATGTCTAGTACAACTATGGTGAACCTTCCACATGATAAACTAGTTTGGTTCATATCCAACCCACGCATACCAAGTACCAACATCATTTTTTGTAGCACTCTTCTTCACCTCACTTCATTATGGACTCTGCAACACTCTCCTCTTCTACGTCACTTGTTTGAACAGAACAACATTAAGATTGCGTACAAAGAAAGGCATTGACACAGCGTAGTCATTTTTACAACATAGTCCACATTCATCAATGGCCCATGTCCATAATCAATCATACTACGTCAACGGCCTTATAAGAACAACTGAACCTGAGAGAACGGATCTTGGATGGCCATTTAGACTAAAGGATAACATTGTTGACTTCTCCACTGAAAAAATAAAAAATTTAAAGAAAAAATCACAAGCCTCCATTTATTTTAGGGAGGGAGTGAGGGAGGGAGGGGAGGTATTTTCCTAAAGCAATGAAAGAGATTACTTATTGATATCAAATCGCTTACAAAAAGCATTAAAATGATCTTAGCATCGACCAGAATATTAAAGTTCAATACTTGCAATACTATACTGTTCCACCATAGCAACAAGAGCCAACCATGCTGCTGAAACGACAATGGAGGAGACAGATTGCAAAAACATCTTCCCCTCTTAACAGCAACATGGGCAAGAAAAAGGATTAGTAAAACACCTCACCTCACCATTTTACAAACTACATATACACATTTCATGGGCATCTCACCACCCACACCATATCTTTGGAACCCAGAGTTCTGGATATAAAATGCTTCACCCAAGTAAAAAAGAAGTCTAAAACTCCTTAATTACCACCAACCCTTTTTTTTTTTGCTGCCATGGCAGTTAGTCCATCAATCCAAATGTTAATAATAATACATTCAGATAGATGGATAGTTTTTACTCTTTAAACTCCATTTCTCTCCTCCTCAAGCAGTGGTTCATAGAAGCTGTTACTTGCCGACGCCCTCTCCTTCCACAGCTTCTCCACCTGATCAAAGCTCATGCCCTTTGTTTCCGGCACAAATGCTAGCACAAAGAACACTGCAAGCACTGCTATACCCGCAATTATAAGGAACGTCCCAGCTGTCCCTACAGCTGAAACAACTGTTAAGAAAGTCTGGGCTACAATTAGGTTTGAGATCCAGTTTATGGTAGCTGACATGCCGCCACACAAGCCTCGGTATGCGTCGGGATATATCTCGGAGTTCACAGCCCATGGCACGGGTCCCATTCCGGGTGCAAAGAAGGCAATGTATAGGGTTAAGCCTACAATTGCAAGCCACCCGGATCCGTTTTGGCAGAAGTCATGGAGAAACTGAGTTTTGCAGATTGCAGAATCAGATGAATGGAAGAAGAATGCCCCGGAGAGGACTCCTAGAGATAAGATCACGCCACATAAACTAGTGATAGCCAAGCGGCGCCTTCCGAATCGATCTATCAAGTATATTCCAAGCACCGTTCCACTGGCATTCATAGCAGCAACAACAAGAGAAAGGAGCAAAGCAAGCCTGTTGGAACTAAATCCAGCCATCTGCACAATTGTAGGACTGTAGTACATGACTGTGTTGATTCCAGTGAACTGCTGGAACGCCTACACACACAAGAAGCAAAACTACTTCATTACATTGTATAATTGATACCATATTGTTCTCTCTGCATCTGTTTAAGCACTTGCACAAGATTCAAACAATGTCTTAAGCCTAAAGGACAGGTATAAATAATTATGTCTTAGAAATCACCATATTCACCACTGACAAAATCATCACCATCACACTCATATCCTATCAAGTACAAAATGATACTAAAAATATTATGAAGACACGGTCTAAGCATTAGCAAAAACTAAGCTACAGAGTAGACATCTTCAATGCCTCAATGAACAAGGATTTAAAAGATCATTTTTAAAAATGCATCAGATACATTTATCCTTTAGGAAAACAAAAACTACGAGGGCATATTCTAAATGCAGTTGCATGTTAGTAAGTTTTACCTGAAGTCCTGCTCCAGCTAAAAATGCAAGCCTGATTTCTGGGGTCTTAAAAACGTCCCAAAAACTAACGGTATTCTTCGATTCATTGGCTTCCTCTGCAACAAGAGCAAGCTGTTCTATTTCTTCCTCCAGACGGTCAGGCTCATAGATTTTTGCAAGCACTGCAATGGCCTTGGATTTGTCAGACTGCACATTTAGACACGCAAGAATCCGTAAGCACACAGCTGGATGGGAGAATCAATAAGACCAGACAGAATATTTTGTATCTTAAATGGATATTACAAGCTCTTTACCTTCATGTACAGCCAATGAGGGGACTCAGGCATGCACATCATGAGGAAGAATTGAACAACAGCAGGCACACCTGCAGCACCAAGCATCCAACGCCATGTCCCTGGGACCTGCTTGATCAAGAACAATTTGGAGACTTATGATTATTACCTAAATTGTCAAATATAGGGTCAAAGAATAATATCATCCCTAGAATAAGCTTTTTTTCACTGTCCAAGGACTGACTCAAGAACCAAGCCCTCTGACAGCCAAAACAACCCTTTGCTTCACTGTCCTTCAGTGTACAGCATACCAATCTTGAATGTTCACATTCGAAATTGAAAAATGCCAATACCACCAACTCTATCCGTGTTGAGAAATAGAAATAATTTCCTGAATTTTGGATGCAAAATAGCCTCGAACTTTTCTAGATAAGTTGCTATCCCCAAACCCTAGCACATACTATCATCTCCAAAATTGCGAAATGCTGGAATTTTCCTTATTTTTCCTTGCCATACCACGCACAATGATGTGCATAACTTTGAGGAATAACATATATCATTCAAACTTGCATTTTCTTTCCAATATGAACAGTTCCATTGTCATTAAGATCTTGAGGCATTGAGAAAACATTTGCCACGATGCCCATGCATAGGTAGACATAAAGTAAGATGTTTATTACCAACATAAGGAATGTATTAGAGGAATCTGCTTCATTGCTAATCACTGGCACCTATGGTCCTTGGGAAAACAGCAAAATGAATTTCAATCCGCTTAGACAGGAAAAATATATACAAGATGAAATTAAAAATCCATCAACATCATACAATAATACCTCAAGCTTACCAATAGACAAGACTGTTGGAGATTGGAAAGCTCAAAAGTGGAAGAAAATGTTAGTAACTTTACTACACGGAACACACAAAACATGTGGACTAAGGTACAACGCACGAAATAATAATGTCAGAGTTATGGTACAAGCTCATCTTAACAATATGAAGGAACCAACTGTTTGGAAACGGAGAAGGTATGCGAATGCTCTAAGCATTTCATTCCTTGAACAAGACTGAGAGACAACCCTTAGCAGATCGTCCACATCATGCAGCAAGTTAAAAACACGTCTATTGATGTCACCTAACTTAATAGACCAAAATGATGAGAATCGGACTTGTTTCTGAAGAAAAGAGGAAAAAAAAGATTACCACATTAAGCAATAACCACTTAGAGAAGAACTGAAGACAATTGATGGTAATATAGATGACTACATAGAGATGACCTCATTTCCTACCTCTTCTCTATCAATAATGAGATTTTCACTAGAAATATGCTACCTGAGGGACCATAGTGTACCTAAAGTGATCACATTGCATGTATTTCTAGGTTAATATATCAGCATTTACCATGTGTAGCGTTAGTAGACCCATCCTTAAATCACAGAGAATGAGATTGTTCACCGAGAAAAAGATTTGATTATTGAAGAAGGATCAACAGGTTCAGTCAGTGACAAAGATGTGAGTTAAAATAGACAAAAGGACCGCCCAAGTAGTTCAGAAGAAGTTCTATATCAATTACAGTAGTTATGTTGATGACGGTGACAATGGTGATAATGATGAGAAACAATAATTGGATAGCTGTATAAGTAGGGAAATTTTTTATTTATTTTTATTTTTTTTCACATTGATTTCTTTTATTTTAGCCTACCCCACGTAGATGGAAAAGACTAAGTTGAGTTGAGTTGAGTTGTGTTGGGTTGATTTCTTTTATTTTCCTCTTCAAGGGGGGGGGGGGGGAAAGTTCTAATTTTACTTCCAATACAAAAATATCATAACCAACACAGTCTGTCCTCATTCGTAAACCTCGTATAATGTCACAAATTCTTAGAAGACAGCACCCTTGTCACAAAGTTATGGCCAGATCGGCACCCATGGCACCTTAAAGCCAGCATGTCAAACACCTAGTATCCAAGGTCTAAAAATTCACCGAATTTTGCCGAAATTCGGCGAATTTTTTCGATTTTTTTACCATCGAAGTGAAAAGTGGGATGTAAAATAAAAAATGCAAAAATTCGCTAAATAATTCGATAAACTTCGACAACTTCGACGAAATTCGATAAACTTCGACAAAAGTTTAGTTTTTCAATAAAAAAAAAATGCAAAAATTCGAGCAAAAATTCGATAAATTCGACAAAATTCGATGAAATTAGACAGAGAAGTAAAAAAGATGTTACTTCATCAATAAAAAACAAAAAAACACTAATAATTATGTATTATTTTCAACTTCATCAACCAACATAGCAATATAAATTTTAAAAAATAATTTAACAAGTTAACAAATTATGTAGTTTATGGGATATGCTTTACCAAAAAAAAAAAAAAAAGAAGCAAAATAAATAAATAGTTAAAGTCGAAATAAGATAAAAACTTAAAAATAAATTAAAAGATTTCTTAAAGTCATCTTTTTTTAGTTAACTCTTATGAAACAAGATTAATAAACAACACAATAAACTAATAAATTAAGCATGATAGAATTCAAACTAGTAAAGTATATGGTCGAGAAGCAAGCCACCACAAAATTAAATATCAAAATAAAGAAAACAAATTAAGACCAAAAGCCGTCATTCAAATTCATCAACTCACTTAACAAGATTGATTTTGTTAGGTCGCTTATTGATATTTTTATGTATTAAAAGTGTCTATTTATATTAGTTTTTAACTTATACTACCATAAATTTAGATATTTAAGCATATATGCAAAAATTCTCTAAACTTCTCTAATTTAGCAAATTTTTACAAAAATTCTCCATGTCGAATTAAACTTCTCCAAATTAATTTTGATTTTTGAAGGTCGAAGTTTAGGGCGAAATCGAAGTTTCGTACCTTGCTAGTATCTATGTCATAACATTAAAAGTGCCCCCATAATGTCATTAAATGGACAAGCATTACCAATTCTTTGTATTGTGTAATTTGATATAAAACAATTCTCCTGTTCAATGGATGGATCAATTTCACCCCTGGACGATGGGTGATTAAGTTGCACAGGAAACGCACATGCATTCCCCCAGGTGATATGTGTGTGAAATCTACTGAGAGTTCATGTCTACGTGAATTCCAATGGGATTTGGCACTCTCAATGGAAAGAGAAAGAAGTGAAAGTGGATCAATTGGTATACAAAATTTGTTTGAGCTGAAACCCATTTTTATACTACCATCAATCATTCCATATTAAACATAAGAAAAAGAAATGTTTTCTTTAGCTCACTTGCCAAAACTTAATATCCAACCCCAAATTCTTTCTTCATGCTGCCTCTTTGGAGCTGCACAGCAAAGAACCTTTCATGCTCAAGAATATATATGTGAATATGGTGAGCACTGATCATAAAATAACAAAAGATTAAACTACAAATTCATCTCCCAAAATCTAGTATCCAAATTTAAAAAGAAGCAAATATTCCATGAACTGATAAAACAAGTGCATTCAGATTCTAAGGGCAGTCCCCAATTCATACATGCACGAAATGTCAACACAGGCCAACCCACTTAAAAGACATACTTAAGTGTGAGATATTATGATGTTTTTCCAAATAAGTCAAATTTCAATAAGATTACCATAAACTCCATTCTGATTTGTGATGCACTTTATTTAATTAAATGACTTTTTGGCTCAAAAATATAAATAATATTATTCTAATATATCATTCAGAACATCGCGGCATTCAAGGACAAGAAAATATACAACGCTCCATTAAAAAAAATAACCTTCTGCAGTGAAGTAATATTTATTAGGGTGTCCATCTAAAACCAAAAAATATTAGGACAAAACTGATTTTGCAAATTTTGAGCATTCTTCACAGAAGCACTTGCTTTTCACCCAATTACCATTGTACTAAGAAATCATGTTCATATAGGCTACTGAGTGCAATCATAGTTTTGAAACCTCACTGAGATGTACATCTCAAGCAGTGCCTCGAGTAGAGGTACAATAAGAAACACTCTTGATGTTTAATGTGTTCCATGAGGCTTATGCCTCAGATTTGCACTTTTGTGCAATCATGGGCTCAACCCAAGCCCATTTTTCTTCTTTTAGAGATTTTCTTAGTAAGTTTTTCCCAAAAATTCCTCTAACAATATTCCTTAACAAAAAATACAGCCACTACTTAAGGTTAAAAAAAAGAAAAAGATATTGAAGAAAACTAACTTTTAATTCCTCAACCCTAAGTTCCCTTTAGCAGGAAAAAAATGTATGTCTGCAGCAAACTATTAATTAAAATTGCTGCTACAAGTTTCCCATAAAAGCCTTAGCAAACTCAACAAGATAGTTTTGTGGACACTTGTGCCTTATGTTGTTTTCTCATTCCTTGTATACTTCACCAGTCACTAGCAAACACTTGTTACCTTATACAAACATTTGTATTTAATGTTAGAACTTTGAAGTTTGAGGTCAATTATTAATTTACTATTTGCTTATAGCTTGATCAGCTCTTCTACTTGGTAAGATTCTCACTGAAGTTGGTACTTGTTTTTCATTTAGTTATATTGTCTGTTATTTTTTCAAAGTGATGACTCTGTATTTTGTAGTCTTCAACCAAAATATGAGCTTAATGTGGTATGGTGCTAGTAGGATTTCAATTCCACACTGTCATTTCTTCAAGGCTACAAGAGCAATTCCTAGCCTGCTTATCAGCATTTTTCTTGGAGTTTTAATGATGTCTACATGTTTTAAGATTTTTCATTAATTTTTTAGATTTATTTTTTATTTTTTTGCATCTCTTAGTGAAAAAGAAAAGCACAATTTTTGCCTCATATAAGCAAACCACCTAAACAACACCACAAGAATTTGAAAACCATAATCATATATAAATATTATAATACGTAAAAGTAAAGTAGCAAAGCAAGAAAAATCTGACCTCAGTAAAAGCAAGGTTAACAATATATGAGAGAAACTGTCCACCAGTAATCATTAACACATTTGTGCCCACTAGTCCTCCCCTTATTTCAGAGGGGGCTGCTTCGGCAATGTATACGGGAGCAGTAACAGAAGCAACCCCAACACCCAAACCAACCAACAGTCTTCCAAGTATAAGAACATAAGCATTTGGTGCAGCACACATTACAATCGATCCAAGCGCAAAGACTACATCAGCAATAAGAGTAGTTTTTTTCCGTCCATACGCGTCATTCATCAACCCCCCAACAGCAGCTCCTATCATAGCTCCGACCAATGCCATGCTAACAATTGTTTCCTGAAATTTTATGTATCCAAAAACCCCATTAAGTACACAATACAAACTCACCCAAAAAAATGGTGAAGTTGTTCTGAAGCTTTTACCTGTAAAAACTCGCTCTTATCAACCACCTCAAAATCATTACGAATATACAGAAGAGCACCCGATATAACACCTGCAATCAAAAATTTAGTTAGATAAATGTCTGACATGGAAACTAGGAAGAACATTTTTTTTTTTAAATCAGCATTGAAAGTAAATGCTTTTATACCAAAAATTTAATTAGATAAATGCTTTTAACAAGCTTAGTGTCTATCGCAATTTCCTCCTATTGACCAAAGAATATTGTTAAGCACAAGTTTTGTTTCCAAACTTTCCATAATAGATTGTTTTGTTTGCAATTCATAATTACAATTTACAACTTCTTATCTAGATGTATAATTTAAATAGCAAGTAAATATTTCGGCTGCACTTGTTATCCCACCATCAACATCTAAAAACGCGGGCATTAATAAAATCAGATTTGAGAAACGTATTAAATGCTCCTACATTCACAGAAAAGTCGACATAGATAAGACATTAATTTTCACGTGGTACAGCCTCCATTTATAGTTAAAGATTATCTTAATAGAGCTTCTATGGAGTTTCCACATAGATCTTGGTTTTGATTCATTTATAGGTTAAAATCACTATTATGGTGGACCGATGATTTGTTTTTGAAACTTCCCTAATGAACTCTTTCCTTTAAGAATTCAAGAAATAAACCCACGCAACCTAAACCCTTAAAAGGATGACTAAGAAAATAAGCTGCCTTGAGAGAGAGAAACGTCCTTAATAAGAAAAGTTAAAACTTAACGACAACCGAGAGAAAGAAAGACAAATAAGGTAAATGGCTCAAGTATAAACTGTATGCGGATAGGGTATTAAAGATCCTAAATAATTCCAAGAAGGCAAATGGCTCGAGTAAAAGCTGTGGGTGGATATAACATTAAAGATCCTAAATAATTCCAAGGTAGATAAAATATTAAGATCCTGAATAATTCCAAAAAATAAATAAAAAAAATAGACGGCTGAGTTTGGTTCCGGATTCGAAAACTGGAATACAACCATGAAAATTCAGAAAACAACTTTTTATCGGGTTTTTTTTTTCTGAAAACATCCTTTTTTTCTTTCTAATAAAACCTCAAAAAACTATTTCAGATTTGATCAACAACTCCTTTTCCATGTTTTCAAATTTTGGATACAGAAAACTGTATTCCAGAACAAAACCAAATACCGAACAAATTAAGTACAAGTCTCATAGCTAAGAATTCTTTTCAAGAAAATATAATTTTCTCAAGAAATAATTTAGAGCACTATCAGATACATCAATAACATATTTGATAGCTAAGAATTCTCTTCAAGAAGATATAATTTTCTCAAAAAATAATTTCTATTGAGAATTTTCCCATCCTTGTTTGATTGCATGTAGAATTGTTTCTTTTTTCCATCCATTTCATCCAAAAATTGGAAAAGGAGGAGATTAACATAAAAGCAAGCATCAAAGCAAAAAAAAAAAAAATACCTATAAACTGAAAAAAAAAAAAAAAAAAAAAGTTTGGAAAAAATAAAATGGAGTAGTAAAAACTTTTATGAAGCAAATCTTGTCTATCAAACACTCAAATTTCTTATTTTCTTAAGAATATCAGTTATACCAATTTCCTCACTTGAGAAACCAAAAAATAAGAAGCACAAGCGGTATCAGCTAAAACCTAAACAGCTCGATTAGTAATCAACCAAAAAACAGCAGTAATAAGTAAAGTTAAATTAAACAGCAAAAGAACTCAAGTCATCGAAACTACCAATAAAATAAAGAAACAGATGATTACGACTTGCTTACTATTCACAAATCGCAGAGTCTCGTAACCGATACACATAAATCATCTATCGGCCAAAACCAAACTCCAAATCAAAGATCTAATCAAAAACAACAAAAGATGGAACTTATACCTGTGTCGTACCCAAACAGCAGCCCTCCGATACCGGCCGTGAGAGTCAATCCCAACACGTAAAGGTTGCTGAAATACGTAACTCTTTTCCCCGGTAACGGATCCAAATAACCAGAGCTTCCCGGTAACATGTCTATCGTCATCGCGACAAAATCTCAAATATCACAACACACACACAAACAAAATTAAAGAAAAAAAAAATCCACAAAGAACACCTCTGATATAATCCTAATTGATCTTAAAAACAACAACAAAAAAAAACCCAACAAATGTTTTAAACCCTAAAATCGATGGCTTCTAAATGATCAAAACCAAACACAGCTCTAAGTCGGTGAATCAGTAACCGAAAAGATCAATTTCAACTACAAAACAGACCGAATCAGAACGAGAATGGAAGCTTCAACTAGAAATTTTCTTCTAATTTCAGATCGATTTTCCGAAGAAATCTAAACACGATTTTCTTTTTTTCTTTTTCTCTCTCTTTTCTCTTTCGCTCTTGAGGAAAATACGAGGACCGTTGCGCGACTTGACAAATGTAGTGAGCAGAGGAAGAGAGCGTGAACAACCAGCTTTATGGTTTCTCAGCGTGCGTCCTGTGCTCCTACCTAGATTGCCGCCATACTGCTCCACCTCTTCAACGCCCGCCACGTGGATTCCTTGAATGTGTATTTTCACCGACACGCCGTATATCATATCAAAAATTATATTATCTTATTTTGCATAAACAAAAATTAATATAACACACCAAAACATTACTAATTTTATCATAAATTCTAATTTTAAAAAATAATTAAAAAACAGGTAATTTCTATCTTACCCTACACCTTAAATCTATAACCCAATAAATATACGACATTATTTTTAAAACTTGTTAAATCACAATCACACATCAGCAATAACAATGAATAATAATTGTGAAGTATATTAGTCAAGTATTATTCATAAATATTAACAACAAAATTTCTTGATACCGTTAATAAAGGTTAATTCTTTAATTTTTGTAATTGTATAGTAAGTTTGGAATATTAAAGTCCAATCAACTTTAAATATTTTTAAAATTTTTCAGCTGTGTTGGGTTTTTTTTTTTGGTTACTAATTTTTTAACACTAGGCAAGTGTCATCTTTTTTTTAAGCGAGACTAATTACGAGAATTTACAAGAATAAGGGCATTTCTACCAACAAAAATGAATAAGGACAGACTTGAACTCGTTATAAATCTTTCAACTACACCTTGAAGTTTATTCTCTGGACCAATGAACCAACCCTTTGTGATGTGTGTGTAGTTTTTTTTAAAAAAAAATGAAATAATAATATTACTTGCTAAATTCAGTAAAAAATTGTAATCAATAGTCCTTAAGAAAAATAAAAATAAAAATAAAAAGTGAATACATTCAAGATCTTTATTTATAGACAAGGACAACTGAGTATTTATTTTTAGATAAGGACATTTTCAACTCACGTGTTCTAAATTACGATGGGTAAATTAAAAAATATTACTTTTATAATCCAAATACTGTTAAAAATGCCACCTAAGCATAAAATAGTTACGAATATTTTTAGTATGCCTCTTTAAATATAGTAAACGGTACATTATAAAAATAAAAAAGGTTAACGAAACCACTACCCTTTATTTATAGACAAAGGACAACTGACCCTTTATTTATAGACAAAGGACATCATTGTGGGCCCAAAGGAATTAACAATTCCAGTTTATAAATTTAATTTATTTGCACACGAGGACATCATTAACCCATTTGGATAAGGGTATAGTAACATATCTTATATAATAACACTAAATTAATAAATTATTTTATACAATTTACCTGGCGCAAAGACAGCAGGGATTTTCTTTAGAGATATCAATCGCGGAAGCACTGGATCATTTAATGTGATTACGTGTCAAACTTTCCCAGGCAGGATCACGCGTCCCATCAAAAGAATCGTGCTACGCGTCGAATAAATGGATAAACAAAGTTTAAATACGTTTTCATGATTGCTTTATCAACCAAATACTGATTAGTTACTTTAATTAAAATTAAGAAATGATCCCGTGCTCCAATCAAACGTCGTCCTTAAACTACCACCGAAAAGGCGTCTGTCAAGTGGCAAGCCTTCCTCCGTTGCTTCATCGTGTCACTGTCGTGGTAAACAAAGTGTGATGTGGACTACCGAACAAACCAATGGCTGTTAGTACAGTAAGTAAGCTTAGGGTGTATTTCATTTATTTATTTTATTTATTTCGGATATTTGTACCTTCAAGCTCTTAAATAAATAAGAGAATCTATCAATACTGCTTTTTAAAGTCGGCATGATTGGAACTACACTTGCCCTAATTTCTATTTAGGGTTTATGTATGGTTTGTGCTTTGCGATATGTTTAATTATTTTTGCTTTATAGTATTATTGGTGGTAGGTTGGTTAGTGATTAGTTTGGTATGATATTGAGAGGGGTCATTGAACAAACTTAAACTGAATTATTGCATATAATCAACCCAAATTAAATTGAATCCTAAAATATATAATTTATATTTTTAAAAATATTTATTACATAATAAATATATATCAAAAATACGAATGTTGGAAAGACTCAATTTTTAATATTTTTTTTAATGTTGAATTATGTGACAGTGTGTGATGTAACTATTTTTGACTACTTTAAAAAAAATACATGTTATATGCAAATAACATCACATCAACCTGTATAAATATTAGCTAGTTCCAACAGTGTGCATCCGAATTCTTTTATTCAAAATCAAAAATTCTATTTTTTTTCTTTATAAGTAAATAAGAGTTTTTCTTTTTTTAATAAAAATAGAAGCGACACATTCTTAATTTTATTGAGGGTCTCGACTTTTGTTGGCCCTAATATCAGCATTCTCGACTTTGTGTCGGATAGGAATTGCATTAAGAAATAGAGTTATTATAGCATATTTACATAATAAATGTATATAAAAATTATACACATTTTTTAATAAATAAGAGATATGTGTATGATAACAATAAAACAAGCCTAGAAAAGCACATACTGAATAATATAATTGACAACACATGTGGACAAAACTAGAGCCACAAACTAAAGAGCCAGGCCCCACACAGTTCGCTTTGGCCCGTAAAGAAATGAGGAGGTGGGACCATCCGTTTCGTACGTCACACTAGGGATAACCCTCTGCCACCAACTCTGCGTGCCACATTTCGACCTTACAAATGCATGTGACAAGGTGAGGCCACCCAGACCTCGTACGTTTTGCAGTGACAATCTCCTTCTGCCACGTATTAATTTCTTGAAGAAGCGAATGTCACGCATACTTTGATGCAATTTAGTGGCAGAGAAGAAATGTTCACACGAGTTCGAGCGGCGAGAAGTGCACGTGTAACAAGACAATAATAATACAATAAAATGATACTTAAAAGATATATATAAACTAATGGGTCTACCTAACTTGTCGCTTGAAATATAGATTATATTAATGAGCAATGGACCATATACTCTTTTATGTCTAATAATTTTAGTACGAGTCAGAGACAAAAGCAAGAACAAATTTTAATTTAATTTGATGTGGACTAATGGGTTTTTTTTTTTTTTTTTTGAGTAAGGTTAGAAAATACTGTTTCAAAACTTCTCAGTAGGCCCAAGAAGACGAGTACAACGGTAAGAGACATAAAGAATCTGGATAGAGATCATGCGAACCAACTACTATGATCTCGCTCTTACTTTTATTAAGAAAAAAAAAATTAAACTCTTACTTTTATTAAGAGAAAAAAAAATTAACTTATTTGTAAAAAAAGATAATTGAACTTTTAACTTTTAGTGAAGGGGTTAAAATAAACTCCGTTGGAATTAACCAATGTTTGCTAAACCAATAGTTTTTTCATCACTTCTCTAATTATTTTTTGTTTGTTTAAATTTTTATGTAACCAACTAATTATGGGAGGTTTACTTTGTTGTAAAGAAGATTTAAAGTAAATTGCTTTCAATATTACAACTAATGACTCCTTGATATGGCACAGCCTATATTATTATTGACTTATTTGCAAATGGGTTGAGGTTATTATTTTAATATGGTGCAACACAGATGGTCGGAGTCTGTGCTAAATGTAGTTGAAGGGTGAAGTTTTAAAATTAAAACTCGTACACATCTTAGTCGCATCCATTTAGGAAGAGCTGTCTAATGCCCTTATCGTGCTCGTATATAAATTATTCTTATCCGAAGGGCAGGAACATCACATAAAAAATAAAAAATAAAAAAAAGGGTTGAGGTTATTATTATTAATCTTATTGTTGTTGTTATTATATAAGTTACGAGCAGTTAGTTCTGACATTACCACTAGTGGACATAGATCTCACCTATTACGGATATTGCCTTTCATTATATATTTAACCATTTTCTAGTCCTGATGAACCAAATTCAAGGGTACTTTTACTCTAAAAGCCTCTACAAATGTACACTTATATCTTATACAATTAATCAGACTTCTAATCAACACGCAAAGTTTTCAATTATGTCTATGATTACATGAAGTTTTGAAAGAACAGTATGAAAAAATTAATTATATATTATAAAACAAAACAATCATGCATTTGGAAGCTGCGAGAGGTTGGTTTTGTAGCCAAATTCATTTCCGATCATGTAGTTCTGTCTTGTTACTTTGTACTGTCCACACGAGAGACCCACCACCTTTCAAAAACAAAAAGGAGACGAAGGATGGAACGTCTTTGGTTCATTACATGGCTTTCCTGCGCCTCAGTCCTCATACGTGTCCTCCACTTGTGCCAACAACTGGGCTATGGCTTTCCACGTGGCAACCTCCAAATTTGACCAAATTCATGTCCTACCAATATTTCTACTCCAAATTGCCGGTTAGATCATAGTTTAGGTTGTGATTCATATATAATTTTCAGTATTTATAGAATTTAAAATATTTTTTAAAGATTTTATGAAGAAAATGTGACGTTTTTATAAAATAATAAAAAATTATTTTTCAAGTTTTTAAGGCCACTTTGATTTTTGATCCGGATATTATTTTTTTGTATTTAAAAATTTATAAATATAAAAAAATTTATTTGGTTCAAAAGACTCCAAAATAATTTTTTTTACTATTTTTATTTAAAAAATAAATTATTTTCAAAAAAATAATAAAAATTATTTTTAAATTATTTTTTATTATTTTTTTATTTTTGAATCGTGAAGTAAACGTAACTTTCTTGGTTGTATTATAATTTTTGGATTATGTATTCTGAATTTAAAAATATTATTATTTTAAAATATACAATCAATTTATTGGAAAATCTGATATTAAAAAAGGAAAGGATTGTATTTTTTAATCAATGATAGAGAGAAACTCTACAGAGTTCCTACTCGTGCATATATGCCACGTATAGATTTGATTTAACATATGTGATCAGGTGGGACCATATGTTGCTTAAGAGGATACTGATAAACCTTTGTTTCACATCATTATTTGCCACGTTTTGATCATGGAAAGGAACGCCACCATGTCTTTTTTTTTTTTTTTTTTTTTTTTTTTTTTTGTATTAGCTATTCATTGTAAACTTTTTTGTCTTTTTAATTATTTTTATCCATTAATTTTGATCTTCATTTATTGGTATTGTCATTAATTGTTAATTTATCACTCCTTTTAATTTATTCAAATAATTTTACATATTTATTTATTTATTCTTTATTTAGTCATACTCCAATCCTCACGACTTTTTATCATTAAATTTTAATGTGATGTAACATTGCAAGTGCTATACAACCATTATGTCTAATAATATTTTTTAAATCAAGACTTTTCAAAATATAATAAAATAATTAAATTTCTCACGTGACACAATCGAATTTTTAACAAGCTAATAAATTATAATTGAATTTTGAATAAGCAACAAGGTATTTTCAAACATAGATAACAATTTTACAGATGAAATTTTAATGAAATTAGTTGTTATATAGTAGATCGTCACAAAAATCATTCTATCAATACGAAGACTAAATGACATGTTAGGTCTACTTCAATAGTCGTCAATTAAATTATATTTCTAAAAGTTTTTGGACATTTCAATTAATATAGGTTGTTTCTGTCTCAAAATTTGAAATATTTTATTTCAATCTCATTATGTCGTGTTGCTTTCTATTTTTTGTATTTTTAATACAATAGAATGGACAAGAGAGAGCTATATACATTATATGGTCAAAAAATGCAGTGGATCTAACTATATACTAATACTTTTTTTATAATCACATGTGATGCATTAATTAATTATAATCTTTATATTCATCTAATTTAGTAAGTCTATAAATAAATAAATAAATAAAAACCTTTTGTGGAAGGAATGAATGGTTGTATAAATGCATAAGTCATTCTCAAGTCTAATTCTTTTGATTTTTAATCTTCTTTGACGTGTTGAAGGATTTCTAGCTCCATCTCCATGTGATATTAGTGTTGATAATTAAAAAAGAAAAAGAAAATAAAAATGGAGAAAACATGTAAAACAATTAGGAGAGAAATTATAACCTCAGATGTGATAACTATTTAACAATCATTAGGTTATAATATTGCGGAACCATATTATTGATATGAAGAATACAAACAAATTAGTAAATGTGCAAAATTCGACAAACACAAAAAAAAATATTACTTTTTAAAAAGCTTTAAAGTCCAAGGGTTTTATTGAATTATGTGTTGTAACCTTTAGTTTGAATAAAACTAACAACATAATACTATCATTATTAATGTCATGCAAAAATACCCATTAGGGTATTGGCTTGATAGTCTGAAGGAAAAACATAAGAAAGGGTTCAAATCTTGACTTGACGAGTTTAACGCCTTGGGTATCCGGCTGATGCGTTGTGGGTACGTATAGATCTAGTGGATTAGTCAAACTATAAAGAGTTAAACTCGCCAAATAATTTGTTTTGTCCACTGAACGAGTTTATCACTCCTTTTAATTTGTTCAAATAATTTTATTTATTTATTTATTCTCCATTTGGTCATACTCCCACAAGAATCATCACCGTTTTTCATCAAATTTTATATGATGTGTTGGACCGGTGATTGTATAAGAAAGAAAAGACAAAACAAGAAAGGACAAAATAAAAGAAGACGAAACATCGTGTTCCACATGTTTCATATAAAATAAATAACATTTCGAAAAAGCAAAAGACAAACGACCTTTCGACATTATTTTATTTATAATATTTTCTTATAAATAGGAAATCAAATTTTATTTCAATTCAAATCTAAGCAATCATAAGTGTAAGATGTGTAATTTACAGTTTATTATCGATTTTTCTACAGTTCGTCCGTAGATGCTTGTGTCTCTATCCCTACTTTTTCCTTTCATTACTTTTTAGTGTTGATCAAATTTACAACAACATGATGTAACATTGTAAGTATTACACAACTATTATTTTCAGCAATAGTTTTGAATCAATACTTTTCAAAAAATAATAAAATAAATGAATTTCGCTCGTGGCACAACCGAATTTCTAACAAGCTAATGAATTACAATTGCATTATGAATAAGCAGATAAGGTGTTTTCAAACAGAGATAACAATTTTATAGTTGGAATTTTAATGAAATTAGTTGTTATATAGTAGACTGCGACAAAAATCTTTCTATCAATACAATAACTAAATGATATGTTAGGTCTATTTCAATAGTTGTCAATCAAATTATATTTCTAATGGCTCTCAGAAGTTTCAATTAACATTAGTTGTTTATTAGTCAAATCCAATATTTCATATCCTTTTCACTAATTGTTTTGTCTCAAAATTTGAAATATTTTATTTCAATTTAATTATCTCACATTGTTTTCTATTTTTCGTATAAACCTTGTATTTTTAATATAATAGAATGGACAAGAAAGACTATTAGTGGGAACAACTGTAACAGCCCAAAAAATCATTTCATCTGGCCCATGACCAATTGCATGTTGCCCAAACTCTACGTGTTGCCTTGACGTGTATGATTGTGTGTTTGATGCTTGGTATGTGTTAGTTCAAGTGTTTTTGTATGATTTTTAATTGTTTAATGAGTTGTATGTGATTATTACTTATAAAAAGTATTATTATTTGTGTTATTATTATCTTTGGCCATATTATTATTGGTGGTGTTATTATTATTATTGGTGAACTATTTATATTAATATCATTAGTCATATCTATAACATATACTTAATAACGCACTTTAAAGAAGGCTTCTCAGCGTGCCACGTCAACAACCACTTAAACATTTTGAATGAGCCTTTCTCTCACTTTTTATTTGTTATATAGTGTGAACATACTTATGTAGTATATTTGAATTGAGATACGAATAATTCAACGAACATTTTCTCTACCCGTTTTATTTGACCTTATTAAAAACATCGTAATCGCAATTAATAAGAATTTATTTAAACACAACGTTTCTCTTTTTAGGTAATCAAAAACCAAGACTTTATTTGTTATATAGTGTGAACATACTTATGTAGTATATTTGAATTGAGATACGAATAATTCAACGAACATTTTCTCTATCCGTTTTATTTCATCTTATTAAAAGCATTGTAATCGCAATTAATAAGAATTTATTGAAACACATCGTTTTTCTTGTTAGGTAATTAGAAATCAAGACCTTGCAGATTTTTATTTCTTTCTTTCTGTCGCGACCCCTTCTCGGGTGACGTCACGACCGGCACAATACCTCAGAGAATGTCACAACCCGACAAACCTGAGGCACCGATAAGCCTCTACTCGAAAAACATAATATGTATATGATCAGGATAGTTGAATTAAATACCGAGATCTGGTATCATCATCCAGAATATGAGGTCATCGACCAAATCTACAAGATTCGACTATCCTTACTATAAACATGGAACTTCAAAATATTCGTTTATTATTATTCCATTTAGCCTATACATATCAAAATTTTCTCACGAACTATATGGTATATATCATAGTATCTGTGATAATTATACATTAACAAAACAAAACACAAATATCTTCTACTATTTTCCTTATGTACAAATCAAAACTCACATCAACAAGAAGTAAGGTAAGCTACACCAACTCTAAGTCTTGCCCTTTCCTTTACGATCTGATCCTGAAAAATATAATGGAAAATGGAATGAGCTCAACCAGCTCAGTGAATACTTTTCACAAAAATCTCCACATATGCACTTATGTAAAACATGTATGTTACTTGAAATAACATTGGTAAATTGAAATGCATTAAGAAAATATATGATTCATGCTTCCAAATTAATGATATAATTATGCATCATTTTCATAAAAGATATGTAGAAAAGTCTCAACAGGAGGTCATATCAGGATAACTTTGCCTACATTTCTCTCATTGCGCCATGGGTTCAAACCAACACGTTATCCAACTAATCCTTCTACCCTTACATTCCTTAGTGATTCGAAAAGTCCTTTTCACAAAATACCAATCCAAGTACTCCGTTGGCACTTTTCCCAAAAGAACAAGTAAATATAAAGAAATCCAACGCCAAGGTATTTAATGCGAAATACCTAAGGCCATGTTAATGCATAAAATCCGTGCTCATGATCATAAATACAATGCACATATATAATATAATGCATATCATTCAATAATTCAATTTCATATATGTATAATGCTATACATGGAGAAGTAAGGTGAGAAATACTCACAAATCACAAAATTTTGCCTAAGGCCACAAGTTTTCACCAATTCACCAATACTTCAATTGTGTTCACAAATCCTCATCCAGGTCATAAGCCACCCACTGCACATTACACATTACACACATACAAATGAATTCTAGAAAATGAATTTAATCACTTGAGTAATTACCAAGTATCCATAACCCATTCCCTTACCATTTCAGTTACTAGAATTTTCAGCACATGATCAAAGTATTCATTTGATCACCAAATTAACACAAACTTTCCATCTCTATAAGTTAATCAATTGAATCCCTAAGTAAGTTACCTATGCATTCTTCAAATGCTCTAACATTTTCAGCACTTAAATTTCAGCCAATTACCCATCAAATTGATCAAAACCTATCATTGAACAACTTACCAATGTATTGCCATTGCCCAATTTTTTCTAAATTTCCAGCACTTGTTCAATTCATTAGTCATCAAATGAATCATCATCAACCAAGAATTTCAGAAATTTAGCATTCCAATTTCTATCAAATATCAACCCATCACATCCATAATCAATTTCCAATCAATACACATAATAAAAGACCACAAATGGTCACTCAAATTTGGTTCCAAAAACCATGTTTTAACATGGCTGGAACACCATGTTCTACCCATAAAAACCAGTGTTTTTAATCATCAAAATGGTCACCAAATATTCAAGACTAAATTCCAGCAAATAACTTTATCAAAATAGCAGAATTCAGTTATTAAAATCAAGTTTGAAATCTGTAAATTCAGCCATGAACAATTCCCATTTTCATCACCAATTTAATCTCTGAAAAATCAACATGTTTAACATCAAATTAATCACCAATGGATAAGGAATTAAAGCCCCATGATTTAAGTCAATAACTGGTCCAATTCCAGCTTCAACACCACCATTGATCAAATTCAATTTCAGCCATGAAAACCAATGTTCAGACCATAAATTTGCTTACCAAACAACCCCTGATGTATCCACAGCAAATCAGTCCAATTTCCAGCCTTCAAACCCCAAGTTTCCAACGTCAATGCTTCCAACAAGCTTCTTGGAGCTCCAGCATCATCTTCTCCCTTTCTTCCTTTTTTTTTCTCTGTTTCAGCCAACAAGTTTTTTTTTCAATTACAGTCCATTTCTTGCAATTTTAGCAAGTTTAAAACCTCTAGATTGTTGCCAGCAAGATGGAAATGTGTTTGCCAGTTTCATTAGGTGGTGCCAGCAAGCTTATTACGTGCCAAATTAGTGGCTAAGTGGCTGCAAACAAGCCAACATGTGCCACCACTTTCACCTAGTTGCCAACACACAAGCAAATCAACAAGTGGCTAATCCATCATGCCAGCAAGCTAATAGGTGTTTGAAGAAGTTCATGGTGGTTGAATTTGATGAAGACACTTAGTACATAGCATGCGCAAACCACCTTATTTGTTTAATCTATGCATTTCATTATTTATTCATTAAAGTGGGTTGTTACACTTTCACATGAGATAGCATTGACAAATGAGATAAATTAAACCCAACGTTTGCTTTCTCATATGTCTTATGCTTTTTTAATCAAAAAAATTCTTTTCACATCATTTTATATAACATACATCATTGAATTTGCTACTCTTTAATTCTTTTTTTCACATTTGATGTTGTTTTAAATAGTGCAATAATAATGATCACCAAGACCTTGCATATTTTTATTTCTTTATTTGACATGAGATAGCATTGACAATTGTTTCTAATTAAAACCAAGGTTTCCTTTCTCATATGTCATGTCTTATGTTTTTTTAATCAAAAAAATTCTTTTCACGTCATTTTATATAACATACATCATTGAATTTGCTACTATTTATTTCTTCCTTTCACATTTGATGCCGTTTTAAATGGTGCAGTAATAATGATCACCAAGACCTTGTATATTTTTATTTCTTTATTTCACATGAGATAGCATTGACAATTGAGATAGTTTTTTTCACATCATTTTATATAACATACATTCATTGAGTTTTCTGCTCTTTATTTCTTCCTCTCACATATGATGTCGTCCAAGGTTTTCTTTCTCAAATGTCTTCATTTTTTTTAATCAAAAAACTTTCTTTTCACATCATTTTATATAACATACATTCATTGAATTTTCTACTCTGTATTTCTTCCTTTCACATTTGAAAATATGATCTTGATTAATCATAATTAAATGGCACATATATATGATGTTGGGGGTGTGCCCATAACAACATTAAAAAGTTTTTCATGTTTGTTATCTACAAGCAAGTGCAGTTGTTCATATGATTATTTCACTTTTTCTTGAAGAATCAAGTGGAGTTGTTCGTATAATTCTTTCACTTTCTTTGGAACTTACTTTTGTTATTGAATGCTCTTTTCATGTTTCTCATGCGCGATTTTAGAATTTGTCGATGTACTAACTTTAGCATTTACAAACACTTTACAAGCTTGGCAGAAAATTTATTCACAAGTAGTTTCTCTATGAATTCTGATAACTGTCTTTATTTATGTTCTTATCATGCTTCTTTCATTTTTTTTCCCTATAATTGATCCTTCTCTTTTTTCTGGGTTTTGGGTTTAGTAATGGTTTAGGATTAAATAGATGAAGTGACTTTGAAAATTTTTACTTATCATGCTCATAAAATTAAAGGGAAAACCAATTTTAGTCTCGACAAATTACAAAAATAAAAAAATCGAATAATTTTAGAAAAAACATTTTGATGAGATATAGTGTTTGGTGGGTCTTATTTCTCATTACTTCTATTTTTTCTCATATTATCTTTCTCTTTTGTTTTGGATTGTGGGTTTTGTGATTAACTTTTGACTTTATATTATATCTACATATATGAATATGTGTTTATATATTATGATTACTTTGACTACTATGGCTAGAGCTATAGTAATTTCAACTAGCTTTTGAGTATTAATTAAAAGATTGATAAAGGAAATTTATACTTATGAAAAGTTTAGAATTTTCTGAATCCTAATCTACGCTGCTTATACTTACTCAGACATCTTTTGGCTTATTTTGCACACAGAATTCGAGTGTCATTTCTTCCCTTTTGAGAATAAATTAAATACATGTAAATTTCTTTGCAAGACTTGAAATGAATTTTAAATTCAAAAAATGAGTCAAAGATAGCTCATTCAATTTTTATACCACTTCAGCTTAATAAATTTTCTGTTTTCATTCATAGCTAACCTTTATGGATTTTTTTTTCTGACTCTTCTTGCTAAGTATATGAAGGAGAAGATTTATTGTTTATAAATCCTATGGGTTTCGAGAGTCATGCAAAAACTTTTGTTTGTTTCCATTGTTATTTAACTTATTTTGTTATGATGTTTGCATATCATGCTTTTTGACTAATAACACATGACTATTATTTGCTAAAATGTTTGCTACTTTGTCAACTTCTTGAATCACGATCTTTTATTATTTTCATATATCTATTATTTTATATAACATTCACGACTTCTTGGACCTTGAAAAAGTTTTTTCATTTCTCGGAATCCATAGTTGGTTGATTTTGTGTAATGATAATAGTACTTCTATGAGATCTACTATTTCATGAAACCTGACAAAAGATTTTGCAACCATTGCACCTCTAGACTTTAGTATATGATAGGTAGTCATAATGGAAAACTATATAATTAATGAATGCTTTTCAGGTACAAATTATAAGCCAAAAATCTAATTAGTGAAGAAATGCGTTCGGGGATCTACACTCCAAGATGGACAGATTTTTTTACGGACGGGATGTTGATTCCAATACGTTGTAGATATGAGGGTCACTTGGAGAACATTAGTCAAAATTGTTGGATTCTAAACTTATGTTAGCTACTTAATTTCACGGCGAGAAAAAAGTTAGGCATAAGAAGTTATTTATACATGATTCAGCTGTTACAGCTACTATAAAAAGAACTCGAAAAATAAGTGAAAACAAAGATACAAAGATTGGGCGCTTTGTGGATGGAACTCTATGAAAGAGTTATTAATGATGTATGTCATAACTTACCAATTATTATTGAATGCAACCGTTACTATTGTAAATACTGGCGATTTTGCGAAATGTATATATAAAATTGTCTATCAATTACATGTTAATGTATTTACCTAGCTATATAGTGTTTGTTTGTTACAAAAATTTGAATAATAATAAGAAGCATATATTTATATAAATGTTTGTTAAATAAGTAAGTGTCACGTGATAATTAATTACATTTTTTTAATTACACACCAATGAGCAGTTTGTCTAGAAAATTTTAACTTTATGTAGCCTATGCATTTGCCTTACTATTAGATATACTTACAAGTAAATATACTTACAAGTAAATGAAAAAAACGTTGCCCATCGGGCGGGGCTACAAACTTGTTAATTCTAATTTAAGGGTGGCTTGTTAGAGAAGCAACATGTAATAACTTGTTGAACAAGTCATTGTTTGACTTGTAACTTGTTGAAAAGATCACATTAAATGTCCTCATGTAATGCACTTTTTTGAAATATGAGAAAGTTGTATTTCATTATATGATGAATATGAGAAATATATTGAAATGTGTGGTGTAGAATTGGGGTGCTAGTTATTAATGAACCATGGAAGCATGAGAGCAAGACTTATGACTTGCTAAATTGAAAATACATTCCCCCCATCTCGGACGTCCAAAAGAGAAAAAAAAAAGAAAAGAGAAGAAAAAGAAGATGAGAAATGAGAAGAAGAAGAAGAAACCCTAAGGGAGATTGAGTTTGAATCTCTACATCTAAGGTAAGAAAATGTAGTTTTCTTTCATAAATCTCTTCTCTAATGTATTCCCTAACTATTGAATGGAATAAATTGTTGAATGGTTCGCATTTTGGGGATGGCCTAGAATGATTTTGAGCTTGTATGAACTTTTTAATGGTGGATTAAGGCATCTTAGACCTAAACCCACGCACAAGAAGTGATTTCCACACTCTTGGACTCTATTTCAATGTTATATGGGATTAGGGTTTCCATAGAAACCCTAAGAACCGAGGTGAATGTCATGGATTTGGGTTCCTAAGGTAATTTGAAACCTAATAGTAGCATTTTTTCCAATTTCTAGCTTAGATTTGGTGGAGATACTTGTAAATGAGGCTACCCTTGGTTCATGGACTTAGACCATTCCAAATAACTTGCATGTCAACTATGTTGATTTAGTTGGTATAATTAATTGATTTATGGTTTCAATTTTGGAAATTTCATGCTATAGTTCAATGTTTAGTGTAATTATGCCCTATGCCCAATTGTAGAGATTTTTCTCAATTTGGGAAAAATGATGAAATTAGATTGGGAATGTTCAATTGAAATGAGTCAAGTCTAATTGAACCTAAATTAGCTTGATTCATATAGTAATCAATTTATTATGATTATGCTATAGGATAGGCCTAATGATTTAAAAGTTTCCAAATTTTGGACCTTTTATGCAATTGACCCTTAATTATGAAATTGAGATAATTTATATCTAATTAAGCATTAATTGAGTTGATTCATGTTTTAAATTGATCTAAGATGTGTATTATATGGGTTTGGCCTATATGTCACGACTCCCTTGACGTAGGATAACGTCATGACCGACACAGTATACTATACACTGTACATGTCATGTATACAATATATAATACACTGTCAACCTCAACAGAATTACACAAATCTCCAAAAAAAATGACAACATCTCCCCATAAAATGGATATCTCACAACCTGATATACCACAAATCAAATCCAATATATATATGTAAATAATTATCCCATTCATTCCATTCATTCATTCCACAAATTAAATTCTCACATGATAGATATATATGATCATCTCATTCCATCATTACAAGCATTTTATAACCAAAATGTTCCATTATAATCCATATTCCCACACAACCCACCTAGATGATATTATATACATAATAATGTGATATTTAAACATATCAAAATAAATAAATAAAATATAACTCATTTCCCCCACGCATACATACATAAACAAAAGCGAATGTGGATCACGTGTCAGTTACCATCTAGTCTTTCCTTTTTTCCCTTTGATTTTGTATCTAAAATATTGGAGGAAATGGAGTGAACAATCAACAAGCTCAGTGAATATATCTCTTGATATGAGAATCATATGCATTTAGGGAAACATGACATTTAAAGTCATTTAAAACAATTATTAATCACATGCATCATTCAACGAATATATCATACATGTCAATAACATAAATTTCATGATTTTTCAAGAAAATAATGCATTATTTTCAACTAAAATTACAATCTCTCTCTTTCTCGTAATGGAGCGGGTACAAACTCCTTATTATGCACCGATAAAGAGCCTACACTGGACCTCACATTACTTAATTCACAGTCATTTCAAGGATCTTCAATCCTTGTTAGAACAATCTTACGGTCAATTAGGTTACGCATAACACTCATCCGGGGCTAATTCCTAACGAAATGACATCATATGCGACCTGTCTTCGCAAGTCTCATATGCTCCAAATGTCAAAATCATTTTGAATGATCAATAAAATATAATGCATATACGTATATAACATGCTTACAGCTAAACATTTCATATAATACAATGTCATACAAGAACCAAAATCAATAAATATACTCACAGTAATTAAATGTTATTTCTATGTCAATGAACCCAGTA
Organism: Paratinospora sagittata; assembly: GCA_035771175.1. Taxonomy (NCBI): domain Eukaryota; kingdom Viridiplantae; phylum Streptophyta; class Magnoliopsida; order Ranunculales; family Menispermaceae; genus Paratinospora; species Paratinospora sagittata. The sequence goes on from CM069595.1 coordinate 49,626,290, forward strand.
ATATTCAGCACAAGGGATCACCATGACCAACACCAAACTCATTGCACCATCAACCTTTCCACTATCAATATTCCCTCGAGCTTATTCACCAACACATTCAATTTTCAATTCCTATGCAAATATGAAATTCAAGCCACAGTTAATCATTATAAACTATTAAACACCATTCAATCTCACGAAAACACCAATAAACATTTGTAATTCATGTATAACTCGAATCTATTTCACTTAACTATACTTACTTGTATTATTCATTCAAATACATTTCATTTGATCCAAGTCTTGCTCATTCACTACTAATTCTTACTTTAGCAACCTGAAAAATATTATACACATTTCATGAATTTAGGTTCCAGCTCAACTTAGGACTCATAAGCAGTTGAAGACGCTACTAGCTCATTTCTGTGGTCAATCTAGATATTTTTACAAGAAAGAACAATGAAAATATATTTCAATTCACATTTCTACTAATTCTCAGTTTTATTTTTCTACTGGAATATATATCAATTTTATTAAAAATATAAAACATTCTTAATATTATTTTGTCCACATCGACACATGTAAAATCAGTCATACTACCATTCTGCTACCTTCAGCAGGTATTTTACTAAGGTTTTACACGTTCGCGAAGGTCACGAAAGTAAATTTTACTCACAAAAATTATATATTTAGTTACTAAAAATATAAAATCATATCCAAAAATCACGATCTTAACATTGAAATGTATGAAATTCAGTTCTCCACAATTCTATGGTTTCAAATCGGGATTTCATCGGAGTTTGACATGGTTCGAAAGGTCTCCAATGTCAAATTTGGCTTCCGGTAGCTGTACCGACACCAATATTACATTTGAACACAAATAAACTACATATTTAGTCTCTACACATCTATAAGAGTCATAATATATCATTTTTATGTGTTTTCACTTAAAATGGGTCCAAACCCCATTTTTGGAAACACAGTAAAATATCTTTTATAGCAAAAATTAATCCGCTAGAATCGTTATACACTAGTTAAAGATCAATTTCACGACGAAAAATAGCAAAAATATCTTACCGGCACGTCGTATTTCGCCGCATAACCCTCGCCCTTTTCTTTCTCTTGTGCACATTTCTTCTTCTTTCATTCATAACGTTGGAGAGAGAGGTGATTAAAAATGAGATAATTATAACTATTTTGATCTCATGCTCCCCGTACAACTTAATAAAACAACTCCCCCCATCAATTTCATTAATTCATTTAGCAATTCCTCATCTTATAATTTATGTCATTTATTTAGCAACTCCCCCACTTCATTAAATCATTTAACTTTTTACTTCATTTAATCATTCTTTTATCTAACTTCAATTCATATATTTAATTTCTTCCTTTCACTTTATGTATTTAACACTTATTCTCATATATATACATATATTTGACTCTTACGTATGTATAATCGTATTATATATCTCGATATATGCATAATTCAACGTATGTATGTAATTAAAACTACGGGGTATTACACTATATATGGATGAAATCCCCAAATTGGACATAGTTGTGCCTAGGGATTAAATGGGGGTATTAATGGTTGAATTAATGATTTGTGATTAGGAATTAGGCATTGGGAGGCCTATGGCATGTGATTTATGTTTTATGTCATGATTAAATGGGGTATGGCCTATTGTCTACATGTGCTTGTTTATGTGTGATGTATGGTGATATGGTCTATGTGTTGATCATAGAATTGATTATACATGTTGAAAACCCCCTGAGTTGTATGGAATTGACTAAGGTCACAATTTTGGGACTTTGCCCAAAATTAAGACTTTTGACCTAAGTTAAGTCAATTAATTAAATTGACATTGGACTTATCTAATTGAACCCATATTGATTTAAAATAGTGGCTTAGGATGGTTAAACTTATATTTGAATTGTTTATGAGTCTTGTATGGATGTTTAGGTTGTTCATGATTAGTGTTTATGTTTGAGAATGATTATAAATTGATGTGTACGGGACTTGATAATTATTTTATGATCTTATGTTGATCGGTTTGGTTGTCGTATGTGTGGTTAGATACTCTTGCGGGGCGTGGTTGTGAGTAGACTTCATTTATGTTTAAATTTTTTATGTCATCATATTGATTATATCTTGTATGTTTTGAAAGCATGAAATGTGATCAAATGATTTGAATGATACATTGATTTGAAAAACCTTATGATCTTGGTTTGCCTCACCTATCTAGCTAATAGGGAGACTTAACCTTATCATAGAAGGGTTTTATAAATGTAGACTGGGGATGGAAACGATACGGTGAAATAGATGTGGACTAATAATCTCAAATGAGTACAGAATGTGAATTAGGGATGGGAACAACACGGCGAAATAGACGTGGATTAGTAACTCCAATGAGTATGGAATATGAAATCTAAATGATAGGTTTTTACTTGCATTGAACCCTATCATAAATGCTTGATACTTATATGTTATGAGCTTTATTCATTTATTGACATAGACATGCATACACTCTGGTGTCAATCACATTGGATTTTACGGAGAGTCCGGGTTGAGGCTTGTAGGGTCTCAATCACCTCAAGTTGATTGAGGGTTGGTTGGAGATGCTTACGTCGGGGGTCCCACTCTGGTGTTTTCGCTCGCCATCCATGTGAGATTGGTGGTTCGAAGTGTGAGGTCCCCACAACAAGTACTTTATATATGGTAAAAAATCAAGTTGGATCTAACTATATATTAATACTTTTTATAATCACATGTGATGGATGCATTAATTAAGTATTCATTATATTCATTTAAATTAGAAAGTGTGTAAATATATATATATATATATATATATATATATATATGTTAGGAATGAATAGTTGTATAATTACTTAAGTCATTCTTAAGTCTAATTCTTTTGATTTTCAATTTCTATAACATGTTGAAGGATTTCTAGCTCCATCTCCATGTGATATTGGTGTTGTTAATAAAAAAGAAAAAGAAAAAAAGAGAAAACATATAAAACAATTCAGAAAGAAATTAAAACCTTAGACACATAACAATACTCTAATGTTGATGTTAAGAATACAAACAATAAAACAAAAAAAAATCATAACCACACATGCACATTGAACCGCTGAACGTAAGTGGGGATGAACAAATTAATTAGTTAATTTGCAAAATTCAACAAACACAATAACAATATTACTTTTTAAAAAGCTAAGGCAGCTTTTGGTATGCAATTTAAAATTATTTTTTTAAAAATAAAATATTTATTTTTAGTTCATTTGTAGTTTTTAAAAATATATTTGATATCATAATCAAAAAATATTTTTTAAATTTGAAATATAAGTAAAACTTGTTTGATTGTTCAACTTTTTTCTAAAAACGTTTTTTGAATCACAACTAACCAAATAAGTTTTTCATTACTTTTTTCACTTTTTATTTTTAAATAAAAAAAATTGAATTTAAAAATAATGTCAAACGTAGCCTGAAAAGTCTAAGGGTTTTATTAAATCATGTGTTGTAACCTGATTTGGTTTGAATAAAATTAATAATGTATCACTATCATTATTAATGTCATGAAAAAATAAGTTTTAGAAATGTCATTCTATTTTACTCTATATACATTACTAATCAATGAGACCCACTAATGTTTTATTTGAAGCTCCAACCAACCAACAGTATTTCTTATTTTCAATGATGTTGATTTTGGGAGTAAATAAGCGAGGAATGTAAATATATGGTTTCCAGAGATCATGCTCATACATATGCATCCACTTTGAGAAGAGACTGACCAATATTGCGTACCGTTTCTGACTTCAGAATAGTTTCTGTAACACCCCGTGATTTTACTAAAATACATACGTTGAAGTACGCGTATATAGAGATGTATAATACACGTATTTTATACGTATGAGCTAAATATACACGTGAGAATACATGTATTTGATACGTATGTGCTAAATATACGCGTGTATGATTAGCAAATAAATAGAATATAAGTGTTGTTAGTGGAATGAGTTGGTTAATTAGATATGTGAATTGGAGTTGAATTAAATTGATTAATAAATGAGAAAGTTGGTTTGTTAACTTGCATGAGGAGCATGGGATAAAATGGGAAGTTGGTTTGTTAAATGACATGAGGAGCATGGGATAAAAAGAATAATAAAAACAAAAAAAACAACATGATGCTCTTGTCTCCACGAAGAGACAAAGAAATGAATAAAAATAATAATAATAATAAAACAAAAAGGATGTTGCACATCCAAACAAAAAATAAAAAATAAAATAATAAAAGAAGAGAGATAAGAAATGAGTGGCTGAATGAAGGAAAGAATAAAAAAAAATAATACAATAAAGAAGAAAGAGAAGGAAACGAACCAGAGAAGGAAACGAGCCAGAGAAGGAGAAGACGAACGGCAGAGAGAAAGGAAAGGAAGGAAAGAAGAAAGAAGAGGAAACAGAGGGGGATCTGAACCTGTGGTAAGCCATTTTTGCTATCTTTCGTCGTAAAATTACTATCTAAGCTAGTTGTAACCTTTCTAGCGGAGTAATTTTTGTTATGGAAGCCGTTTTACGACGTTTTCAAGAATTTGGGTTTTGACCCAACGTGAATGAAACTCCGCTAGAATGGTAGAAAATGCTTCATGGACTGTTAGAACTCCGAATATGTGGTTAGATTCAATTTTATGATTTTTGGAGACCGTTGGACAATTTTAATACAATTTACAACATTAGGGATGAATAGTGAATAGTGAATAGTGAATAGTATTGTAAACAGTGATTTGAAATCATAGATTCGTAGAGAACAGAATTCCGAACGTTTCGATACTAAGATCGTGATTTTTTGGATAATTTGATATTTGTAGTAGCTACCGATATGATAAATGATGATTTTCATGATAATCTATGATTAATTTCAGTGTTTAAAATGAGAGCTTAAGGGCATGGATAAACGCTCTTGAGGAAGCCCTATTGTTGCTCGATTTTAGAGGTTTATTAGAAAATCCGTGTAACCACTGTGAGTATAGTTTTCTTGATTTGGTTCTTGTATGACATTGTACGCATATAAAATGTTTGATTGTATGCATGTTATCTTTATATATAATGCATTGAGTTTTATGGATCATGCAAACTGATTTTAGCAATTGACGTTTGTAATGATGAGGCTTTACGATTCCTCATTGTCATTTCGTTAGGAATTAGACCCAAATGAGGTTTTGCGAGTCCTCATTGTCAGTAGGTCTGTCCTAACAAGGGTTGCGATCCTTGAAATGACTGTGAATTAGGTGATAAGAAGTTGTGTCTACCTTGTACGGCCATACAAGCGTTAGACTCGCTCTCTTGCCTTGCGGAGGAGGGAGATTGTGCATTATGTTATTGAAAACTCATAAAATTTATGATGTTGACATGTACAATATATTCATTGAATGATGCATGTGTTGAATAAGTGTTTTAAATGATTTTAAATGTCATATTTCAATAAGTGTATATAATTGTCATCTCAAGAACTATATTCACTGAGTTGTTGATTGCTCACCCTATTTCCTCCAATATTTCAGGTATTAAGTCAAAGGGAAAAGGAAAACTTCGTGAGTGATAATCACGTGAACCTTCGTCTGGTACTTGTACGTGTGCTTGGAGGACAGATTATATTTTTGTTATTTTTATATGTATAATTATCACATACTATAAATATACTATCACCTAGATGGGTTGTGTGGTAATAATGATTGAGATGATGAAATGTATTTATCAGTTGAGAATTTAATTTGTGGAATGATCATCTATATAGTTAGTTGATTGGATTTAATTTGTGGTATAAAAAAAAAATTCTGTAAGTTTGGGATGAATTGTGAGAGAACGTGAAGGCTTACAGTGTATTGTATACTGTATACGGGTATGTACAGTATATAGTACATTGTGCCTGGAATGCACCGCAGCACATTCTACCCAGACGCGGGCGCACTCCCACCGCAGCGGGAGCGAACGCCAGCCATAATACCACATAATATTGTCATATCCCAGTACACAGCACACCACAGCGTCTAGTACCCCGGGATCATTTGTCCACCCTATTCACTGATAAATAGTGCAGGGCCTCCCCCAGATTCGAACTCACAACCTCATAAGGTTTGATTTTGCAATCTGAGTAACCACTAAGTCAATGGTTCCGTGGTTAGTTAAGCTCCTGCGAACCTTATCTTTTGTTCTTAATAATACAGATTTTGCAAGTAAATGAGAGAGGCGTAGTACTCATGTTTACTTGTTTTTGTTGGTATTTTGTATTTAAATCTCACTTCCTCCAAGTAGCTAGGCTTGTTATTAATGAGTTTGTTTGTACATACAGCAGACAATATTAGTAATCATCGAGCAATTAATATGCGGTACCTAAGTTAAGCGCGTGGCATGGTCCCATCTACCATTTAACTAAACGTATTTGTATATGACTGCTAATCTTGGAATTTCTCTTAGGTCGGTTCTTATACTTCAAAGCCAAATTCATTGCATGTATATATATTATTATTATTTTTTATTATTGATTTTTTTATATTTGGACAAAAACCTTTTAACAAAGACTAATAAATAAAAATACGTTCAAACTTATATAATTATATATATATTATATTATTTTATTTATTATTATTAATTTTTTCCTTCTGAATTTAAACATAATAATATCTGACCCTTTTAATAAAAATCGATAAACGTAACTTCACGTGTACTCATTTCCTCACACTAAGCTATCACTCGTTGGTTTATGTCGGTATTACGTTACTGTTTGGAGCGCCCGCCATACGAGAACAGGCAAGTTGAAATGTTACCACGCGTCACTCTCTCTATATACTCTAGGAGCCCATCCTAAGAAATGGGCCCACCATATACTAACGACTTGTCGTTTAGCTAGTTGTTCTCCACGTGGCACAGTATTTAAGACCATGACATTCTTTCTGGTGGCCAAATTATACACGTTTGAAAATTGTAAATGGGACCCACGTTAATTTGGTCCCATCTATCATTTAACTCATTTTATTGCAAACGTATTTGTATATGACCGCTACTTAATTCTTGCATGGTTCATATATGACTCTCGTTTTATTATTAACATCTTTATATATGACCACTATTTTTTTTGTTTATGTTTTTGAATGTTAACACAAAGTTAGATAATGTTGGTACTGATACTAGAAAAAATAAGAAATTTTCAATAGAGTAAAGAAGGTGAGTACAACTGTAATAAACATAAGGAATTCAAATAGGGACATGCGAACCAATTACTACTGTTCCACTTCTACTTTTATCAGAGAAAGAAAATTCTCATTTATTTATAAAATAAAATAATTGAATTATCGACTTTAAGTGAAAAGGTCCAAATGAATACCGTTGGGTCCATATACGACAATTATTTTTCCATCTCAAACATTTACAACGTAAACAGGAGGAATAAACACAATTAAAATATAAAACAATGACTTCAAGGCATTTTAGTTGAACCCTTATATTTAGGGTCAATTTTAAGATTAATTATTATTGTTCTTATTTAAGATAAATATATTTTTGTGCCTTAAGAAATCTCTATTATAAATACCATAAATATGATCAATTATTTTGAGAATAATTAAGTCTTTGCCTATATGTTGAGATGTGATTTTCATTTTATGTCAGCAAATTTGATATAATTGTTAAAAACCACTCAACACAAAAATTATAGTTATCATACAAGAGCCCAATAATGACATATCAAACTATCATCAGCAATGTTAAATAACGTAACTTAAACTCAAAACTTCTTTGTAAAATAAAGACTTTGATACTATATTATAAATTATTAAATTTAAAAGTTATAGTTATCAGATAAGAGTCCAACAATATATAATATCTCAAACAACTCATCATGTCAATATTTGAATATGCTTTCAACATGATGAATATAGTGGAGACTTTATGAACCAAATTTTGCATTTGAGCTGTCGGATAGATTCCAAACAACTTTTCTTTTATTGGTTGATATAGATTTTCAAGAGAATTTGGGAGGGCACGAATGCATGTGCATATATTAGTGGGATTTAAAATTTTACTTCTTTTTTGTTTTTGTTTTATATATATATATATGTAGATATTTAGTATTGTGTAGCAAAATTATTGGTGTAATGTTACTTGGTATAACATGAAATGGAAGAAGAAATTAAGGTTGCAGTTTGGTTTCTAACTTAGAAACAAATTTCACTTTTCAACAGTAAAAAGATCAAAAAAAGCGTATAAAAACAGGTTTGGTAGACTAAAATTCAAAATTTTCTTTTTCACTCTTCATCTTTTTTCAAGTTTTCCAATTTTATAATTTGGGTACCGTGAACTTTGCAATTTGAGACGTCTTGTTCAAAAAGTAATTTCAGATAAGGAAAATGCTTTATAGAAACGCATTTTGTTTATATTATTTCTAAGAATTATTGGATCGGCTCATCACCAATCTCAACAAAAAGTGTGTTAGTCAAATATTATTTTTTACGTAAACATTGTCACTGATATCAATAAACATTGATTTTATTAGCTAGCAACATTTACTTGGATTAGTATTAGCTAGCAACATTTACTTGGATTAGTATTTTTGGATTTACAGTACTTAAAAATTACCTCAAGAACAATATTCTATGTTATTGCCAAGGCTAAATTGAGTATATCTTCATGTTCCCTTTTCTCTTACATTTTTATTTTAACAATATATATATATATATATATATATATATATTTTAAGTTTTTGAAAAGAAGAGGTTGGAATAGAAGAAAATAATCCCTTTTAGAGATTGTTTGAAATAGAATTTGAAAACATTTTTTTGTTATTAGAAACAAAGATTTCTAAAGACTGATGGTAAATCCGTGATTCTTTATAAGTTAAAGAATAAACCCTTAGATTTGTTTGATTTATGATTCAGATATAATTTTTTGTATCAAAAAACTTGATAACACAGAAAACTCAAAAATATATTTTTTTTAAAAAAGCATGTTATTTTTAAAAAATAATAAAATATTATTTTTATAAGTTATATTCTAGTTCGGATCACGAACCAACACAATCTTCCCGTTGGAAATTGTATATGATGACACATATAGTTATCTTAAGCTGAACGTGACCCAAACTCGAAAATAAGGTCTAAAAAGAATAATAGTTCATCTTTTAACTGTTAGGGTACAATATTAAGCCCAACTTACAAAAGTATAGGCAAGCCCATTCCTATATGGAACCCAAAACTAATATTCGCATTCATAATATGAAATTTGAGCCCAAAGTCCCGACCGTGTTTAAATTCACCCGCCCCCGCCCTCGCCCTTTCTTCTTGGTCTATCCATTTACTCTTTTTCACCTATTTAAAATTTTAAAACTAAACAATCTCTCTTTTTTACCTACCCAAAGTCCTATTTTGCCTTTCTCATTTTTATCATCCCCTAACCCATCCACTCTCCTCTTCTATTATTTTTTCTCTATTGATTCATTATTTTTTCAAGTTTTTTAACCATTTAAAAAGTTAAAACAATATTATAAAGGTTTGTCTAATTAATTATTTGATTAGGTAAGTGAACAAAGAGGAAATGACAGATAAATTTAACTGGGCATTTATAAAACTATATAATAATTGCTAAGGTCTGGCTCAAGCCCAATTCACAATCTTTTAAAAAAAAAATCTTAAGATAATTCACAATCTGTTAAAAAATTAAAATAAATAATATTTGTGATCCCCTAGTATTATTTTTACACATTCTTATATTATTTATTAGATGGGCTTGTGAAAACATTTGTAACAAAAAGGCATTGGAAAGTTTTATCATTATTTGAAGAAAATATACTTTTACTTGTAAGTTTATTTGATTTCGAGAGACAAAAGTGGAAAACTTTATATGTTGGCATCTCATCATATTATATATATATATATATATATGTATGTATGTATTTTTTTTGGTTTCGATTTTTTGGTATTTGGTAGGCGTCTTCGTCTTTTTTGAGGCGAGATTAATTATTCTGAATTCTAGGATTTGTAAGTGCAAAAATATATCTCTTAATAGGAATGAACGAAGGCAGACTCAAACTCGTGATAAATCATTATACTGTAACTCGTAGTTCGTTCTTAAATCAGTGAACCAACCCCTTCTTGCTCATTATATTTACATTAAAATTAAAATAAAGCTATAATTTGGAATCCTAAATAAATACTTACTGGTGATATAATTCGATTAGTTGTTGAAAGTAGGGTTGTAAGCAACCTGACCTGGCCCGACAGAAACTCTACCTGACCAAACCCGATAAAATTCGACCATTTTGGGTCGGGTTTAATTGATATGTCAGGTTAATTTTTTAGCAACCCGACCAAATCTGATCTAACCCAACTCGACCCAACCTCTTTAAATTTATATATATATATATATATATATATGAGTTCATCCTCATTCTCATAAGTTAAGTTTAAGAGTAGCTTGACTTGTATATATATGAGTTCTCCCCAAATTAAAGCTTAAATAGTAATTTAATAAATTGAATAAACGATAATTTAATATATTTTATTACTAATATAAGCTTAAATAATAGTTATTAAACTTTTAAAAAATTAGATTACTTAATGGGAGCCAACCCGACCAATCTGATTGACCTGATACGACCTCATCGGATCAAGTGGATTAAAAGATAAAAATTCGATCCGACCCAACCGATTTTACCCTTACCATGTTGCCTTTTAGCGAGAGTTTTCGATGTCCATTCACGGATTCAACGGAACTGATGACACGTTTGACCAATGATGAAGAGTTTGTCAACGAGGTAGGCCCTGGTCCCATGTAAGCACGAGTATTACATTGTTTACGTTACATACAAGACCACTGAATCATTATTTAGTAGAGAAAAATATTTAAAAATAAAAAAATATGAACATCTTGTTGACAAGGTTGGTGGCAAAAACTTTTTTTTTTCTTCTCAGTTTGTTAATTTTATTTTTTTTCTCTTTAAAATACATGACCAGGTCAGAATTTTTATTATTTTTATATTTTGAAAAATTGAATAGGTCTCCAAAAGATAATACGACAACAAAAATTATAACCTAACTTTGTGCAATACAGATAGTCAGTAATTTGTGTTAAAAATAGTTAAGGGGTGTAGATCTCAGAATTAAAACTAATGTCCACCTTAATTGCGTTCACTTAGAAAGAGTTTTCTAAGTTTTTGCAGTGCTCGAACGTAATTAATCTTGCTTAAAGGGCAAAGACACTACGTGTGAAAATTTTTTTTTATGAAAATCATAATTAAATTATAGAATTATCTTTTATAATATAGTATTAGTCTCGCCGTGGGCTTCTCAAATCTGGAAGGATTAATCTTGCCTCAAAACGAAAGAGGATATTTATCGAATGTTAAAAAACTGATCAACAAAAATAAAAAATAAAAATAATACTATGTTTTTACTTACAACCCATGAATAAAAGTGATTTTAGAATAATAACAACAAAATTGTTTTTTCAGTGTTCCCAACTCTTTAAATGATACATAAAATAATCACATCTATTCCAAATTATCATTATTTATGTTATTATGTGTTACTGTGCACATATATATATATTTATTAAATAATAATATTTTATGCATTTTAAAATATATAGTAAATAATCTAATATATATATATAGTTTTTGAAAAACAACATGGAATCCAATAATAACATGATGCTCTGATTGTGCCACGCGTCTTTCCTTTTTTTTTTTTATTTCTTCCTGTATCGAAGTCGGAAAAGGTTCGTAGGGCTCAAAACCTGCGTGCACCCACCCACAGTGATCATTTCCTCCTTTTATTTTTTTATATATTAGTTTTATTTCATTAATTAATTGAATTATTTTTTTCTCTTTTGAAGAGAGAGAGAGAGAGAGAGAGGTTCCAGAAGGTAGGTTTGAAGCGCGGAAACCAAACACCAAAAGAAGAAAGCGAATAATCGCAAAACCCCAAAACTATCTCAAATTCGATCCATCTCCGATTCTAATCTTCACACACAGGTTTTCGATTTCTTCTTCTTCTTCAATTCGACCACCGATCGTCTTGTTCTTGATCTCCGATCACAGTTTCGGTTGGTTTCGCGCGGTTTTTCCGAGCCCTAATTTAAGCTCCGGTGCGTTTTGATTTGGGGATTTCTTTGGTTTTTGTGATATATATAAGATATGGATTCGGAGGACGACATGCATGATGCGAACGATGTGGACTCGTTGGAGGATTTTTACAGTGGAGAGACGGCGATGGGGAGCGACGATGGCGATGGTGATTATGAGTTCATCGATAACGATAGTGATGATTCCGATGATATCACGTCGCATCGGCAGCAGGTAATTCTGTCGATTGATCGACACCTGAATGAATATTTGTGTTAGACACTGACTGGTTAGCTTAGTCGTTGTTGTTCGGATTATGATTGCGATCTTGTGGTATAGCTTTTGTTTTGTGATGTGTTTTTTGTTTGTAATTTGATGGTTTTGGTGAATGTGTTGTTGTAGCCTGAAGATGGATTCGTTTTACTGTGAAATTATTGAGATTTTTGTTAAATGTTATTTCAATTAATGACTATTTGATTGTATGATGTACAGTAAGCTGAAGTTCCTGAATGAGAAGAAGGGGTTTTTTGTAGCAACATGCTAACATCGTGCATTTTACTTTTATCGAGAGATTTATCCAATGTGTTCGTTACTATACTTTTAAGCTTTTGCGGGATTTAGGGGTTTTAGTTTAAAGATAAAATCTCTGTATTATTAGACGGGATTATTTTATTTTATTTGTTTATTTTTCTATTTTGTTTCTTCTAATCCGCTTTATGAATTTGTAATCCGTTAAAATTCAGACGAGAACAAACAAGATTGTACCTTCCTTATCTTTGATCAATCTAGGGTAATAGATTCTGAGTCATATGATAATTTGATAAAAATATGGTCACGGCATTCTGAGTTACTGCCATTTTTCTTCAGATATTCTTCGAGTATTTCGTAATATCAGTTATCAAAGGCATGTTATGTTGGCGTGGGACAAATAGATACTAGAAAATATCTGACCAAATATGCTCTGGTAGAACATAGACGGGGAAGATTCCATAAGAAAAAAAAAAACTTTTTTCTGAGTCAATAGCTAGTCTTCTTCCTCAACCACTAGTACATTCATGATCAATTTTTTTTATAAAATGTGGAGTGGCAGCTTGTTTGTGTGTGTGTGTGTCTTTTGCATTGCTAAAGCAGAGAAGCATGCTTTCCATGCCACCACCTATTTTTTAGTTGATCATTTGTTTGAGTTTTTTGATGCAAAAGATCCAACTGCAGCAGCAATTGCAAAGCATGTTAAGCATGTTAACCATAACTATGATCAGAATCTATTGGCTGAAGGTTTGTAGGATTGGCATTTGAAAGGGATATGAATTCAGGATGGTAATTCTTTGAATATTCTTTAAGAAAAGGGTGTAATCTGAATTTTTTAAGGAGAAAAGATCAATACATCTCTGTGGCAACTGACATGATGATATATGCTCATTCCATTTGTCTCAAATGTGCGCAACGAAAGGACAATGAATAAAGACATAATATGCAGACTCTCCTTTGTTGTGACAAAGGTAACAACAATGCGGAGAGACACACATTAAGAGGTATCTCTCTTTGACCAAGGGGACAATTACCAAAAAAACTATATTTTGCTACCTTGGTGTTTTACATATTTTTGAACGGTGATTGGTTTGAGGAATGAGTGATTGGGAATTTATGATGGAAGATTCAACCATATCTTTTGATGATGTGGTTAGGATCACTTGAAGTTTCTTGTAATTATTATAAGATCCATAGGAAAGAAGATCTATCATAATTTGTTATTTTACTTCAAAGGTAATATATGGGCTGCAACTAGGGCTGGTAACGGGTCGGGTTTGGGGCTAATCATCACTCGACTTGACCCAGTCGAGTGGCATCAATGAACACTCGATGCCACCCGACCATCCTTAAAATAGGATTTGAACCCCACCGACCCGTATACGGGTCGGGTCGGTCGGGTCACCTTAAAAAAATTGACTTTTTCTCGAGCTCGATTTGCGACATCAGAAGCGTGTTCCAGGTACTGATTCTTTCAAAAATCACCAATCTACACTAAGTTCAGGCGTCCTAAAACGCTGAAGCCTTGACTTCCCGGCGACCTACGAAGTATGAACTTCTTCCTCCACACCCTTGAAGCTATCTACCCTTCTGGACCAAGAACAAGAAAAACCCCATTTATTAAAAGAAAATTATTTCCCAAGCGTACATCTAAAAAGGTCAAAAAAATCTAACTATTTTTAAAAATCTTTCAAGAATAAAAAATACTAGAAAACAAGACAATTAAATTAAACACTGGGATTTCAAAAATTAATTTATAAACTCCTCCAGATCTAAAACAAAGATGAAAAATCACACATTTTGATCACTCTAATTAACAACATAAAAAAAACCTAAATTCTCAAAAGAAAAAAAGAGTTTCTTTCAAAAATAAAGAAACCCATCTACCTTGAACATAAAATAAACCCTCCAAAAAAAACAAAATCTAAAATAGGCCTTAAAATCATTATCATTCTTTGTGGCGTAGAAGAAGAAAAGGCAGATTTTGCATCCTTCTTGGAAACAGTGTGTCATGAAACAACTGCTCAAGAACCCTAGTTAGGAGCAGTGTGTACCCACTAGCTCAAACCCCTTTCTTCTTGACCCAACAAAGACAAAAGAAGAAGAAGAAGCAATAGTAACAATAGCATTATCAACACCAGAACAACTTTCTCTCACGAACTCGTGAAATCTAAATTGCAGGGGGGGGGTCCAAATTGTGAAGGGGGGCAACGGATAACTCATTAGAGTTCCTATAAACAACGGGTCGGGTCGGGTTCCACGGCCAACCCTCGACTTGTTATGATTGGGTTCCTTATTTTTAAACCCGATCTACCCGATTGCATGTGCAAAACCCAATCCGACTAGACATAATTTGGTCGGTCGAGTCGGGTATGCGGGTGAGGTGCTCACCCCTAGCTGCAACCCACAAATAAGAGAATATAAGAGTAGAGCAAGCAAAGAATTTATATTAATTCATTTTGGACAATGATAGACAAAGTTTCCCCCCCAAAAAAAGACTTTTGAAGTAACATATAAGACTAAATAAAACACAAAAATAAGAAAAAGAAAGACCTAATTGAATAAGATAACACACCTAAACCTCATGTGCGCAATGATGGGAGAGTTTATTAAAGCAATGGATCCTCTAATTCTCTAAAATCTATGTTACGAGGTACAAATTAAAAACAAGGAGAGAAATGGAAAAATAATGCTCAGAATTGTTTTTGGAGTTTGTGACCGTGGTTGCCTTGTTGGTGCTCATTTTTTATGGCTAAAAGTTTGCCAAGAAATTAGATTTAGAGGGCATTTGTTGATGCTTGCAATGGGTTGAAGTTCTTTTGTTGTCGGAGTTTGTTGGATCTTATGGCTAGACACTAATATTGGTATGCTTTTCTTAACTTTTTGATGCAGTACACAACCATAACGGCTTAGTTTCTATTTTCAGATTTCTATATGATTTCTATTTTTAGTTTCCTACTTTGACTAGGTTTCTATTTTGTTATTTCCTATTCCTTTTCTAAGTTTCCATTCTTGTAATTAGATTAGGATTAGTATTTCTATTTCCTTTCTATTTTTCAGCAGTAGGCATGTTATTTTAGCACATTAGAATTAATGAAAGTCAGATTTCTGCTTTTATTCTTTTAATTTCACTTACAAGCTTGTGTTCTTTGTTGAGAAATTCCTCTCAATGCTATTCTGCTGCACCAATTGGTATCAGAGCAGGGATTTCACCTCGATTTGATGGTTGAAACTGGTTCACGTGGGAAACGAACCACCGACGACGAACGGTGGGTCGAAGAAGTAAATCAACGATTTGAAAAAATCGATGAGCGATTTGAGAAAATTGAGCAACGCCTTGGTGGACTCGAAGATTTCCTTTGAAACCTTCTGCAAATGGTGGTTGCGAGAGTCCTTGAAGGAAGACAAGATCATAGAGCTACACAATCGGAGCCAAGTGGGGGGCAGACGGTGACAACCGGCGACGTCCCAGTGGCTAGCGACCGCCAAAGACATGGCCTGGATCAGCTCGAAGTAGTCCAGCGCGTGGAGGAAGTTCCCATAGGTGCGGTTCGCACACCACCTCATCAACCAGTCCTGTTTCATGTTTATGATCGGGGTAATCGCAGAGTTTTTGGGCAACGCGACTATGGTTTTATACCTGAGGACGATTCATCCGAAGAAGATAATATCAATGTGGCCAACAATGCCTTCGGGCATGGTCGAAATCCACAAAATTTCAAAATGAGGATGGATTTGCCCACTTTTGATGGCTAATTAGATTACACATCGAGGACTTCCTCGATTGGGTTTGTAATTCTGATTTTTTTTTTCGATTATTTGGAGATCCAGGAAGATCAATTGGGTGCTCGTTGCAATTTGTTAGAAACAATGGATCAACAGGTGGCTTGCTACATTGGAGGCTTGAAGTTAGCCATTCAAGATAGATTAGCTCTCCAAGTGTTCGTAACTTACATGTTTTGGTGGTTTAATTGGAAGATTTTGTTGTTGCTGCAGAAACAACAGCCTAAGCCTCCGAGTTTTGGTAACTTAACTGGCAATCTCTTAACTATTGTATCGGTATCTGAATTTCTAGAGCAAGTCAAAGAATCGGATTGATGCTGTCACAAAAACTCGAGGACGAGTTTTCTTCAAGTGGGAGGGATTGATGCAGTACACAACCATAACGACTCAGTTTCTATTTCAGATGTCTATTTGATTTCTATTTTTAGTTTCCTACTTTGTCTAGGTTTCTATTTTGTTAGTTTCTATTTTGTTATTTCCTATTCCTTCTCTAAGTTTCCATTCTTGTAATTAGACCAGGATTAGTATTTCTATTTCCTTTCTATTTTTTAGCAGTAGGCATGTTATTTAAGCACATTAGAATTAATGAAAATTAGATTTCTGCGTTTATTCTTCTAATTTCACTTACAAGCTTGTGTTCTTTGTTGAGAAATTCCTCTCAACGCTATTCCACTGCACCACTTTTCAACTTGTGTGTAGGGGGATTTTTAGTGAACAACAATGTTGAGGGAGTGGGGGGTCAATTTATATTTAAATTTTCACTATTTAAAAATAAGCCCCTCTGCCATCCTCTGAATTTCAATTGATCCACCATCCTTTAATTTTTGAAAAAATATAAAGGATGGCTTGGCAAAATATCAATGCTTTCTTTCTACACTAAGGCCATAGTGGTCTTGTAAAAGAGAAACATTTTGTGTTTCTTTAGCTTTAAGAATTTGCTAGAACATCTGAAGTATTAGTTCATCATAATCAAGATCCATGATCACGCATGACCCTATTTTTTCATAGCTTACAAAGCTGACACTCTCTTAAATATGTATGACTGGACTTGTTGCACAAATTTTCAAATGTAGCTACTAGCAGGTAACTAAATCATTATTCATATAAATTTCACGTTTAGGAGCATTTGATGTTGTTATCATAATGATTTCAATGAAAGACATTATGACAACTTTAACATCTTTACCGACGTGCCTCAAAATGTCACTAGCAACTGGTTCTTTTATTGAGGAAAGTAAACTAGTGCAATTTGCATCAATGTTGATGGCAATTTGTTGACCATTGATAAACATGTTTCTCAACTTGGTGTGGAAGAAATTGATGGCCATTGACTGATGTTGGAGGGGTGAGGTGTCAGTTATTTAGCTACTTCCACGAGTTGGTTTTCAAGTTTGTTTTTATTATATGGTGCATTCTTTCTTGCTCCAAATTGTAATGCAAGTTTGAGATTGAATTATGTGATAATTTGACTTTTTGATATAAGATGATGTGCCAATCTACTATAGAATATGCATCTTATGTGAATTGCTATATTGATACAATTGTAAACTATTGAGGTAGCTCACTTGCACTTCTACCCAATATCTAGTGCATTCATGCATGATTGATGTGTGATAATGATGTTCACATGCGTGCAAGCCCAATTTCAAAATTACGTTCTAGACCTTTCAACACATAGAATGTTATCGTGGTTCCTATTATGATCAAGTGTCTAATGCTAGGACCTGATTGTGTAACTTGTTTTTGGTCATTTAATTGTTGACCTTAATCTTTGGTACCTAGTTTTCTTGCCTACCAAAAGAAGCTTTGCCAATTTGTTTTTCATATCAATATTCAATCTTTTTTTGAAAATCCCAAAATAGTTTTATTTATAAATAATTAACTTCCTAATAATTTGACTCTAAGTAGACTTGGAAACAAGAATCCTTCTCAAATAAATAATTAAAATAAAATTATTAGAATTCTAATTCAATCAAATTATTAAAAATCCTTTTTAAATTCTAATTTATCTATGCATTGCATTCTCACCGGTAGGATTCTTGGGTTTCTTTGAAGGATGGAGTTTTTTCATGTTCAAAAGGGGAGAATAGTAGTAGAGCAAGGATTACAGGGAAGAGTGGGTGGTGAGCTATTCAAACAAAATCTTATGACTTATATTTTTAGTGTGTTGCATACAAAATTTAATGGGAAACCTTTTTCCCCCAACAAAAGGACATGCTTTCGAGCTACCAAGTGATTAGGGCAAATTTAGTGATTGGTTTTGCTTAATTTATTTTGAAGTGTAAATGAATGGTGGTAGATGATTCTTATTGTTGGACTTAGGAAGTCTAATGATGCTTAGCTCTTCACATAAATGTCATTTTGATTTTACAAATAATCATTGCAACATGTAAATATTGTAAATTGTTTATTTGGTTTTATTTTGTTTTTCCTTTTTTTGGGGTTTTGGAAATCTTACATGCTCTGATGTAGAGAAAATTAGAAATATCATTTTATATTATCTAGCAATTATTATTATTATTTTTGAATGGAAACTAGATTTTACATTATATATAATAAAAATGGTGAAACATGAACAGGGAATCTTATTATAATATGTTCATGTTTTGTGGATGCTTGAATGTCTTTCATCTCATGACATCTGGATCTCGATATGAAGGTTACCTGATCTATGGATTATCGAACATTCATATAAAAGTAGAATATGGATTTTATGTTTTATTTTATTTTATTTTTATATTTGCTTATTTTTTTGGTGATAAATAGATGAATACCGGATATGGATGTCATATTACTTTTAAGTTTTAAGAAACATCAGCTCTTGTCTAAACATTATCTTTTTTATTTAATACTTCACTCATTTACATTGCTTCATTTTCTTTTATTTCTTTCTTGGAATGTGCAACTTATTATCCAAACTCATCCAAACTCTATCACCTTTTTTTTATTTTCTTTCGCTGTGAATTATTCTTGCTTTATCTGAAACACGAAGTTTTTATACTTCTTTCATTTCTTTTTGATGTGCTTTTTTATTGGTAATTGTTTTGTGAACTTAATATGTATTAACATTCTCATCTTAGCAGAATTATACCATTTTGAGTGAAGCTGATATACATCAACGTCAAGAGGAAGATATCACAAGGATATCAACTGTGCTTTCTATACCAAGAGTTGCAGCTAGTATCCTGCTTCGACACTATAATTGGTAGAGGCTTGTCTCTTCTTTTATTTATATGATTCTTTTGTGGGTTTATGCTGAATGTGCTTATCACGAAAACTTGTTCAGGATAGAGCTAGATAAGATTTATTTGATTGTCTTTTTATATTCTTAGTTAATATTTTGTTTTGCTATGCAATTTATATTATAAAAAAATCTTTCCTTTTTCTTACCCCAAGGTCTTGATTT
This sequence comes from Paratinospora sagittata, assembly GCA_035771175.1. Classification (NCBI taxonomy): domain Eukaryota; kingdom Viridiplantae; phylum Streptophyta; class Magnoliopsida; order Ranunculales; family Menispermaceae; genus Paratinospora; species Paratinospora sagittata. The sequence continues at coordinate 49,646,099 of CM069595.1, forward strand.
TTCAAATTTTACAGGAGTGTGAGTAAAGTGCATGATGCCTGGTTTGTTGATGAAGAAAAAGTGCGTAAGGTTGTTGGATTGTTGGAGAAGCCAGTTGTTCAGTTTCCAAATGCCAGGGAAGTAAGTGATTTACTTGTAATTTATTGAATTTAACATGACAATGGCATTGCTTGGAAACTAGGGCCACTAGATATGTGTACCATTCTTCTTTTATACTTGTGCACACTCATGTATTACTTTTCCTGATGGTTGCAGCTAACTTGTGGGATTTGTTTTGAATCCTATCCTCGAGATAGGATAAATACTGCTGTTTGTGGTCATCCGTTTTGTAGCTCATGCTGGGGAGGTTAGTCTACGTATACATTGAAACTGTTATTATTGGGTGTTTCATTTCATTCTTAATAGCCAGATTATTTTGAAATTAATTTGTTACTCATACAAATGTGCATGTGCTGATAGCTTGAAGTTTGTTGTTTATCTGATGCCAAGGGCTCAAGGCTTCTTGAAATGGTCTTGACTTGCCGTTAAATCTTGACATTTCTGACCCATAGGGCATTTTCGTAATGATTTGAGTATGTGTGCCTCACTCCTTGAACACTTTCTCAAAGTGTTGGTTCAGCACTCAACAGTGTGTTCCTTGTGTTCCATGTATATGATGCTCATGTGGCACTATCGTCATGCTTGACACTGCAGTTTGCTTCCTCTTGTTACTTTTTCCTCTAATTATAAACTGATAGAAAAATGAGATGATTATAGGAAATTTGTGGAATGTCATAAAGGATGGCTGCATTACCATTTAGTTGAGTAAGGTTTGCTTTGCTCGTCTAAAAGGATAGGCTTGGAATTTAGAAACTAGGAGTAGTGAATTTAGGCAGTATTTAGTTTGTGAGTCGAAAACAGGAATACAATTTGAGAACAAAAATTTAGAAAACTTTTTATCATTTTCTAACAACAGGTTGTTTTCTGAGTAGAATCTTTAAACACTATTTTCAAATTCGACCAACCAAACACTTTTTTCGTGCTTCCGGATTTTTGGATACAAATTATTGTATACGAATCACGAATCAAACAGGGCCTTAGTTTCTCGAGGTAAGTACGGGCCGTACGGCAGATTGTTATGAAGGTTTTTCGTATGTAGAGAGAGTTGCTCTCGACATATGTTAGTAGTAATTTGGTTTGAATTATGTAGAGTGATACATGTCTTGGTTTGGGCCCTTAGTTTCTCGAGGGAACTATGACAGATTGTTATGGGGGGTTTTCTTATGTAGAGAGAGTTGCTCTCAACATATAGTAGTAGAAATTTGGTTTGAACTACATAGAGTGATTATTTATTAACAACAAATCATTGTAAATCCTGTTCTCAACTGTTTGAGGCCATTGCACAAATTCTAAAGATTTGACTCTTTGAGACCAGTTTTTTCTTAGTTGGGGGAACCTTGTATATTCTCATTTCCCTAACCGGAGATAGTTTTATTTTCATCTAGATGTTTAAACATTCATTTTGCACCATGTGACTCTGTCTTATCGATGGGGCTTTTACATGAATATTATCTTATGTCTTTTTGGCAGGTTACATTAGCACATCAATCAATGATGGTCCTGGATGTTTGATGCTGCGTTGTCCTGACCCATCCTGTGGTGCTGCCGTTGGTCAAGACATGATTGACCTATTGGCTTCGGAAGAAGATAGGGAGAAGTATTCTCGTTACCTTCTTAGATCTTATGTTGAAGACAATAGAAAGGTTGGTCAAGATCTTGAACTAAAAATTTTAGTATTTAATGGTTTTTATTTTATTTTCTACTTTTCTTATTATTTTGTGTTAATATAATTTTTGTGACAAGAAAACATGTTCTATACCACTTTGATCTGTATCTACTATTTATCCCTTTATGCACTTAACTTTGTGCATCTGGAATATGGCTATGTCAACCGCTGCATTATTTGTGGTAATGTCAATTAATTAAAATCACAAATGTTATTTGAAAAATGCTTTATGATTTGATTTAAGGATTCTATTTGTTGGTTTCTCATATTTGAATTATTGGATTCTACTGACAACTCTCTTAACTTTAATTGTGTAATCAATTATTGTTAACTTTTACATGGAAGTGAGCTACTTTGGAATGAAGTTTTTTCTTGGATGTACAGAAGATGGCAGTGTCAGGGCACACAACAGTGTAGAATCGAGGTCCTTCTATTTTCCTTGGATATTTTCTTCAATAAGCTTTGGCTTGTCTTGCCATCTATACTAATAGATCACTTGAGATTAAAGGATTTCATAATATGACTGTGTATGGCACAAGTTATGTTCTTTATATGATTGCAAGAAAATATTGGACTTGGTCAACATTTGGTCTTTTGAGTGATGAGATCCTTAGGTTGGTTCCAAAATCCAAATATGTTTCCTTCTTTATTAGGGCCCTGCTACTAGTCTAAGTGACTTTCCCTTTTGAATTCTTCAAATATTGCTGGACCTGTGGGTTTATAATTCAGTTGGATGACTTTGATGGTGATGGTTCTCTGGATTATTTGTTGGCTTTACTTTTAAGAATTTTTGTTCAATTTATGACTTTTTCAATTCCCAATAAGATTCAATGGATGCAACATTCAAATCTAGCTCGAAAATTCTTGTGCTTTGGAATCCTTGTGGTTCTATTCCATGAAATCCTGTTTCACAATTCAACTATTAATGATTAGTGCTTTGCAAGGTTTAGATTGATAGAAATACATATTGTCTATGTACAGATTTTCAATCTGAGTGCTTCAACCGTCGAATTTGATTATCCGTTAGACATTTTAGTAAATCATTCTACAAAACATAGGTTATTGGTGGATTTTTTGAGCATTTTTAAGCTGGTAAATATATATTAATGCATACGAGTGATCGTGTAGTTAGAGCATTTGAGCATTATCTATTTACTTGTGCGTGTACATTGTGCTGTATTTTCTACTGTTCATTAATATAATTTTATTTGTATTGCTATTATTTTTTTTTTTTTTTTTTTTTTTGAAAACAAGGTTGCTGGTGGATCTCTTGAGCATTTCTACGCTGGTAAATATATAGTATTAATATGTACATGTGATTATGTAGTTAAAGTATTTGGGCATTATCTATTTACTTGTGCACGTACATTGTGCCGTGCTTTTTTACTATTTAGTAATATAATTTTATTGGTATTTCTATTAGTATTTTTTTTTTGAAAAAACATTTTGTCTTCAAATGACAATTAAAATCAAGCTGGTCTTTTTATTTGAAATAGGAATATAGATAGAGAAAGGTAAAAACAACATTGGAAGCATAACAATGTAAGAACAAAAGAGTAAAAACTTGGGTAGAAAGTCATGGAGGAAGAATTCATTCATTCAATTACTGTACTACTTTTTATGTTACTAAAAATCTAAAATAATATTTCATAATTTTAAAATAATAATAAAGTTTTTGAGGGCAATTTCAGAAGATTGACAGGAGTGATCACACCATGAATACTAAGACTTTTGGAATTATAATTAGTACAACGCATAAAGTCGGAGATTTATGGCCCCTTTACAAGAATTCTGATCAATGTGCAAACTCAACTCAACTCAACTCAACTCAACTCAACTCAACAAGTCTTTTTTCCAACTATATGAGGTTGGCTATATCTATATGAATCCATTTCTCCCATTTTGCTCTATCAATGGCTAGGCCGACAGTTACATAATAAGTAGTTGTATCTTTCTTAATTTATTGGTGCATCGAGTCAGTTATCTCTCATCTCATTTCAAATTGGTACTCTCCTACCATTTACAAAGTCGTTGAAAAATCTCATTGTTATTCATGATTGACAACTATGATTGTGGATGCATTATCCCCTAGAATGAACTTTGTTTCAATCAAAAATATTGTCTCTGAGACGCGGGTGATGAAATCGGCTGACAACGAACTGTCGACCTTACCTTTTGCTTTGAGCTACCTTGTCTCCAATCGATCGCCCTTTGTAGGGTGTCACTGAAAATACTCTGATGCTGAAGTTAGTCTTTGGGGGAGAGAAATAATAAGTGTTGAGGGATGAAAATTTTAGCATACTTTTTTCTTGTGAAATGGAGGTCCTTTTATAGTGAAGGGTAGATTCTCCGCATTTATTGTGATCATGAATTATAAGATTGCATTGAAGCATTTTCCTTATTAGGGATGAATGAAAAATCTCATGTATCAAGATGTGTGTTGGTGTGACCAGATTCGCTTTAGATCGTTGTGAGTGTGAGAAATCAGTCATGGCCGGGGAGGCTTCTGGCTGTAGCATGGGGAAGGCTTTGGCCGGGGTTGATGTGGGACCTCGGTTGGAGCCGAGGCAAGCCCCTCGATCGAAGGCTTAAATAGGGCCTAGCCGCGACCGATGGGGGAATCCCGGCCATGGCCAAGGTAGGTCATTGGTCGTGGCCGAGACACTCCCTCAGCTGAGGCATTCCCTTCGGCATGGCTGAGGGGGCCTTAACCTTGGCCAAGATTCCTCCCTCGGCCGCAACCGAAGGGGGAGGGCCTTGACCTTGACCCAGGTTGCTCCCTCGATCACAACCGAGGGGGCCTCGGCCTTGGTTGAGGCAATTTCATCGACCTTTTTTTGGGGTTTCACAATCAGTTATCCGGCTAGTTCATCTTGCTGTCTTTGAGTCGATTTCGGCTTTTTCCAGATATTTGTTCTTTCAGCGTAATATACTTTGAAGTAGTTGAGGACATTGTAGTTTTAGAGTCATTGCCTTCATATGAATTTGTAGGTGTTAAGGATTTATAATGAGGAAATTCATTTGTAATTATGTGGAACAGTATGGAAAAAACGAAAATATTGCGAAGTTAGATGAGATGAAGCTTGTCATTTTATAATGGTAGGAATTTTTGACCTCTAGACAATTGTGATTATGATTTTGCTTTGTTGTCTAATGCTATTAGAGATTTTAGTATGAGAGAAATGCTTTGAAAGGGAGTAATAGACACCATAATTGATGTCATTATAGTTTAAGAATCGGTGAAAAGTCTAGTGGATCTTTGTGATTTGAGAGGGGGTCTGATAACCATGTTGCTTGAATGCTAGATAGCTAGATAGATCTAGATCTTGAGGTGCGATGAAATTATGATTCGGAGTGGTAATCATGTGGGATCATAAAATATATATGATTGTAGGATTTTTAATTTTTAGTTTCATTTTAATTTTAGTCAAGTTTCATTTTTTAGAGAAATTTTTATTTTGATAAAAATCTATTTTAGTAGTAGTCTAGATGGTTTCTAAATTTATTTTTATTATTTAAGGTGTATTATAATAAAAAGTGTTTTGAAGTAGTGTTGTCAAGGCGGAAAGACGGTAAACCTTAATTAGGCGAGGCGGGGCCTAGGCGGGATATACAATATTTATTTAGAGGTCCCTGAAAAATTTATTTATTTATTCATTGGTCCCTCACTCTATATATATATATGTAATTATTAATTTAATTTATATAATATAAATTAATAATTATATACATAAATGTATTTATGGTTTGCAGAAGTGGAAGTGGAAGGAGGAGAGAGGATTTCGCAGGTTTTAACAAAAAAAAAAAAAAAAAAACCCTTAATTTTTATTTTTTTTTGCTTAGACCTCCCCAGACCTCCTAGGCGGGGGTGTAGGCAGTGCCACTGCCCAAGGCGTCTAGGCACCGCCTTGACAACAATGTTTCGAAGTGTCTAAATGGAGTTCTAATAGAATTAGAAAATTCATATATTGTTATAGATATCTTCGGAAACTTAATTTTAAGTGTTTTAATAGGTTTCTAAGTTGTTTCAATAGAGTTATCTATATAAGGAGCTCCAATTACGAGTTTAAGCATTCAATTATCAATTATTATTCTCTTTGAAAGCAAAATCTGCTTCTTAGTCAATTATTTATCTATCTTTCTCTTGAATCCATTGATTCAAACACGCTTCCGCTACATTACTTGTATTCTGAGTTCTTTTGCTTGAAGGTTGAAAATGTTTGCAATGTTGACCTTTTGTGTGAAAAATCCTAACTATTGAGAGAATTTGGGCATGTAGGAACAAAGTTATTAAAGGCAAAAAATACAATTAATTGTAGGGTCTCAGTGCTTGAGGCGCACACCTGAATAAGTTGCTGGGTGGAATTCATAAAAAACTCTATTATACATTTGGTAATAATATTGAGTTAATACTTTATAACCTATGTGACCATCTTTGGCCAAAGAATTTAAAAAGACAAAAACAAGTCCTTTTGGTGGTTCTTGATTTTAGTTGCCTGCTAGACAATCTAAACTGAATGCTTTGGCTTTGATGTTAGGATTGTCATGTTGTGGAAATTGCTGTCTTTTGCACTGTGTTGGAGCACATGGAATGGAAAATAGTGGAAAGACTATTTTGATTGATAATGAGGGAATTCAGGACATCGTGCTAGTTTTCAGTTGTACTTGAGAAGCCATTGTTCCTCATGGAATAAGTTTTTGTATCTATGCCTAGGGGACTATCCTTCCCTTCGTATTTTCTGTTCTTTTGACGCACATTGATCACCAACTAAAACATGCTCTAGTGGTTGGCAGTTTTCCCTTTTCCCATGCGGTGTGGGGTGGGGGGTTCAAATATCCCCACCTGCATGTGTGGGAGAGACCATGGTGGTGGGTTTACCTGGTCCTGGTCTTGGTCCAACATGCTCCTCGGTCCTTGACATAATGCTCAACTTCTAGGGTCTTAGTTATTTCTGACTCTTTGAGGCATCAATACTCAAAAAAAGATATACGCATTGACTCTCTTGCAGTTTTGAATTTTCGTAAATCTTACTGTTGTAGAATTGCTAAGCTTCTACGCTTTGTTCAAGTCTTCTTTGTATTCGATAAAGTTTCTACTTGGCTTTCCTTAGGGTAGTGTTAACTGTTAAATTAGGCTCACTTATTATTTTTCATTATAATGATAACTGTTGCAGAAACAACAAATTGACATCTTCATGGTTATTGATCTGTTGGTCATTTTGTGTTATATTGTTGATTTTGCAACAGTGACGGTTTTTCTTGCTTGCAGTGTTGTTTTTTTTAATAATTTCTTCTTTTCTTTCCTAGACCAAATGGTGTCCTGCACCTGGCTGTGATTATGCAGTAGATTTTGTTGTTGGCAGTGGGAGCTACGATGTCTCTTGCAACTGTGCATATAGCTTTTGCTGGAATGTAAGTTACCATATATATAAAATTTGTTTATTTATGTTGTTCCATATAAAAGTAGTAGCTGAACTCACTGAATCATTTTACCTTGCAGTGTACCGAGGAGGCTCACCGTCCAGTGGACTGCGGTACTGTTGCAAAGTGGATTTTGAAGAACAGTGCTGAATCTGAAAATATGAATTGGTATAATATAAGAGCATATCATCCTGAAGTTTTGATGAGCGTCATATTGTTATTGCATTTGCATTGTGCATATTTTGTCATTACAAGTGACTCATAAATCATTATGTATGCTTATATACTTGTTTTGACATGATTGCGATTCTTGGCTGGTTGACTGTTCTATTCTAATTGAAACATTCCTTCAATCATGTTTTTGTGAATCTTGATGTTTTTAAAAGTTAGATTTTGCATGTGCATTTGCATCATCCTTTTACTACAGGGCTTATACCGGTGGGCTTAGTCAATGTATTAATAAAATAATTACTATTTTGCCATTCAATTGTGTCTTAAGCTTTTATGTTGTAATTGGCCTCACCCAAATCTTTACTTTTGTTTTGCTTTTTTTTTTTAGGTTTTTATTTTATTTTATTTTATTTTTTATCTGGGTAGGGTCTGCTTTCTTTTTTGTCTGCAACAGAGCTTATGCACTTTTTGCCATTAAGAGTTTGTGCCCTCTTTTGCCTTACGTTTTGCATATTTCATACACAGGCCTGGACACAGATTAGATTTAAATATGGTATGGAATTCAATCCAAATCCAATTAAAGTATGAATATCTAAATGTAATTTAATAATATCCACAGATATCAGGTATTATATCTGAATATGGATATCTAAGAATTTCAGTATTTTATATATTTGTATATATTCTTATTTATTTTATGAATTATGTGTTGTTCAGATATGTAAGTTGATTTAGTATGGAAATTTCCAAATTCAAATCCAGACCCTCTTTGGTTTATTTTTCTCCAATTTAGTAGAATATGAACAGCTCTTTTCATTTTAATGATAAGCTTTGATGCTTTATTATTGTTGGTTATGAGTGAGAAAGTTGAGTTTTGTTTTCATGTAATTTGTAATATTTCTGTTGTTTTTTTTTAGTTAATCCAATCTAAATTAGCTACTTTTTTTTTTCTTTTTCTTCGAGTAATTAGAAGTTGTGAATGAGCTGATTATCAAAAACCTTGCAGAGTATAGTTTCCCTGTCTATTATTTTCTCACTCTTCATCAGCTGTTTACATATTTCTTTTCGTGACGGATTTAAAGAGAGTCCACACTCTCCTTTGATCCCCTTCGTCTATGTATTGATAATAGGCTGGTTGTCCTAGCCACTTTGGATAACCAAAGCAATTTGAAGTTTCTCCAGGAGTAATTTTGGGTGCAATTGCATGTAATTTAGTGTTCACAGTTCTAGAACCTTCAATGATTGGTGAACCTTAGACCATATTCACTTGCTGCTACTCTGGTTCACTTTTCGTTCAGGGCTTTTAATTTTTATTGGGCCTGATACTTTTTGAATCAAGTGCAGTATCCTGGGAATGCAGTGTGAATGCCTAAGGCCTGCTCTTTTTAAACGTCCATAACACGTTTCACTTTACTTTAGTAAGCTATCCTACTCCTATCGAGGGTTCTGAAATTACTCCCTGATAGCAATGTACTAAGTGATAGAGTGGAAAGATGTTAAATCCATGTAGTTTTTAATTTTGAATGGCGAGCCTTTTCGCAATGGTTGAGGTTGCTTTATTGTGACTTGAAGGTCACATTTTCGAATCCAAAAATAACCTTTCCAATGAGGTTAGGCTGTGTACTCCCCAAACCTTGCAATGGTGGGCATTTTAAACAACACTATGTATAAATTAGAGGTTATGGAAATCCTTGAGGTAAAAAGATTGGTAGCAAAGGTTACTAGGTGGAAGTGTATGTAGACATGCTCTCCTCTCTTTCATCATTGCTGGTAGAACCCAGTAACACTCTTGAGTTGGTGTCAGTGTTGTCAAGGCCATCCTAGGCAACGACTAGTACATCGCTTAGGCCATTTGCAACTAAATTGCCTAGACCATACTTAAGGCAGGCTGTGGGGTTCATTGAAATTTATTTAAAGTTTAAGGGGGTCAATATGTATATATAAAACGTAATGTTCTTTTTTACTTCATATTGTTACTTATATATTTGTATAGCTTCAAGCTTTCAACGTTGGCTTAACTTTTAATTCTAGTGTTGGATTTATATTTCCATCAGCAAATTTTATCTTTTTTCTTTATCCTATTTTGTAGTTCTAATTTTCTATTTTACTATTGTTTTTTATCATAGAAAATACATTGAATACAACTCTTTAAGTTGCTATACTTTCTTTACATGCCAACTTTTTAATATGCTTTTCCTATTTTTAATTTGTGAACACAAGATTGATGAGTGTGAAATATGGTTAAATCTTTTCTTAACAAGATAATTCTATATATGGAGTATATGTGTGTGTGCATATATATATCTTGTCAAAAAAATTGTTTGTATATGAAACCAAGTAATTATTTACGTAGGGAGTTTTAAATAAATATTATCTACAATGCCTAGGCACCACCTCGCCCAAATGGGGCCAATCGCCTAGTTGCCGCCTTGGCGCCTTGACAACATTAGTTGGTGTCCTATTCATGGTTGTCAAAATCCTGATTCGGATCTATGAATCTTATTATTCACAATTTGATTCAAGGGGAATCAATTTGAATCCTTAGCATGAATCTCAATGCTGTTGAATCTTATAGTAAATCCTAAAAAAATAGTAGAATCTTATAATTCACGATTCAAAATCCTTTGCTTCATGACTCAAGTCTTACTACTCAAGCTATTCATAAGAATCTTTCCAAAAGTAAAAATATGTATTTGATATATCGTAGGTATCATGCTTTTTTTTTTTTGCCAAAAAATTTAAGATTGTATTAAAGAAAGAAACTGATCAACAGATGCACCATAGTACAAAAAATCATCCCAAACCAAAAAACCTCCAGACCACAATGCCTTACAAGCCAAGATATGAGAAACAGAATTCAAAGTTCTAGGAACAGAATGAATAGCCACTGGCAAGTTTCTACTGCTAGCAAAATGACAGATATCCTGAGCTACAGGCTCAACCTGCCTACAGAAACCACTGACATTGTTAATTTCCTGTATCACTAAATTACGGTCAGAGCAAACAGAATAAGACTCATTAATGTAATACACCTAATCCATCAGCCCTTTAAGAATAGCTTGAGCTTTAGCTATTTCAATTGTTAATGCTTTCCCATTAATGGAACAAGCTGCCAGTCGAATGTGGTCTCTTTCATCCAACACTGCCCAGCCAACTGCATAATTCAAGGATCGAGGACACCAGGTTGCGTTAGTCATCACTTTCCAACCACTGGGAAGCTGAGACATATTTAAATTATTCATATTAGAATGAATAGGATACCCAAGAAGGCAGCAATTATCATAATAATCATTGAAATGACTCATGGTTTGCTGGATAATGAAGCACGGAGAAGAAGCTCTGTCCTTAAAGGCCTTGTCATTTCTAGCCTTCCATATATGCCATAGACCAAAGACCAACCAAGTGACACCCCAATCAGCACCCTGACTATCATAAATAGCTTTTGATACAAACTCCCAGCCTTCTAAAAAGGAGTTGGCTGGAATATTCTCAGTATTTAGGCCCAGAGGGGAGCCAAACCAGAAGGCATGAGCAAATCTACATTTAAAGAACAAGTGAATAGAAGTTTCTTGGTAGTTTTCACAGAGGGGACACCATAAGTCATTGTATATACCTCTCCTTTGTAGCTGAAATTTGCATCGCAGAAAATTGTTGCAACATCTCCATATAAAATTCTTCAACTTCTCTGGGACCTTCAACCTCCATATATGTTTCCAAGCTCCCGATCTGTTCCTGTCAGAGCTTGAAGAACCTTGAATAGATCCACCAAAAGCTCCATTGGAGAAGAGAAAAGAGGCTACCTCATAACCTGATCTTACATCATAATTGCCTGTTTTTGAAAAATGCCAATTTCTTTTATCAGGCAAGTTAATAGAGCTAAGAGGGATGGCCATAATCAGATTAGCTTCTTTACGGTCAAAAAGGCTTAGGATCATACCCCTTTTCTACACGTCTTTGATGATCAATGAGCTCAGCCACCTTCTGAATCTGATTCGAATCCGATCTTATAGGCTTGAATGTGTATGGCTTTGGGATCCATGGGTCTTTCCAAACATCTATTGAGTGACCATTCCCCACCCTCCATCTCAACCCATGTCTCTCTCTACCATCCAAAATGCGTCTCCAGCCCCATGAAGGAGATCTACCCTTCTCAGCCTGCATAAGATCCCCACTACAGAAATATTTAGCTTTATAACATTGATAGAGTAAGGATTCAGAATTAGACAAAATTCTCCAACATTGCTTGGCTAATAAAGCCAAATTGAACCATACAAGATTTTTGAATCCTAGGCCTCCATCTTCTTTCCTTGGAATCATCTTCATCCATCAATGAATGTTCTATTTCTCCCTGTTGTTTCCCCGCCAATATTTAGCCAATTTTTGAGAGAAAACCTTAAGAATCGAAAGGGGAATTTTAAAACAAGACATAATATAGATAGGAATAGAAAGCCCTATTGATTTAATGAGCACTTCTCTGCCCGCAGGGGAGAGAAGGTGTTCCTCCCAGCCCATGATTCTAAGTTTGTTGGTTAGGCTAGGAAAAGCCTACCTCTTCGAGCTGCCAAAATCAATCACAGCCCCCGGGTAACCTCCCATATTATCCGAGAAATTCATTGCCAATGATGCAGCCAGCTTACTTTTAATGTTAGGCTTCACTTTTTTGCTGAAAATTATATTACTTTTATGGACATTAATATGTCGTCCTGATGCTCTCAAGTACTGCTGCAAAACATAAGATAAGCCTTTAAAGTCTCTAATAGAAGCTCTGCAGAATAACAAAGCATCATCGGCAAAATATAGATGAGATATAAGAGGTCCATTGTTTGGGAACTTAAATCCCCTAAACACCTCATTTTGCATTGCTTTTGATAGAAGAAAAGAAAGGCCTTCTGCAAAGATGATGAATAGTAATGGGGATAAGGGATCACCTTGACGAATGCCCCTAGTTGGAATAATGGTAGAGGTGAGGCTCCCATTCAATTTCACTTTATATGAAACTGTATTTATACAGAGATTAATCCAAGATCTCCATTTTTCTGAGAATCCAAGTTTGGCCAGCATGAAATCAATAAGGAACCATTCCACTCTATCATATGCTTTAGACATATCTAATTTGACGGCTGCCTCATTAGTTCTTCTTTTCCCATGTTTCATAGAGTGGATAATCTCATGGGCTATGAGGATATTTTCAGTGATCGTTCTATTCCTAACAAATGCCCCTTGGGACTTATCTATGATTTTGTCTAGCACACGCCTCAATCTATTTGCCAAAATCTTTGATATAATCTTGTAAGCCACATTACAGAGGCTAATGGGGCGAAGATCACTCATCAAGACTGGAGATCTTGTTTTGGGTACTAGGGTGATGTATGTATGATTTAGGGTGGGATCAATGGTATTAGAATCAAAGAATTCTTTTATAGTCTGAAAAAGATAAGGATGTACCTCAGTCCAATATTTCTGATAAAAGCCTGCCGTAAAACCATCAGGACCGGGAGCCTTATCTGGATGCATGTCAAAGAGGGCTGCCTTCATTTCTTCAAGCGATACTGATTGGTCCAGCCAATTTGCCTCCTCTTCGCTGATTTTAGTAGGTAGATCTTCCAAACATCTTAAAGAATCCTGATTGAATTGAGAAGAGAAAAGATTATTGAAGTACTTCCATGGAAGCTTCAACAGACTGTCTTTGTCCTCAACCGAGTTCCCTTCTTCATCTTGTAAGGCTCTGATGAAGTTTGATCTTCTTCTTGAAGATTCTTTGGCATGATGAAAGTACTTTGTATTCTTGTCACCTAGCTGTAACCAATCAACTCTAGCCTTATGCTTCCGGTATATCTCCTCTTTAGAGTAGGCATCATTCAACTGCTTCTCAAGGCATCTAATTTTCTCAAAATCTGGCACCTCAGCTTCATAGAGGACTGATAGTTCATTCTCACACCTTTCAGTCTCCTTCTTTGAGTTCGCTTTAGGACATCTTTTCCTCCATGACAGCAACCTTTTCTTCGCCATCTCTAATTTATATGAAAGATTAACATTTGAGGAAGATGAATCACTGGGTAGTGGAGAGAACACATCCTTTATTATTCTGCCACAGTCTTCAAAGGCATCCCATCTTTTATCAAATATAAACTGAGATTTATGATCTTCTCTGTTGTTGGAAACAGAGGAGGATAAGTATCATGCTTGAACTTCCAAATTTAAGTACTTAATATGTATAATTCAATAAATATATAATTACTTATTAGTATTTTAAATCATGATTCATAGCCAGTTAACCTATATATATATATATATTATAGTTAACCACATTATAAATTAAGTCCCATGTTTTTATGAATATTGACTTAAATATGTGCTTTTATACACAATTATATAATGTACATAAATTTTATGATTCATCGACTCGACTCCCAATTTGATTTACCAACCTCTCGAACGATTCAATTCCGATTCATGATCTTCATAACTATGTTCCTATTTTCATTGTTCACTCTTCTTGTTTATACTTCTTGGCTTGTTTCTCCTTTAACAACTAAGAATCACTGTGAATTGAGAGAATTACTCTGCTAAAGACATTCAGGTATGCAGAAAATTGTGTATTATTTCTTTTTTTATTTTTAATTGATCTTGTGTGGGTCACCATACTTTTTTTGTCTTTCACATGTTAAAATTTTAAATTATGTTCTTGCTCGATATCCTCTCTTTCAGAATCTCTTTCCCTCTTTTTCCTTGGTAGGAGCTAATGTACTTCACTGATGTGATATTCAGGATATTAGCTAATTCCAAGCCATGTCCTAAATGCAAGAGGCCAATTGAGAAGAACCAGGGTTGCATGCATATTACATGCACTCCTCCTTGTAAATTTGAGTTTTGCTGGTAAGATTTTATGCTTCTGTTATAAATATATTTGAATGTGCAGATCATCTTGAATAGTAACTTGTCTATGACTCTATCTTATTGTTGCATTCGAGTGTTTCACTTGTAAGAAGTAAGATCAAGTGTTTCGTTAAGAATGAATGTGGTGGAGATTACATTATTCATTTATACAATTATTTTTGGTATGTATCAGTTTCGTTTCTCCTTTTCATTGTTTGTTCTCTATGCATTTATGGTTACAGGCTGTGCCTTGGTTCATGGTCCGATCATGGTGAGAGGACGGGAGGCTTTTATGCATGCAACCGTTATGAAACAGCAAAGCAGGAAGGAGCTGTATGTTTTGTTCTGTTCCTACTGTTCTTATCTGTTCCTTACGAATATCTTAGTCTGATGGTATTGGTAGACTATGTGATATCACATTGTGAACTGTTAACATGTATCCTTGGGACCTTTGTATACTTGCAGTATGATGAGACTGAAAAAAGAAGAGAGATGGCTAAAAACTCTTTAGAAAGATACACTCATTATTATGAGAGATGGGCGACCAACCAGTCGGTATGTATATTTTTGTCAAATTTTATCTTCAACGGCATCCAGCTAGTTAAATCTGCCATATGTGTTAATCTGTTACAAATAATAACTGAAGGCCCAAGTAGTTCTTTTAATTGATGATGATGGCTATAATTTCAACGTTATTCAACAAAACCTTTTTCTAATCATGTAGGGTCAAATACATGAATTTGTTTCTTCCACTCTACTCTACAAAGGGCTAGATTACAATTAAGTTATATTTTACTTTATTATCCATTTTCTTTCTTTCTTTTTTTTTTCTTTTTTTTTTTTGAAAAGAACCTAGATAGTATTAATTATATAGTAGAGGTAGTCTTCAATATTCATTTTCATATCATTTTAGGTATTCATCTTTCTTTGTAGGCCACTCTTCCTAATTAGTGCATCCAATGGCATTTGTTGCAGGTGTCCAAATTATTTTAATCAGTCTCATTTTATCTTTTATTGAGACTAATGTTACTATTTATCGAATGAGTCCAAATACACTATCATAGGGATATATATTGGTCTTATGATAATTTAGAAGCACTACTCTACTTAGTCCTACCTGCTTGGCTGCTTTAATTATATGGTTGACACCATCTCTTATTTCTTTCTCTTGATGGATAATTGAGTCTAAATACATAAAGTCTTCACTCATTGGTATCTCTTAGATTTCAATTTTCACTGTCTCTCTATTTGTACTTCTATTTCCACTAATGTTATATTTAGTATGTTCAGTCACAGTTTTACTATTCTTGAATCCTTTATAGATTCTAAAGGTTCTCCCAAAAAACATCTAATTTCACGTTAATTCCTGATTTAGTTTCATTAATTAATACAATTGGGTGTTGGCAATGATAAAGCTTGTTCTTTGATACTCTTGGACTCATCTATTTTGATCATGTTTATAAGTGGACAACATTTTTATAGGTCGTGAGTGAAATTTACTATTGTGGAAGGGATGCATTAGTCAAAGCCTTAGCTGTTGAATAAATTTAGTACGTTGAAGAGGAGCTTTTGAAACAGTTTGAATTTTTCTACAAATTAAGCTAGTATTAAACTTGAAATGTGGTTTTCTTTGATTCATCTTCTTTGCTCTTTAAAAATAAACTTAAATTTTGGTAAATTTTCTATGAATACAAAAATAAAAAAGTTACTATCTTGAATAAAGTATTGGCCAAAGCGTTGGCCTTTCAATTCATAGCTTAATATGAGTGTTGAAGACTCAAAAATGTGTTATGGTTTAGAAGAACTTTAGCTTTGACAGTTGTTCTTTACTACCATTGTTTACTCTTATGCTTGTAAAATAAGAAGGCTGGAACAACTTCTATCTCATTGTTTATCATGAAGTTGTTGAAGATTAAACATTTTTATGGATATATTCTCTTCAAATTGATATGACCTTGTCATCATTCATTTGTTTTCCTCTTTTCTTATTGGTATGTATGGGCATATGGTGGCTGAATAATAAAATTGTCAGTTAGGCATTTGAATTTAGAAAAGCAAGGAGGATATATCATATATGGTAATGCTACTGTTTGGGTAGGATATGATCAATGCCAAGTTTGTTTGGCACAAGTCAACTAAACCTCAACACATGAAAAAAGAAAAGGATTACTTTCTTGAGGGCACCATTGTGGTGTCAGTCAAATTCTTTTCAATACTTCATCAACTTTTGAGCTGAATACAAAGTTGTATACTAAGAAGAATGTGGAGAAACTAACGTCATACCTCATAGAGGTCAGAGGGTCCTTTAGGTCATATTTATTAATTATATTTGTAGGTTATCTCCACGTCTTGTGATGTTAGTGAATCAATTACACCTCACAGAAATTACAATACTATCGTGCAATGTCTTGTGGCATTTTGTACTGCCACTTGTTTGGCTCTCATTTCATGGACCAAATCCAGTGGTTTTTGTCTAGTAGGCTAGGTATTCCTTCTAACTAATAGTTTAATACACAGTACGCCTACCAATCCATGTAATGACTTACTCTCCTGATTTGCTGAATCTATCTGTTTGTTTAATATCATTACATGATTCATCTTAGTAACTTGGGCATAACTGCCCTGTGATGATCAATAATCACTATCATCACACACAAATTTACTTATACGTTGGCAGGACCAATATCTGTGTTCACCCTACCCTATTAAAAGATACTTCTGTTGGGAAGGGACAATTGCATTGCTTTTTGCAATGGTAAAAGTAATTGGTCGAAATGTGTAACTTTGAGCTCTAATGGTGACCTTTTATTTTATTTTTGTTTCTTCTTGTGAATTGTTTATCCTTTTGTTCCTCACTTAAGTAAATTGTTGCCCATTAGTCATACTCGTCTTTTCTATTTTCTCTTGTTTTTGTGGAGAATCTACATAGTGGTATAAATCTGAAGTGTCGGACATGTATCCCATACCTATGTCGGTATCATGAAGTGTTGACACAGGTAAGTCAGGTTGAAGTAAAAAGTTTGGGTAACATAACACATTAGTTCACTAACCATAATCATTAGTCCCCTAACGTACCCAATTCCACATTACTGCCACGATCACAGCCATCACTTTCCTAACACCAAGGACCATATGAGCCCACCACAATCACCTTTGGTAAAACGACATTGGCGATTCTTCATTTCTCTTTGTTCTCTTTTCCAAAGTTATGCTTAACCATCAAGCCACAACCAATACACACACATGCCAATAGTACCGACCTAGCATGACATAGTCACCTCCGTAACTGCAGTATCAACCCCATCCAGAGAATAAATGGTCCACAATCACCAATCCACCATTGCCAACATTACTACTGACACCCCTCATCCACCACTGCTCTGAAACTGATCACAGCGCTATCGCATCTTTACCAACATTGGAAACACAGTATTGTTATCTATTTATGATGTTTTCATAGATGCCCTGCAGATTATGAAGGGTAACAGTAAAACAGAAACAACATACTTTTTGCCAATCATGTTTTATTACTGACTGTGTTTTGGAAAGAGTAGAATGCGAGAGAGTATAAACATTGTTTTCCAGCAAAAATGTATAAAAAAATTTATTCAAAGTCTTAAACATCAAGGTTGCTTGCTGAAAAAAATCCAGTTATGTGACGTGTGTGGAGTATATTTTTTGTGCTGATGAAAGATAAATGTTTCAGTGCTTTAGTTCATGTTAAATAGCGCAACAATGCATTTGAAACCTGATGAATATTCTGTAAAATGATGTCTTAATTATGGCTGGAAAAGGCATTTCATTTCTTCAAGGATGTATTCTGTTAAGTATGCTGGTATGCATCTGACACTAGTACATGGTTTTTCGAAACTGATTCTCAGAAAATATGATGTACTTGTTGATTGGGATTATATGTATGTGTACTTGTGGTTAAATGCGGGAACTACTTATGGAATCTGAACTCTTTTTTTTTTTCTTTTTGAAATGGCAGTCGAGGCAGAAGGCAATTACAGATTTGCAGCAAATGCAAACTGTGCATGTAAGTAAATCCCTGTAGTATATTATACTAATTGCATCGTAGTTTGGAGTGCCCTTTTGCAGTTGAGACTCGAGCTAAAATTAATATACCGTAAAGGAGGCATCCTTCATCCTATAGTTGATATGCAGTTTTTAATCCCTAAAATCAGATATCAGAGATGTATAATGATGGTTTCTGTTTATGTTATGAGCATCACTGCATTTGTTGGCATTCTTTCATTTGGTTATAAAGGGGAGGCACAAATGCTGCAAGCTAGCAATTAATAATGTTAAGTTTGACTCCATTTTTTTTTTTACTAGAAACAACGTGCCCTTAAGCCCCGTATCAAGTTTGACTCCATTTTGAACAGCTGGGTACTGAAAGTGACAAGAAAATATGTTGACAAGAAAATATGTAATTGTAGGAGCATGCTTAAATTCTCGGATGATGCATTGCTCCATAAATTCATACTTCTATCTCTGTCCTTTTTCATTTGGATAGGAGAGGGGATGACTGTTCAATTCTATAGATCTGCTGGGCTAAGAAAAGAAAAAAAAATCCAAGCTAAAATAAAATATGGTTTTCTTAGAGACTTGAATATTCTCTTGTTTGTGCAGATTGAGAAGCTTAGTGACAAACAATGTCAACCAGAGTCTCAGCTTAAGTTCATTACAGAGGCCTGGCTTCAGGTAAATTTTGCGCCCTACTACTTCTTTAACTCTATTGCCATTTCTGCTTACAGAATTTTTTCTTTGCTCAGATAATTGAGTGCAGGCGTGTGCTGAAATGGACCTATGCCTATGGATATTACCTACCTGAGCATGAGCACGCGAAGAGAGTGTTCTTTGAGTACCTGCAAGGTAATCCATTGCCTATTTAATAAAGCGGATATTGTTATTCCACAGTGCTCTTTGTTCTTAGCTTCTATTCTTATTCCTTTTTTGATAGGTGAGGCTGAGTCTGGTTTAGAACGGCTTCATCAATGCGCAGAAAAGGAATTGCAAGTGTACCTTAATGGTGATGGTCCATCTGAAGACTTCAATGAGTTCAGAACAAAACTAGCTGGTCTCACCAGGTACTTAAACGTGGATCTCATATTTCAAACTGACAAGATGCGAGCTTGTTTTGTTTTCTTCTTCTTCTTCTTCTTTTTTTTTTTTTTTGTGTGTGGGCGTGTGTGTGTGTGTACACCTATGTTTTTAAGAGGGGGAGGGGGTTTTTTTGGAAAGGGGGAGGATGAATAGTCACAGACATAATTTGTTCTTGAACAACTTATGTAACCTAGTAAGTTCCACCTTTAAGCATAATTTATACCTGAGGTAAAGTGTTAACTGTTAAGTGACAATCACACAAGTTTAGTATATCCGCACATCAAACATGTACACAGCTCTGAATTGTGGCATTTTCTTCTTTTCAAACATCCTAGCTGTTGCTCAGATGCCTTCTTCGTTCTCCTTATCTGCTACTTTCCAGTAGCTTTTGCTTTCTTAGTTATTGTTTTCCAGTTGGACTGATTATACAAAGTTAAAGCTTTGCACAAATGATCAATGGATGGGGAAATCTAGGAGGGGTGTGGTAGTTACTGTACCGTGTTCATGATATGTTCTCTATTGGGATAAAATTTTAGTTCATTGATTGGCTTCAATTTGTTTTCAAAGGAAAAGTTTTTATACCTCAAAATGCCTAAAGGGCTCTTGGTGTGACTATGTTTGCCCACAAGCTAGAGATTTTACAATAAAACCCAACAGCAAGACTTAGTTCAAGTGCCACTGTAAGGTAGATCAGAGACTAGGTACATATTTCACTGCCCTAATCTTGATTGGGGGTATATTTATATATTAGAACTTACTGGTTAACCATCCAAGCGATGGTGAGGTGGTAATTAGGACCAACTCCAACCCTGAAAGTTCTAAATTCAAATCTTACTATTATGCTAGGGAGAAGGCCTAATACTAAGCATGGGACTTGGATGGCCCCTGGGGGCTTCCGCCGCTCGAGCACCCTGGGGTCCAACTTCCAAGGGATTAGTCGACCAAAGCCTGGATGCCCTCGGTTCTCAAAGAAAGAACCCTTACTTGTCCGTACAAAAGATTGTTTGGTTCATTTCTCAGTCTGTAATCTCACAGTAAATACTGCTTTTTGACTTCTGTTTATAAGCAACTGATGATTTGCTGCTTTTACATATTTTGAATGTGAATAGTGTGACTCGTAATTACTTTGAGAACCTTGTCCGAGCCCTAGAGAATGGTCTAGCTGATGTAGATTCGCACGGCGCAAGCAGCAGGACATCAAGCTCAAAGAGCTTGGGTGGCAGCAGTAAGGTTAAAGCTGGGAGAGGAAAAGGCGTAAGCACCCGCTCTAGTGGTACAAGCCGAAACCTCGAAGACTCAGACCATTGGTCTTGTGAGCACTGCACGTACGCCAATCTCAGATCCGCCACTACTTGCCAAATGTGCAACTATCACAGATAGGGCACTAAAACCCATCAACATCCCACGAAGATGTCTCTCCGACAAGATTGGGGAGGCATTGCAATCACCTGTGTATGGCTGTTTCTGGCGATTTCGAGGGAGCAGTGTGGCCAAAACGGGTATATTTTCCGGTAGGTCTGTTCAACCTTTGGTGTGAAATGCAAGTTTGGGGAAAAGAAAATGGGAATAATAAGAAAAGAAGGGGGGCCAACCACAAGTCTCTTGCAATGCTGTTTGTTTTTTCTGTCATGGAAAAGGACCAGTTACTATTGGCCTCTTCTCAAAAAAATCTTTGTATATAGTCATCATATACATATAAAAACTCATTTATGTATGTTTTGGAGCTCTTCGCTTATGGACTATATCCTTAAATATATATGTACGTATACACAGCTGAAGCAGCCAAGCCAGATGTGTTCTTCATTGGTTTCCCTTCCTTTTGTAGTTAAAAGGATCAAATGTAATCTAAACGCTACTTGTGCCTAAACAGTTACTGGGCCTTTGGAAGTAGACCGTTTAGTTTTAAATGTTGGTGGGAATTACATGCAAGTATTGTTAGATGAGATGCCAATCCTTTTGGAAACGTCACTTTTAGCTATTTTTCACAGTTTTCCTTGTTTCCTTTATAATTTTTTATTATTTAAAATTTGGTTTTAGTGTTCTTTTATTATTTAGTGTCTTTCTTTCTTTCTTTCTTTTAAAAAAAAATAAAAATAAAAATTATTTACATGGGTTTCAAGCGTGCAAGCGATTGTTTTTGATTCTACAAAAAAAAAAAAAAAAAAAAAAACACATATCACTACATATATATTAGATTACAGTGAAACCTTTATCTTGCAAATAACTCTGAAAATTATGTAAATTATTGTTTACACAATATAAAAAGAGAATAATCTTTCAATTGTCAATTATATTAATCGTGAATAATTTTTGACCCAAAAATCTGAAAATATATTGATATCAATCTCAAATAAAAATACAAGTGTCATTTTGATATATCTATGTGTTTAGGGTATATATTATGCATCAACTCAATAACATGATAAAATGAAATACGGGCACTTGTAACAATTTTAGTCGAAAAATCAGAGAATGTTTCAGAAAGACAGAGATGAAGAAGTAGAATTGTTGTAGAAGGAGAATCGAAACAAGTTTCAACTGGGTTTGAAAAATCGTTCTTCCTCGAGCAATTTTCATCTCTGGCAATTCGATTTCTGGGTTTTCTTTGGGTACCCATCACTTGAAAATCAGGCATTTCAGCTGTTCGACGAAATTCCCCACTGAAGACAGTGTTCACTGACCATGAAGAAGTTTAAGGTTCAGCGGTTTCTCAAGTAAGTCAAGCGTATGATTGAGAACTATTTGATTTTTTTTCTTTTCTCAATCTTGTTATTGTTAATTCATGTGTGTTTATTTGGGTACGAGATTAACACAGAATGTAGCGACAGATAGAACTATGTAAAGGAATAATATTTATACTTTATTTAGGTGGGCATTGTTAATGATGATGGAATGTTGATGATAATTGTAGAATTTGAAGAAGAGGGTCTTATAAAAACGATTTCAGAATACATTCAAAATTACCCTTTTTTTTCCATTTTTGAGAATGATTAATCTCTCTGAAGGTCAAAGCCCATTTTTAAAAATGATATCTTTACGTTTTTTTTACAAAGATGAACAAGAAAATTAGATTGATTTTTTAGTAATTTCTTTTGCAAACAATTGCTTGAAATGCCTCTTGTTTATTATTGTGTTAAATAGACAAATAGGTTTAGGGAAGGAAGATTATTCATACTGGAGGCATATAGGTAAAGGCCTACTTTGTACCTATGCACTCTTTGGTGTGGCGTGGTGGTGGAACGAAACGTCTCCGCTCGGTTGGTGGTCAATTCAGCCTCGACCCAAGGTAAATGATCATCTTTGTCTTGCACTACCTCCTTCTAAACCATTATTGATCTATATTTTTTGTCAAATTGTTTCAATTGGCTATCTCCTTATTTTCACATCTGTTTGTCTGAAATCTAAAGCCATATGTTTGCTTTCACAGCTATAGATGTTAACTTACAAAATATATCTTTTGATCTTTTAATATAGGGGTGCTTAAAAGATTATTATAATCATCTGAGGTGATGAAGATTTGGAAAAATTAAGTTCACTAAATTAGTGCTTTAACTGTTTAGGATTGAAAGATGTCCTGTCTTGAACTAAATGCACCCTGCTCATTTATAGTGTTGTGACTGTTGTCTAGGCGGTGAGGCGACGTTTGAGTGATATGCCTTGTCTGGGTGAGGCGTTGCCTAGGGGACATGAACATGTAAAATAATTTTATAGGTCCTTTACTTATTTATTTATTTATAGCTCCTTGACAACGCTGCTCATTTAAAATTTTGTTGAGTCGGGCAAGATTGTGTTGTTCCAAGTTTTTAAGGGGTGACATTAAAAGTAGGAGTGAAGTGTAAATGATGTCTTGGTTCTTTGTGTTCTCTACAAGAGTTAGTTTTTAGTATCCTTATTAGTTAGTTCTTCCAGTGACAAATGAATCTTCTGGTACATGTGAGTACCAGAAGATTCATTTGTCACTGGGAGAAGATGGAAAAAAAAAACCTCTGTTCTCATGAAGGTTGTTAATGCCACTTAATGTCGATAATAATTCATGCTGATGTGCATTTTTAACATTTTAAGAGTCAAAACCTGTACTTAATAGTATGCGTTATTCATGCAATTGACAATGTTATGTTATATACATTCTGAGCTCACATGGGTGATTCCTACGTTAGGATAACCTTTGATGTGACTTGAAGTTGTGCTACATGTGCATCATCATCTTAACTATTTTTCTGTAAGAGAAAAATTAACCTTGTGCTCTTAATGATAGAAACTTTTAGCAATCTATCCCATTATTTCCATGACATAATTCTTTTTTTCACAATGTATAATTCAGTAATATTTGATAATTTATGCCTAATGTTGGGGATAATATATAATTACTGCTTTGATTTTTGTTTTTATCTTAACATTTCATAGAAAAGATAAATCATTACCTTTTTTTAAACACATTTATAGAAGTAGAATTTCCTCAAGGATCTCAAAACATATTCGACCTTCATAGGCTATTTCCAAATCATCAGAATTAATCGATGATTTGCCCTTGTCTTTTGCTCTAAAAATCGACTAATATTAGCAATGGAGTGGCTAAGAATTGGATCATATTGTAATCACTTTTTAAATACAACTTTCATAGAGAGCGTTCTATTTAAAATAAATAAATAAATATTCTTATAGGAAATCCTCTAGTTGTTTGAGAAAGAGAACATTTATTCCTACATTTTCTCTTTCTTGAAACTCAAATTTCTGTATGCATGTCCTCGGGTGTTGTCTTTCTTGCTTTCTTCCTCTTTCCTTTATTTGTGTTTGGTTTTGTGTCAATATCTCATCTGAGCTATGCTCATCTTGGTTTTAATCCTCCTTGCTGCTATGATTATTCAAGTTCAAAAGATGCACTTGTGTTTAATATTCTACTGTGGCAGGCATGAGATCATGTAATCTGATACCGCCTCATCTGCTTTTATGCAGAAGAGATTTATCTCAGGCTAGTTTCATATACCATATGAATACCATAAATACCAAAATTAAGTATCAAATTTCCAACTTGTTGGGGAGTGAGAACTCATTTCTAAAATTTCCTAGACATGTTAATATAAGCGAGTAACGGTAGCTTTCATGCATCAATTCTAGTTCGGCTATTTTTTTCAATGGATTTATCCAATGCAATGATTGTCTCCAAAGCTTATTATGTCACTTGAAGAATGAAACATTACAATTTAAAAATAAGCTGTTTTTCTTTTCAGGAAGAAAAGGAGATGGCCCATCTGTACGAGCGACGCAAATTTCCATACCCAGGTGATAAAGAAGCAATGGATGATTTCATTGCTAAAGGAGGCGCAATTGGAACTACCATTGGCCCGAAAGGAGTAATGGGACCAGGGCCGGATTATGAAGACTACCATAAGAAATTGCAGTCAAGGAAGTTCGAGCAAGAATCTGTGAAGCTATGGTTACGAATGAGGAACGAGGTGATATCAGAACTCCAAGAGAAAGGGTATGATATTGAGTGATTTTATTTTGCGAGCAGGTCATCTTTTTTAGGTATGATTTTTAAGAACGGTTTTGCGAATGGTAAAGTTCGAAAAAATGAATTTTAGTACCCGATGCATGTGTTTCTACTGTTGGATACTAATGCTAGCTTGTAGCTGCAATTTCAGTTTAGCTATGGTATAATAGAAGCTGTTGTTCTTTTAGATTGTATTTGCAATTTTCTGTTGTTTTTTTACATTTTGAGTTGTGGAAGGTTTACGAGTAGAAGTTGCTGTTTCAATTGATTCACTAAACAGTCTCTTTTTTCCTTTCCTTTTTTTTTTTTTTTTAGAGTTTTTGAAAAGAGATTTATCTATCAACTTCATTACATATTATTCTTTATTATTCATATTTTTTAATGACAAATTTTCAGAGAAATATGATCCTCACGCCACAAGCTTTAGACCCCTTTTTTAAAAAAAAAAGAAAAGAAAAGAAAAAATTATTTCATGTATCATGTGTTTTTAATAGGATTCAAATTAAATAGTATATGAAAATATTATCTTATAATAAAATATTTATAACTTGATTTTAAGAAATTCAAACCAATGGGTTTTTTTTTTCTTTTTTCTTTTCTCGAGTATCATGTTAGACGTGACTGGAGCCCTATAGAGCCTTAGAGATGAGCTTAGTGGCAGAGGGCACTAGGGGTGTCATCAGTTTACTTTGGGTCGATTTGATATTCAAACTAACCCAAATCAAACATAAGGTTCGGTTTGATTTAAGTTAATCGGTTTAAAATTTTAAATTTACATATATTAAATAAATTAAAATAACTAATTATAAAAAAATAATCTTTACTATATAAGATAATTATATAATTTTCAGGCAATGTTTATATTATAAAAAAATATAAGACATTGAAATAAATAATAACACTTTTTCTCTTACAATCTGTTTAGTTCGGTTTAAATCGATTTTCAAAACTTCAAACCTATTGAGTTATATTTTTTTTAAGTCTAAACTAAATCAAACTTATTAAAAAATCAAATCAAACCAAATCAAATATGTTGGTTCGATTCAATTTCACGGTTTGAGCTAATTTATTGACACCCTTAAAGACTCAGACCTAGACTATAAAAGGCAATGTCAAAGGTGGTTATTTAAAAAAGAAAATTATCAGAAAATCTAAATTATCACTTCTTTTTTTTTAAATGAAGTGGTCATGAAGTGCTAATCCATGCATATATCTACCACATATCTTGACATTACCCTTTTTTTATTTTTTTAATAAAATGTTATTTGAAAAGTATTAATAGTTAATACACGGTACATCCCTTAAATAAAAATAAAATAAATCCATCTTCTTTTTATTCATACTTATATTAAATATGTGATTTTTAATATTACAGGTCCCACTACAATCATATCATCCAAGCAACTTGATTCGGTACTTCGTTATGTACCAAATCATTCTTGCACTTCCCGCCAAAAACCGTTGATTTATTTTGGCCTCCAATCCCGCCATCTCTACACACACACACACACACACATATATATATATATATACATATTACAATGTTAAGCTCTTAAATCTAAAACAATGGCTTCTTCGAAATCCATTACAGAGTTCTTCCAACCTGCGAAACGCATGAAAATCTCAAAAACCCTAGCCCCCAAATCCCCTATTTCGTCTATTTCCAAATCCACCACCTCAAACGAAGACCACAAATCCGACAACTCTTCATCTGTCATCACCTCCGATCAACGATCAAAGATCGAGTTCAACAAATTCGCGGCAAGAGCGAAGCGCAATCTCCGAATCTGTCTCGACAGAGTCTCGAAATCGAAAGGTATTGCAAGTTTGGAGACAATTTTAGGGGTTTTTTTTCATTTGTTTGTTTTCTTTAATCTTGTTGATTTTTGTGGTTTTGATGTAATTGTAGAGGAAGGAATGGGGTTTTTGAAACTTGAAGAGCTGTTGGTGGAGGAAACGTGGGTAGAGGTTATATCAGGGGAGTTTCGGAAGCCGTATGCGAAGACTTTGTTTGCATTTGTTGAACGGGAAATGCGAGGAAATGTGCCGATATATCCACCTCAGCATTTTATCTTCAATGCTCTTAATTCTACTCCATTTGATAGAGTGAAGGCGGTGATCATCGGTCAGGTATCCGACATTTGATATTTCTTATAGAGATTTATGTTTTCAATGAAAGTCATTAGGAGGATGATAACGTTTAAATGTTCTTGCATTGGTTGGTATTTATCAGTCTGTGAATGGAATGAGAGTAGGGGAGATTCTTCAGATTGTATGATATAATTGTGTTATTTGGTAGTTATTGTGTTTAGATCTGTGTAAAGAGCATCACTCTAGATCTTCTAGGTTTTTGAGAATATTGGACTTGGGCATTGGTGAACTGCCAGTACTAGCCATGACAGACTTGTGAATTTTCCTTTCATGCAGTAATACTAATACAGATGGTAGGCCCTGATTGATGAAATTCTTTTTCCATATCTCTTTTGGGAAAATATGATGTTAGGCATTGGTTGACAATTTATGTGGCTTGGTGAACACTCTGGATATGACAAATTCTCAGCAAGAATACATTTCAGAAGTATGCTTTACTGATATAACCAGACAATTATTTCTATGTGGAATACCCAGCTCTTTTGTTGCTTTTGTATGTTACTTGATACCGTACTCTGCTATGTCAAAATTACATTTCATGCTGTATACTTGATTTTGTGAATTAAAAAAAAAATTAAAAATGCTATAAGCATGGGTTTATTTTTTTTATATTTTTTCTTAGGATCCTTATCATGGGCCTGGTCAAGCAATGGGCCTGTCTTTCTCAGTGCCAGAGGGAATCAAGGTTCCTTCCAGTCTAGTGAATATATTCAAGGAACTTAAAGCAGATCTAGGCTGTTCTATCCCATCTCATGGAAATTTGGAACGATGGGCTATACAGGTAACAATTTCATATAGTATAAATGTGAATCAATGATTTCTTTATATCCCTATTTTATTCGGATGTCCCCCCTCTTGTTTAATTTGGTAATTCCTAAAATATTGGTGTATCCTCCTCGGGTTGTCCCATATTTGGGTGATGCAAGGACCGGGGGAATGGGATATTGGTAACCATCAACCCTTTGCCACATACAATCAGGATACGACCCCATGGCCCAGTCCTCGCCCAGATGTTTATTGCCTTACCTTTCTAATGAATCTATGTTTCTTTATCACCTTTCCTTGTAAACCCTGCTCCACTCATTCATCACATTTATGATGATTCTTCCCTCAATCTTAACCTTCCTCTCTCCAATTTCTTAAAGTGATCAAGGATATTGCCACTCTTATCCTCAGGCTTTTTGAACAGTGTTTAAGCCCAGACTTGGAGGCGTTATGTTTGGCTTTACTTTTTCCATCTTGAAATATATTTTTATTTTTTTAAAATTGAATTTATGATTATAGTTTTTGGAACATTATAACCAATTCTTTTAGTTTATAAGATGAATTCTGTTTCTTTTTGGAAAAAATATAGTTTTATTAGAAAGTTTCTTACTGATTTTTTTTCTTCCCATTGTAGGGTGTCCTATTGCTCAACACTGTACTTACTGGTATGAAAAACCTATTTCATTCAAATTATGCATAATTCTGTATTTGATTTAGCTTTGATCTGATTATTCATTTTTTATATTTTCCTAAAGTTATAAGGAGCTTGTAATTATTTGCTTTGTGCCACATGTAGGAATACTGTGTTTGAAGTTAAGCTTATTGTTCTACTTTAAAGTATTATAGACTCAGATTGCTATATCTATCTAGTGCAATTTGGTGCTATAAACTGGGGATCTTTTTTTTTCCAACTGTGACTTTGATTAATATTCTACAATTCTTTTTGCAGTAAGAAATCATCAGGCTAATTCGCATGCCAAGAAAGGTTGGGAGCCATTTACTGATGCTGTTATTCGAACAATTTCTCAAAGTAAAAGTGGAGTTGTTTTTATTCTTTGGGGAAATTCTGCTCAAGAGAAATCTAAGTAAGTTCAATCTTGTATTCTTGGTTATTGTTTAATGGCACACAGCATACTTTTCATGCATACAGTTTCATCCACCATAAAATAGGACTGTGAACACAGAGGGAGGACAAATCTGTTCGTATCTCTCATCCTTTCAAGTATGCAAGGGCAGCATGCTGCAAGTTCTAGACCCACCTTCATGTGGTAGTTTCACCAATTTCATAGTCGAGAAAAAGTTATGATTATACTAATTGGGACTTTCGACGACATAAAATTGAGTCTGTAGATGGTCAGGGGCATATAATTGAGCAAGCTTTGGCTAAGCAGGAGCCATATTATACCTATAAAAAAAAGGATAATCTTATCTTTGATGCCCACAAAGGTTCACCATCCTGGACTGTCTTTACAGTTACTGCAGCACAAAATGAAAGATTTGAGTTCTTGGCATTCAGCAACATGTATATCCTTAAATTGGTTTTTATCAATTGCTCATGCTAACAAGGAAACCTGTTATGCAGATTAATTGACGAGTCAAAGCATCACATTTTAAGATCTGCTCATCCTTCAGGTTTATCGGCAAACAGAGGCTTCTTTGGATGCAGGTCAGTTTGAGGACATTATTCATAATTAATGTCTCGTTTAGTTCTCTTAAAAATGGATTTTTGTATAAAAGTTACTCCACATGGGTTTTTAGTTGGAGCATTGCTTGTCCTACTTATGGGTAA
Source organism: Paratinospora sagittata (assembly GCA_035771175.1). Taxonomy (NCBI): domain Eukaryota; kingdom Viridiplantae; phylum Streptophyta; class Magnoliopsida; order Ranunculales; family Menispermaceae; genus Paratinospora; species Paratinospora sagittata. The sequence goes on from CM069595.1 coordinate 49,675,637, forward strand.
CCTAACCTAAGCTGCACACTACTGACATGAATTGGGGAAATTAAATCCCGAAGATGATAAATTTAACAATCTTTTAAGTTGTGTGAAAATGTGGCAGGACAAAAAATCCCGAGAAATAATGAAGATACTTTGTCTAGGATACATCTCTTATGGATAAAGGAAGAAAAAGACCTAAAATAATGACAGAAATGTTTAAGAAAGATATAACTACTTGTAATTTAAATGTGGTCGACCTCATGGATGGACTTAGTCCTTGATAGAGGAGGGTGGAGAAAGCGGATTCATGTAGTCGACCCCATGTGGTTGGAAATAGGCTTAGTTGAGTTGAGCTAAGTGGAGTAGATTTCTGTTGCTGAGTTGTATCATCTGGTGCACACTGTTGATCCAAGTATTTCTACTTGAATCGTGTTATATCATTTAACCTGTTGCTATACTGGTGCCACCGAGTATGCAAGTAATTGTTTTAATGAGTATCTGAGTCTTTTTGTATCATGTCTCATATAGCTAAACAATAACCTTAATAAAATCCATACGCTGAGACAGGCTGCATTGACCTTTCTTCTTAATAAGTTTGTGCTTGGAAATGTCAACCCAGATATTCATATCATTACATGCTTCTATAGCTTTCTTGAAAATGCTGTACTATTTCAGAGATTCTATCCTTTAATTACCCCACTTTATTCTATTCATTATTTGTTCATGACATTTTGACAGGCATTTCTCTAAGACGAATCAGATTCTGGAGCGTTTGGGGATTCTTCCAATAGATTGGCAACTCTAAACTTGTTGCAACACCCAAATTTGAAGCCAATTTTGTTCATCTCTTCTGCTGTGAAAGGAAAGGTCCGGCTGTTTCTGGCTTCATTTATTTTGTAGAATGTTGAATGTAATTATCTTAATACCCTTTATATGCAGCCATCGTACACTGTTACTGAACCATGTAACTTCATTAACTTTCCCATGCACTGGCTTGTGTGCATTTTGAAGATTTTATCTAATGGAAATACTAACATCGAAGCAAACTTGAACTTCACATGATCTCTTTACTAAAAGAGTATTGGAACTCTCATGAAAACTCGAGCATATGATGCCTTTTGGATCAACATGGATCTGCGTAATAGTTTAATACATAGGGATCCTTGTTGATCCAAATTTCATGAGTTTCATCCTGCATATCTTTAGCTTATCTGTTACTAAAACAAAGAAAAGAAAACTCGAAGAAACTTGCCAACCAGCCTGGGATTGGTGGGAGAGTCATGATCCAAATATAGCTTCTTGCTATATTAGCAAGTGTAATGCAATACATTTCACTGGATTTAGGTGCTAATTCTATGCACTTGTGGCTCTTGACGCTGTGGCAGGTTGACGATAGGAAATTCTCTCCTGACATTGTTGGTGATTCGGTGGCTGACAATGTAAGTATCTTTTCCGGGATGGTTTTGGGCCTTCAGGCCACTGGAATTCCTTTAGACATAATTGCCCAATTCAATCCCTCTGTAATGAGATGAAAGGGGAAGAAACTCCTTGATTAGGGGATGAACTCACAGGGCTTAACAGTGACTAACAAAAAGGGGAAAAACTGCAATTTAACTAGGAAATTGGAAAACCAAAAGCTTATATCAGGAAGATGAATAGGGCTTATTTTGTGGGTAATGGTAGGTGGAAACTGCCTCACATCTTTGGATTTTCATTGAATCACATATTGACATGTGAATGAATGCAATCTAAGGGGGTTCGGGTTCTGCAGTTTCTATTGCAGCGCAGCACTTCAATCACTTTAAGCTTTATTCTTTTTTTTTTTTTTTTTTTTGAAAGAAAACAAACTTTTTTTCCTTTAATTTACATAAGTTACGTTTTGAAAAAGATAAGGCTGTATTTGGTTTGCGTTCCGAAAATAATAATACAATCCAAAAACAAAAAACTTGAAAAATAATTTTTTATCGTTTTCTAAATATAATCTGTTTCCTCGACAAAAAGTGAAAAATTGTTTTTGAATTTTTTTGAACCAGAGTTTTTAATGTTTTCAGATTTTTTGGATATAAAAATCTATATTTGAACCCTAAACCAAACAGGGAATCTGACAAACGGGAATCTGCACTGGGTGATGTGGATCACATGTATGCATTGCACAGCTATAATTCTTGATAATTGCAATGCTAATTATTGCTTAACACACAATCCATTACAAAAATATTTTAATGGGTTTAACCCTTAATTTTACCTAATCTAACTAAACAAAACTAATTATTTAAATTTAAAGCAATAACGCAGTAATTACTGTACTGACTACAACACTGACCATCTCAAATCGCAATTTGAGGCAATCCAAAAGTTTTAAGGTGTTGTAGTTTGGGTTGCAAATTATGTTGTAGTCATTTTATCATTTTCTTTTGGAGTTAATGTTTAATTGATTTAAATCACAATTAGTCCTTTTTGTACTGGGAAAATCATTTTGGTTCCTGAAAATTAGTTTTAGTTTCTGACTGAAAGATAGAGCCCAGAGAGAAGGGAAGATTAAACTGAGCCGTGGTGGCCCAGCACCAAACCCATCAAGGAAGTAATAGATCAGATACCCAAATTAAAGCAACACGCTCATCACTTTCACTTTCTTTTCTTTCTAATATTTAATATGAACCCAAACTAAGTTTGTTCTCATTTTGATTTCCTCACTCACAAGCATTCTCATGTTCTTCATTCCAATGCAGACTTGTATAAATTGCATTTCTGACAAGCAAGAAGAGAGCCTACATACACCTATAGCTTAGCTGCAATGGAGCACCCCCATGAAAGTCGCCTTCAAGATTGCCTCACAATCATCAAACATAAACTGCAGATATGCATTGGTCTTGGCTCCAAATTACATGTCATTAAGGGAAGAATGGTTGTTCGCCGGAGCTTCAATGCGCCTAGGCCCGGAAAGTCCGCCTCAGTCAAGCTCTACAGTAGCACTCTAATTGAGTCAGGCAAGTACATTTAACTTATTATTTGATCAAAGTACTGCTATGTTAACATTTATATCTAACATAGATAGAAACATCATCACCTTCAATATATCATTAAATTGTTTTGAATCACATGTAAATAGCATGATTTAATAAAATTTAATGGTGCATTGATGAAAATGTTTCTACCAAAGTCAACTAAAAATGTTTGTTTTTAGCATTTTCCAATGATTATTATTGACTGTTGTTGAGTTATTTTTATGTTGTTGTTGACAGAAACTGGGAAAGGGAAGCTAAGCGCAAAAGCGAAATTTAAGAAAGGGAAGAAGACCAAGCACAATGGAATAAGAACTAAAACATATGAAGTGAAGTTTTATGTAGAGCCAGGATTTGGATTGCCAGGAGCCTTTGTGATCAAGAACAAAAACAAGCATGAGTTCTACCTGGTCTCTGCTTCACTTGAGACACACGACAGCAAAATTGTCCATTTCGAGTGCAACTCATGGGTTTACCCATTTGCTAAAACACTAGCAGATCGCTTGTTCTTCTCCAACACTGTAAGTCACACTCACTTAAGTGTATCAAAATTGCTATAATGATCTTATAGAAATAGACCCAAAATCCTGCCCAACTTATGTGATCTTATAAAATAAAAAAAATAAAAAAGATTTATAGTTGTTAGAAACCACTCAATCCATATAAGGGATTAACGATGCATATCAAGCTATCATCAACACTCTTCCTCACGTGTAGCCCCATTTTACATGTAAAAAGTTAAAATAAAGATAGAATAAGAGAAATAATAATTATGTCAATGGGAAATATGTAAATGTTAATAACGAGAATTGAACTCAACACCTTTTATAAAATTAAGACTCTGATACCATGTTAGAAATCACTTAATCCAAAAGTTATAGCCTTTAAATAAGGACCCAATAATACATATCAAGCTGTCAGCAACGATAATAATTCTTAAGGTAACTCATAACGTGACATACGCTACATGATAGTCATGGGAATTACTTAAAAAAGTACCTAAATAACATGGACACTCTTTTAAGAGATTCACGTGATGGAAGATACATTAAGTCACTTTAATCGTGACGCCATGAATCACTATATCTGCTTATAGTATAGTTTTAAATTTATTTTATTTATATATATATATATATATATTGAGTAATGTTAAGTGATTGGTGTGTTGTACTACAATTGCAAATTAATTATATTGTCCTATTATTTTTGAATTGCATTGAATTATGTATTGACACGTAATTTAATAAAACTTCAAGGATGATGATAAGGTGATAAAGTATGTATTACAGTTTCTACAAAGTAGAATTACTATTTATTTTTTGGATCGTTTTAGCACACCTATTAGCATAACAAATAAACATGAAAATAGGTTTCAATCTCAATCTCATGGGCAATTTTAGCTTTTACCCAATTTCCTGTTAATTATATAATTATATGGAATTGATTGTGTTGTAGAGTTATCTTCCTAATCAAACGCCAGAAGCACTGGTGGAGCTGAGGAAAGAAGAGTTAATAAGCTTGAGAGGAGATGGAACAGGGGAGAGGCAAGAATGGGATCGTATATACGATTATGACTTGTACAATGATCTTGGAGATCCCGAAAAAGCCCCTGAGTTAGCCAGACAAGTTCTTGGTGGTTCCCAAAGCTATCCTTACCCACGTAGAGGAAGAACTGGCCGCCCTCCGACCACCCTTGGTAATGGGTATTATTGTCTTTTTCTTCTCCATCTCTCTTATACTCTAATCTACTATATCACGAGAAGGCTGGTAATTTAACCACAAAAAAATTCTATTTACACCATAAAAATCATAAATTTTGATTTTCAAAATGTCCTTATTTTTTATTTTTTCCAAATTTAGAAGTTTTTATTTATTTATTTATTTATCATGGAGTTTGGTCTTACGTAACTGAATCAAATGTTCTAGTTTCGGTCTCAGAAGACCGAACCAAATATAAATTTTTTTCTTTTAACTAGTCGGTTAGAGATGACAGAACCTAAAACAATAGGTTCGGTCATCTGTAACTGAACCTATCGCGATTGGTTCAGTATTACATGTTCGAATCAATCGCGATTCCTTCTCACTCATATCGATTTCCTCCCACTTTCGACGACGTTTTTCAGGAACAAAAACACTAAAACATTCGATTTCACCTAATCTAAATATTAAATATGATAAAAATAATAATAATAAATCTCTTATCAATTTAATAATTTTTTCGTTAAAGAGAATATTATAACAATGAAGTAAAAGATTTTTGTAGTGATTTAGGGTTTCCAGTATTGAAAATTTGAAAAAAAATAAAGATGATGTTTTGAAAATAGTTGAAATAGGAGAGAAAATGAGAATGGTCTTTTGGAAAGTTTAATGTGATAAAGATATTAATTTTTTATATTTGTGTGGTAGAAATAGGATGTGGTAGAAAGTGAGTTTTTTTATGATTTAAATAGTTGTCCTCTATCATTATATCTTTGGAAAATGATAATCTAACTACAAAATATGCAAGTGCAACTACACATTCACATTCTTTAAATATGTGTTGCTAATCTAACTATAAAAAAATATAATTTAAAGTGTAACTAAACTTTTAATGTCATTCGATCGTTCATTACTTGTATTGAGATGTGTAATGAATGCATATCTAATGATATTTATGGTATAGTTACATTTGTAATTGTAGTTGTAATTTTCGTAGTAAGATTAACATTTATTTTTTGTATGTTTTAATGTGTGTAATAAAAGATTCAAAGAATGAGAAGGTGTAGTTGCACATGTGACTATATTTTTTAAAGTGAGATCAACATTACTACCTGAAGTCATTTCTGTCAAAGGTCTAAGATATTAAAGTTTTATTGAATAATGGGTATTCTCCTTTTGATTAATTTTTTTTTTATTTACATGTATTGATTATTTATACATGTTTTATGTTTGATTAGACAACTTGATTAATGTTATTATTATTATTATTATCATTATTATTGGGTATTGTTCATCAGATCCTGCCACAGAGAGCAGACCAGCAGTGGCGAACTTAAACATCTACGTACCTCCGGACGAGCGATTCAGCCCTCAAAAATTATCAGAGTTCATATCAAATTCGATTCGTTCTATTGTGCATTTCTTGATCCCAGAGGTGAAAGCATTGATTCAAAGAAATTCAGGGAATTTTGAGACATTTGAAGAGATAAGAGAGATGTTTTCAAGCAACCGGAGCCAGGCTTTGGAGGGATGGGTGGTTGAGAAATTAAAGCACTTGCTTCCTCATGAACTTCTTCAAGAAATTGGCAGAGCTAGCAAAGAAATTCCCAAGAAGTTCCCTTTACCTCAGATTATTTTAGGTTTCATTTCCATATCATATATATTATTATACTTTTCTCCTTTTTCAAACCAAGAAAAAAAATATATTTTAGTTTGGATAACTATTCATATTTTATATTTCTTTTATTTTTGTCATTATTTATTATTATTATTATTTTTTATAAAATATAATATTAATAGTTAGTTATTTAAATATCAATATCACCAGACTACATTCTCATTGAGGTATTAGGTCGGTAGTCAGTTTTTGAACGTAAAATCTTTAAGTTTAAAAGTTACGTTTTTACCAATTGCATTAATTTCATATTTTTATTATTATAAGTATTTTTAGGTATCATGCCAGTGTTAAGAATTTTTATTTTTTTTAATGTTTATTGTGATATCAATTTCTTCATTTTTCATTTAAATACAAATATGTTAAATGATTTCTTACACTGCTTTGGGTTTCCACAATTTTTTAAGAATTACATCTCATAAATACTTTAATAACATTTTTAACTTCTAATGTATATGAAGCTAAGAAAAGTCTTTTATTTTTTAACTGACGTAGGTGACGAAATGGCATGGAAGGAAGACGAGGAATTTGGGAGGCAAATGCTTGCGGGAATTAATCCAGTTGTTATCAGATCCTTGAAGGTACCTTTTCTATTCCAATTATATATCCCGATCCGGATTATGCTTATCATCGTTCCCAAACACACACACACTCCTCATCCCTATTGATTTTTATTTATTTAAAATAAATAAAAATAAAAGGAAAAAAGTTTGATAAGAAATCGCCGTCTGTGGGAATCGAACCCACGACCACATGGTTAAAAGCCATGCGCTCTACCAGCTGAGCTAAGACGGCTTTTTGTTGTGTAAAATTTGTAACTTAGTTTTGAGGTTTTTTCAGAAATTTCCTATAGTGGGACAAGATGGAAGAGTAAGTGCAATAGAAGCCTCACACATCGACAAGAAATTGGACGACCTTAACCTTGAACGGGTACTCTCTCTCTCTCTCTCTCTCTCTCTCTCTCTCTCACTCTCTCACTCAGCTCTTCTTTTACAAAATCAATCTTTCCCACTTCATATATATTCACAATGTTATATGCACCCATAAAGATACGTGAGCATTGTTGTTTGTCCTACGAAAAATGTAACTACATATGCAGGTACTATACCTTCAGTTTTACTTACGGTATTTGTGTGTTTTCACACCTTGGTGTATATAATAAATAATAAATAACTTTTTCCTTGCTTTAGTATATTTCCATATCTTTTAACATAGTGATCAATCTCAACCTCGAATAAAGGGGGAGAGTTGTGTTAAACAGCTAACCAACGTAAAACTTTGTCAAATCAATTAATTTTCTTTGGATAAAGTAGAGTAGAGGAAACAAATTTATGTAGTCGATTTTATGTAATTAAAAAAAAGCTTTAGTTGAGTTGATTTGAGCTTGAGTAATGTTATATGTACGTTGGGTGCCAACGTCATTTTTTGACATTGGTACCCAACTTTTCTTAAATATTTTTGAGAATGTGCATGTATTTGGGGACTTAAGCAATACACGCGCATCCCCAAAATATCAAAAGGTGTTAGGTGCCAACGTCAGTATATACAAAGCATTTTCATATATATATATATATATATATATATATATATATATATATATATATATATATGTGTGTGTGTGTGTGTGTGTGTGTGTTTATATAATAAATGATTGAATGAACATGATAGTGTAATTGAATATGTAGGTACATTTTTTAAGTATAATTTATAATATTTAAATTTATATATATATATATGGTGGCATGCATGCATGCACTCAGGCAATGTTGCAACGGAGGATATTTGTGTTGGATCACCATGACTATCTGATGCCTTTTCTGAGCCGTATAAACAAAAAAGGTGTGTGTGCTTACGCATCAAGAACGCTCTTGTACTTGAGAAATGACTACTCACTAAAGCCAGTGGCAATAGAACTGAGCTTGCCTGGTGATAAAGTGGGAGAAGAACAGAGCAGAGTGTTTCTTCCTGCAACTGAAGGCATTGAGGCTGCAATTTGGCAGCTTGCCAAAGCTCATGTTGCTGCTAATGACTCTGCTCACCATCAGTTAATTAGCCATTGGTAAGTACCCTCTAATTTTTTATCAGGGCATCTCAATATGTTTTATAAATTTCTAATATAAATTTGAAATGAAAGGTGATGAAAATGAGATTATTAAGTTATATATGTTAGTATAATATATATGGTTTCTATAGGTTAAATACTCATGCGGTGGTGGAACCATTCATCATAGCCACAAGAAGGCAATTGAGTGCAATGCACCCAATTCACAGGCTGCTGGAACCTCACTTCAAGGACACAATGCACATTAATGCACTTGCTCGAAGCATCATCATAAATGGTGGAGGACTTCTAGAGAAGACATTATTCCCTGGCAAACTCTCCATGGAAATCACCTCTATGTTCTACAAAACCTGGAGATTTGATGAACAAGGCCTTCCTGCTGACCTTCTCAAAAGGTATATAATTCGTTCACCTTATATTGACCTCTACAATGAGCCGTTGCTTGGTTGAGCATTTAGAAGTACGTTTTTAACTCACGTTATAATCAGAGTTATCAGACAAGTCTTTGATTAGCTTATTTCAAGTGAATGTGAAAGCTAACTAAACAAAGCTGTACAAATGATATTTCTCAGGCGCATGGCCATGGAAGATCCAGACCATCCTTCCGGTGTTCGTCTCCTTTTCGAAGACTATCCCTACGGTGCAGACGGGCTCGACATATGGACTACTATCTTGACTTGGGTGGGAGACTACTGCAAGATCTTCTACTCCAACAATGACACAGTTAAATCCGACGTCGAGCTCCAAGCATGGTGGTCTGAAATCCGAAACGTCGGGCATGGCGACGTCCGCAAGGGCTGGCACGACATTGACACCATAACTAACTTAACTAACTCCTTAACTACCTTCATATGGATTGCTTCAGCCCTTCATGCCTCATTGAACTTTGGCCAATATGCATATGGAGGGTACCCTCCAAACCGCCCTTCCTTGTGTAGAAAATTTGTTCCTGAAGAAGGCACAATGGACTATGCAGAGTTCCTACAAGACCCAGATAAGTATTTTCTTAGAATGTTGCCTGAGAGGTTTGAGATGACATTAGGGGTGGCATTGGTGGAGATTCTTTCAAAACATAATTCTGATGAGATGTATTTAGGACAAAGAGGATTGTTGTTTGAATGGACAGATAATGAAGAAGTTGTTAAAAGGTTTAAGAAGTTCCAAGAAGATCTTAAAGAGGTAGAGAAGAAAATTATAGAGAGAAATAATAATCCTCAGCTTAAGAATAGATGGGGGCCTGCAAGGATTAAGTATACACTTATGTATCCTGACACATCAAATGTGGAGTTTAAGGGAGGACTTACAGGGAAAGGGATACCTAATAGTGTGTCTATTTAGTAGTGGTTTTTCTTCTTGTGTCATTTTTATGTATATTTTGAACAAGACTTTTGTGGGGTTTCTTTTTTGTGCATATTATTGTTGTATTAATATTGATGGTAAAATTAATGGTGGGGTTTGAACTGAAGAAGGAATGTTGTTATAGTTGATGATTTCATATATAGTTGATATATGAAGATTGGCTAAAGGTCTTTGGTTTAACTAATTAGGTTTGTAACACTAGCATTGGTTTAAATGATTTGTTTGTTATAATTGAATGTTATTATTGATTTGAGATTAAAAAATGTAGGTAGCTTTTTTCTAAAATGATAGGTGCTGCTACTTTTTTTTTTTTTTTTGGAGGTCAACGAGTATCTTGGAGACTTACGTCCTCCTAATCCCTTTAGAGCACGGCCACAAACACTTAAGGACGTCGTTAACCAACACGTACCAGTAGAAGGTGTTTCGAACTTAAAACTTTCAAGAAATATGCGTTTTATCTCATTGTATGGGTTCTGTATCACTCATACAATGACTTCCGTCACAAGAGTAATTATGCCATGTACAATTCTCATCTATCTCTTTTATATTTTTACAAATACCCTTATCTACACCCCTCAATTTGGATTTTTATTAAAATTTTCAAAAAAAAAAAAAAAAAAAACTTCAGCTCAACAAATATTTTTAACCCTTTGTAATAACTTTTTACTATTTTAATAGTATAATAATTTGTATATAATTAAGGGGATGTCCCTTAGTTAATTGATTAATTAGTTCTGTATAAGATATATACAATGGCATTTTCTTAATTCACTAAATTTTATTTATATTTTCCCTTCTTGTTAAAATATTAATTGCATTTGTTACTTGTTGCAATGTCTTTTTATGTGATTTATAATTTTGGATTTCTTGCCCACTTTGATTCAAAACATTTAAAAAAAAAAAATTGTAATGAAAAGATAAGAATAATGCTAAATTAAATTTTTTTTTAAAAAAACCTTATAATAATATTCATGAAAAATTTTAAAAACCTGAGTCCACATTAAAATAGAAGAAACTAAAAAGGAGTGGTAAAATGTGCCTGTGGGGCTTGAACGGAGCTGAAGGAAGCAGAGAGCTATACTACGGCGCCCAGAAGATTAAATCGAAGTTCTAAGCTTCTCCGGCCACAGTCCACTGTCTCCGGTGAGAAAAACCCTCTCTGTTACTCTTCTCTTCTGTGATTTTTTTAAAATCTTCGAATGCAAAATTTTCTATTGCTCGAAGCTTTTTTTTTTAATTTTTATGATGATGAAATGGGCATCGATTTGTTGATCTATGGAATTTAAGTTGCACTTTTCTCGCATGGGGACAAAACCTTTCCTTTGCTTTAAGCGGCAGAGCCACCCCTCTCCTCTCTCTTGCTATTTTCTCTTCTTGCCTTTCACGTTTCGCCGTCCGTCGCTCTCCATCGCCGCTCCTCTCCGCTCGCTGTTCCTCACCGCTCGCCACTCACCGTTGCCGCTCCTCACCACTCGCCGCTCGCCGCTCGTGCTCTTCATGTTTCTTATTATGTGTTACTGTCCTTCTATTCATACAATGAAAAGGGCAGTGCCCACAAAGCCTTCTACTGTTTTGATGAACCAGTTTTTCCATTAAGGATATAAGAGATGCATAAATATTCATTTTTGGGCTAAAGCATCAATTTTTATTTTTTTTTATTTTTTTTTGTTGGGTTATCATGCAATGCAAGTCTGCAAGTCTTCAATTTATTTTCTTAAGTTTGAGTTTGTGGTTAGATATGGATTTTTAGTTTCTGACCAATCCAGTGTGGTTCATATGCCAAATCCTCATAATTATGTCAATGTTGCTTGATTGGGTTATGTGGGTAACCTGATTTCATTGTTGTTACCGCGTATTCATCCCTAAGTAAATCGAGTTTCTGATTTTGTGTTTGACAGGGGCAATCTTGATTTCGGTTCAGAGTTCTACATCCAGATATAATGGCAGGTTTCAGTTCTAGATGGTCAAGTGGTATGTTTTTATCTTTTTTGCCGAATGGTGCCTGGTTTTTTTAATTTCTGAAGTGAGATTTTATATGCTAAGATAACATTGTAGCGGCCATTTATGCTATGTACATCATAGTGAGATTTATAAAGGCCATTGGGTTGGAACTTGGAACTTGTTTCTGGTGTTAACATATGGATATTGCATTTTGATTCATTTCTTAATAATGACAATTGGACATTTATTCTTCCTTATGCTTCTCAAAAGATGGGGGACGACCTTGTATTTAATAACAACCTTAAACCCTAAACCCTAAAAAAAAAAAGACTCGATATTACTTAATTCAATAAAGCCTTTTCACAACTACATGGAATTGACTACACGAATCCGCTTCCTCCATATCGCTCTATCAAACGTCCTCCTAGCCCTTCCCGTAGTTTGATTTAGTAGATTCATGTCATAATTGATCTACAAAAGTTTTATGCTGCCTCTTAGCTACCTAATGCAACTCTCCTTCTTTATCTGGTCTTGGGACCAGTTATATCCAGTCTTGCATACGTTCAACACGAGCAGAGTTACTTCATATTACTTAACTAAAAATTAAAAAATGGTAGACCATCCAAGCGATGTTGTGGTGATAATTGGGACCAGTTCTAACCCTAAAAATCCTAGGTTTGAATCTCACCACCCACTAGGGGGAAGGCCTAATGCTAAGCATGAGAATTGAATAGCCACTAGAGGCATCTCCCGCTTGAGCAACCAAGGTCCAAGGGATCTAATTAGGCAAAGCTTGGATACCCTCAGTTGTCAAAAAAGAATAAAAAAGGTTAAAAAATGTTATAATTTGATTTCTGAACAATTGTTATGCTTTTTCTGTCAAATAAGTTAGATTTAAGACTGGCCATATAGGAGGAGCATTGCTGCTATGGTTTGCAGCCCATACAATACATATGAATAAGTTTTTTTTTTAAAAAAAAAAAAAAAAAAAAAAAAACCCACCATACAAACATAATAATGATTGATGTGTTAACAATTAAACTACAACTCTACAAGTGGTATTTTAGTCATATATGCTATTAACTATTAAACTACAAGTGGTATTGTTTTGTGTTTCCTGATTTCATCTGTCTTTTGTATGAACCAAAACAGTGGGCCGTACACTGTTGGAGCGTATTGGAAACAATACTTCTGGAATACAGAGAATATCAAATGAGTTGATGGAAAGGATGACGCGCAGCAGTTTCTCATCTCAGGTTAGTTCCGTTTCTTTGTGCTATATACATGTTTCCTACTTTATCATTTGCTGGTTACTACTCTGCCATGATTTTAGGAGTATAACGTAGTCTGCAGTTTCAAAGAATTTTCCCGTATAGTTGGGAAAAGGCTTAGTTGAGTTGAGTTGCAGTTTCAAAAAATTTATTACTTGGTGCTCCGAGACCCTCTTATCCTTATTTTATGGAGAAATGCTTTTCAAGTTTTCTTGTAGCTATTCTACTAAGAAAGTAACTACTGTTGTAATTGTTCATTTACTGCCTTACAAAGTAAAGAATCCCATAAAAGACAAAGTTTATGTGGAAAACATGTTCGCATCTCCAACTGGATGAGTGCAGTCAACTGATCTTCAGACATTTTTGTGCCTTTTCATGTTCATATAAAATGGAATAACACGGCTGCATGGTTAAGCTTATCTGCTTTTGGCTCAAGAGACTGTTAGGAAAATTTGAAGGTGGCACAAAGGTGTCATATCTTCCGTGCTCTGTTGATGTCAGGCTTCGGTCTTTCTATATGGATAAAATTTTATCTCAAAATAAATGTATGACCCATTTGGCAGGAAGCATGGTGGTTAGATATGATTTTAATATCTAGCGGGGAAATTTTTGAAATGGAACTCTAGCTTATTGGGTTGAGATAAAAATGAGTATGCTAGAGATACTAGAATGAAATGTATATCAAGCTATAGATGTCTATGGCTTTCTGAGTGAAACTTTTTATAGTCTTGGGACTGGGATTAAGGTGTGCGCCTCGGCTAGCTTCGTCATGATTCAACATACACCAATTGTCTTTGTAGATTAAGCCTCTTCTGTCCCTTCATCGTGATATTAAAATTTCTTAGCATAAGTAAACCAATTAATTATTACAAGTAGTTTCACCATTTATGTTGGAGATTTTAACGTTGCTAAGTATGAGATGTTTAATTCTAAAACGGGCATATTCTCTCATCTGAAAGAAGTAAATAGTTTCATAAATTTTTATTTCTATATTGTTAATGTTAACATTCATTAATCTGCAGCAACAATTAAAGTTGTGAATTAATGAAAAGCTCAGATCACATTCTTTGTGTAATTGCAGCAGCATAGAACATTCATACAAATGAGAACAAACCTCAAAGTTGTGGATAACTCAGGAGCAAAGCGAGTTATGTGCATACAAGCTCTGAAGGGGAAGAAAGGAGCAAGGTTGGGAGACACCATAATAGCATCAGTAAAGGAAGCCCAACCTCGTGGCAAAGTGAAGAAAGGAGATGTGGTTTATGGCGTGGTCGTACGTGCTGCAATGCAGCGTGGTCGTTGCGATGGAAGTGAGATCAAGTTCGATGATAATGCCGTAGTACTTGTTAACAAGCAAGGAGAGCCAATCGGGACTAGGGTTTTCGGGCCAGTCCCGCACGAGTTGAGGAAGAAAAAGCATGTGAAAATTCTTACCTTGGCTGAGCATATTGCCTGAGATAAGGATTTTCTTTTTCTTTTTCTTTCTAGAACCAAAACTAAAAACAATTTTCAGTTTTCTTGTGATACCTGAAGACTTTCTGTTGCATGTTCTAAAAGGTAATTTTTGAGTTATGAACTTACGCATATCATAAATCAAGTTTTTTTGTGTTACATCAAAATTAAATTGGAAATTGAGTTGAAATTTTACTAGTTGGATATACTTCAGATGTCGTTAAGATGAAAGATGATTTGTTGAGCAACAAATGCAGGTAATTTGTGAGGCTCTAACATTTACTGAATGTTGAAACAGTGAACAAAAGTCAGAATCATTCTTCTTTATTTTTGAGCTTCTAGAGATAAATAAAAAATAGAGCTGATCTTTAGACACTGCCCATAAATTTAAAGCTCAATTAAATAGATAGATATCAAGTTGAACCAAGATAGTTACTTGTGTTGCAAAAGCAAAACGTCAGCAAAAGCAGCAATAATTTTTCTCATCTAAAACACATTCCAATCAATTTTTCTTATAGTTTGTTCAAAGAAATCAAGGTTTTCATCCCGAGAATCTCCTCTAACAGCAGAGATGAAGAACCACACAACTGGGTGTTTTTGTTTTTTATTTTTATTTTTTTTTATTTCTCAAGGTATCTCCGCACCTTTTGGGTATAAAATCAGTTCTCCTTTGAGACGGGCGGAATGGTAGACTTTTTCTACCGAGAGCATCTTCAAGAATCGAATCACTTGAACTTTTATAGAAGAACTACCTTAGTACTTAGCTCCCTTTCAGTGTATCAACCATTCATTGGTTTTATTTTTTATTTTTTATTATATCAAATGATGAATTCCCAGTAAAATAATAACAATCTATAAACAACATCCACATGCAAATTCCACAGCCCAACATGGCAAAATCTACAAAATCCAGCAGGCAAAGTGGCCTATTCTAAGGGCAGATACATCATGGTTTGCGGGTCCAATCAAATTGTGTGAGCCAACACACTTTTGACACTTGTGCATGTGGTTAACACGACTGCCCAGTCTTCTGGTAGTTGAAGCAGCCAGCCCTTTTATATGATCAACCACTACGTGTTGAAATCATCAAACCTTAACTAGTTTTTTCAGGTGATTGGGTTGTTGCCTTGCAATTTCTTTCTTTTTTTTTCTTTTTATGTTGCTTACCCAGAAGGAACTGCTGAAAAGGGCATCTTTTATTTTCAAGAAAAAAATAAAGTTCATAATAAAAAAAGATTCTAGTAGATAATATATTCAATATGATATAACAGTCAATGACGGCAGGTGATCGTGGGGGACATACTAAATGATGGAATATAAGCTTTGACTGTTACAATTCTGTTCAACTGTTGTAACGGCCATGTCATTTTGGCTGATTCATAACATGACCCAGAAGTTATAAAATCCATTAAATTCAGTGTGTTGAAGTCTTCTATCATCTTCTTCCTTATCTTGGGCTTCATATTTTCTAAGTACTATATATTGACTTTTAGTTGCAAACTTTTATTCTAAACTCAATCCTACTTTGTGCCTTTCCTTTGTTCCAATGTGCTTGGAATTCTTCTATAAGCTATTTCTTAGCAGGCCGCCTTCAGCTTATAATAATATTCTTCAGATTGTGATTTTCTCCTATTAACTCGGTTAATCCAATGACTAGAGCTTCATGATCACTTAAAAAAAAATGGGAAGTCAAGTGAACCTGTGAATTTGGTGTCTTAGTGCTGCATTTCATCAAATTGACTGGCACCAGATGAGTTCATTCGATGGTCGAAATGTTTCCATCAATCTTAAACATGAAAAGAAGGCCACTGAAGTGTTTATTGAATCAGAAAAACAAGATGGTGCTGAAGAGGAAGAAGAATTGGAAATTGAAAGATGGACTGATGACAGTGAATGCATGTGGTTATCTTCATCAGATAGTAAGTCTTCCTCCTTAAGTTTTGATGAGGATACATCATCATGGGATGTTTTTAGTACCGATTCGCAGGGGTTTGTTGCGATAACAAGAGTTATGATCTCTTCCCTGAATGCAAAGAAAATTTCGGGTTTTGACGGGTCTATCATAAATCCAATAGAACAGTCTTCTTTGGTTCTTGACAGAACCTTGAAGAGTAGTATAGTAGCGTGGAAAGATGACTTGAAGGAAGAAGAAATAGTTTCTTGGCTACTTAATTCATCTCAGGATAATTTAGAAAGATCCCATTCATCGTGTTCCAAGATTATCGAGTCCTCTTTTGATAAGTCTTTAAATGAGGTTGAGGATTTTGATATCCAGCAAGCCATGAAATTGGATGAATTTGATACTAATGGACCTTTGTTCTGGCCATTTGAACAAAAATTCAATTGGAGTTCAGAACTTTCGTGGGATTTCTTCGTAACGTCGCCGATTAAAAATGGCAGAAAGTTTGGAAATGTTGAAGGGGTTTTCACGCCTAAGTCGATCATACTAAGATTCGATGAGAGCAAGAAACATAGAGAAAAAGGACTTGTTTGCAGCCCAAAAGCCACAGTTCCAACTGAGTGGAAAACAATGGATGTGAAGAAGAATTTGAGAAGAATCGGTACAATGCCCTCTAGACTAAGTAACACAAAAACCCAATGTTCCTCAAAGGAAGAAGTTACAAAAATAAAGAATGAAGTGCAAGAACTAAACATTACAGACCCTTTTACCAATAGATTGATCAGTGAATATAATGAGTTTTTAGAGGAAGATTTTCAGTTAAGCGAAGAACTCCCGATTGAGAAATTTGTGGGACTAAATGAGTTCGATGGGCATGAGGGAATTCATAGAGATTTCATCTAAGATTGCTTCTTGTTAGATGATTGATCATGAACTCCATCATTTTGAAATGAGCAAAATCCCCTGATTTTGTGTGGTGATCTAAGTTTATAATTTCTGTGTTTCTTCTTTTACACATGTTTTTGCCACCATTTTTTGAGTTCAGTTGGGCAGTTCTGCATTCTCTCTTCCACTCTTTATTTTGCACTTATATAGCTAGCCCAGCATTTGGTAGTAAATTAACATGCCTGATTGCTTGCATGAATGCCATTGTTTCATCATGTTAGTGATGTTAGAAGAAGCTTGGAAGCAGAGTATGTACTGCAATGGGAATTTCTACTTTAAAGAGTTGTTATTAATAGAGATAATCTAATGTAAGAATCTCTATTTCAGCTTGAAGATTAGACTTCTTTTTTTTTCTTTTTTGTATTGCTATAGTATTTATTATATTGGATCATTACATTCATACAAATCATTCTCAATTAATAAATCAAAGACAATGGCAGTCCCAACTAACAATACGGGGAACAACTGCCTACACCAAGACCCAACAGAACCACTACAAACTCCTAATAGGGACACAACTGTTGGCGTGAGCCGCAATTGTAGAAAATTAGCGTTAGTTTAGCCGTAATAGATTAGCGTTAGTTTAGGAAGTTTGAAAATAACAAAGATTGTGTTTTGATTTTATTCCTCTAAAGTGTATATAACCTATGGAAATACATAGGAAAAGATATGAAAGAAAGTATGTGTTGACATGGTATCAGAGCAAGGTTACGAACCATTCTGCGTGCCGTCGATGGCGATCGCAGAGCAGATCTGTCTCGCGCTCTTGAGCGATCGCTGAAACCCTCCTTTCTCTTCTCTTCTTCTTTTTTTGACTTCCCGATCGGCTTACTTCCTCTGAACGTAGTAGACTACACTATCAACCGAACCTCGGGAGATTTCTCCGTAAACCTCGACGGATCCTGCAAGATCACGCTCCCTCCAGACAACTATCTCGCCACTTACTCCAAGAAGATCACCGGAGAGCTCGTCGAAGGCCGAATCGCCGAGCTCAACGAGATTCGAGTTAGAGCTTTTATTTTTCCAGTGGTGGCTCATCAGCGGAATCCGATCCAGCGGCGAGAATTTGGTGTTCGAGGTTGGGGTTGTCACTGCGAAGTATCCAGCGTGTGAGGGTCGGCGATCGTCTTCGTCATGAGACGGTGATCTGTTTTAAGGTTTGATCTTTTTTTGGAGTGAACATGGTTTTTCACCTTTCGAATTGCTGAAGTCTTCTTAAAGATGAACATGGTTTTCACTTTTCACTTTTCTAATCTTTTTTTTTGGAGTGAACATGCTTTGCACAATGTGTCAAAAACATGTCGGCCATGAAGAATTGTGAGTGCTTTCATAAAAAAAAAAACAAAAGAAAAAAGGGGCCTTGGGAAAAACATGTCGGCCATGAAGGGAGAGATGAATTGAGAGTAATATTAAATAGATTGTGAGTGCTTTAATTACCAAAAAAAAAAAAAAAAACGTTGGGATTTACAGTTTGATGAAGGTAAAATGACCCAACAAATCTGGCCCTGATGACCCGACACTATCTTTTGCGATTTATAATTTTTTTTTTTTTGTGTTATTTTGGTGAGATAAAAAAAAAAAAAAATCATCTTAGAAAATTACAGATCCGAGTATTATACTCTATCCTTCATTCTATGGCGAATTCTGATGACCAACATACTCCTGGCAACACGTCCAATTTCTCTGATCCTATCCTTGAACTGACTACAAGGATGACTGAAGTTTTGAATAATACTCGGACCCCGACCATCACCACTGAAACATCCGCTGCTCAGATCGACATTAAGTTGGACGGTTCCAACTATGCACTGTGGTCCCAGGTTGTTGAGATATATATCTCGGGCAAGGACAAACTGGGGTACATTAACGGCGACTTTCCCCAGCCGCCATCAACTGATCCTTCCTTTCGCAAGTGGCGCACTGATAATGCTATTGTTAAAGGTTGGTTAATTACTTCTATGGATCCGTCTTTAATTGGCAATTTTATTCGCTTTCCTACGGCAAAAGCGGTTTGGGATGTTATTGCAACTACCTTTTTCGATGGTAGTGATACATCGCAGGTGTATGATCTTCGACGTCGAGTGAGTAGACTGAAACAAGCTGCGGGCTCGCTAGAAAAATATTACACAGTGTTGCAGGGTCTATGGCGTGAAATTGATTTCCGCCGACCGAATCCTATGGAATGTTCTGTTGATATTCAACACTATAATCGGATCATCCAAGAAGATCGTGTTTATGTTTTCCTGGATGGTCTTGATGATCGGCTCGACAATATTCGTGCTGATGTTTTACAGATAAAACCATTTCCTACGGTTGAACAGGCTTATGCGCATGTTAGGCGGGAGGCTATTCGACAACAAGTAATGACTACCCATGACACTGATGGGCCCCAGGGGGCTGTCTTAACGTCAAAAGCTCTCTCGTTAAGCACCTCTGGCCATGGTAAATCTGCCAAGCATCGGCATTCTACTGAGGAAAAAAAATGCTCTCATTGTGGCAACCAGAAACACACACGTGAAAACTGTTTTAAGTTGCATGGGTACCCTGATTGGTGGCATGATCTTCAAGCCCGTAAGGGTCCTGATGGCACCGGTACTAGTGGACGTTCAGGCACAGCTGTTGTTGCTCGTGTCGATCCTCATCTCTCTCTTATACAACCGGCTGCAATGTCCACGGATGCTCCTCTCAACTTAAACTCAGGTATCTCTGGTCTTGCTCTTTTTCCCTCCCATAGAAATGCGAATTGTGGGGCATGGCTTCTCGACTCGGGGGCCACGGACCATATGACTTTTGCTGCTTCAGACTTCTCTCAAACGTCTCTTCCACGACGCACCAACATCGCTAATGCCAATGGTGTTATCTCTCCAGTCACTGGAGCTGGCTCTGTGAATTTATCTCCATCCCTCACTTTATCCAATACTTTACTTGTTCCGTCTTTATCCCATAAACTATTGTCTATAAGTCAGCTTACTGCAGACCTTGGCTGTGTTGTACTTATTTATCCAAACTTTTGTCTTATCCAGGATATTCTCACCAAGGAGATAATTGATCGTGGTACTAAGAGGGGGGGATTATATTATGTGGATGACATCGGCCAGGCCAACAACATGCACAATCTGCATGTCAATAACGACACAACATTGTGGTTATGGCATCGACGCTTGGGACACCCATCTTTTCCGTATTTGAAGCATGTTTTCCCTGATTTGTTTAAGCATTTGCAGACTTCTGACTTGAAGTGTGATACTTGTGTTTTGGCTAAGAGCCATCGCGCTACTTACCCATTGAGCATGACTAAAAGTGACACTCCATTTGCATTAATTCACTCTGATGTCTGGGGGCCCTCACCCATTGCTAATATGTCTGGCTTTCGTTGGTTTGTTATTTTTGTGGATGATTGTACCCGTATGACATGGCTCTACTTGCTAAAACACAAGGATGAAGTTCTCGGTGTTTTTAAAATATTTCATGCTATGGTTGGTACTCAGTACGGTGCCACCATGAAGGTTCTCCGCTCTGATAATGGTGGTGAATATGTTAATAAGGATCTTCAATCTTATTTTTCCCACCATGGTTTAATTCATGAAACTTCATGCTCACAAACACCCCAACAGAACGGTGTCGCCGAGCGGAAGAATAGACATATTCTGGAGACTGCCCGTGCTCTGCTTCTTGGTGCTCATATGCCCAAACGTTTTTGGACCGATGCCGTCTCCACTGCCGTCCATCTTCTTAACCGAATGCCATCCAAGGTTTTATCATTTAAAACACCCCTTCAATCTCTTTCCGATCATGTGTCCATACCTACGGCGCTGATGCTTCCTCCTCGTATCTTTGGGTGTGTCGCCTACGTGTATCTTCACAAAAACCAACGCAGTAAGCTTGATCCGTGTGCACGTCGGTGTGTGTTTTTGGGCTATGGTATCCATCAAAAAGGGTACCGTTGCTACGATCCTACTACCCGAAAACTCTATGTGACTATGGATGTTCAATTTTTGGAAAGTGACATGTTCTTTCCATCTACGGCACCTCCTTCTCCTCTTCAGGGGGAAATACATAATGAAGAGTTGAATTGGTCCCAGCATGAGACACCAAATGATTTTGATTGGTTCAGACTTGAGGGGTCGTATGAGCATGAGGAGCAGACTCGGAATGAGAAGCCGCATGAGCATGATGGGCCGGATGATAACTCAGGCGATGTGAACTGTGAAATTGAGGTATTTCTGAATGCAGAGCATGCAACATCTGAAACCGCGCCTATATCCCCTTCCTCTGAAGTGCCAGCCGAATCCTCTCCTGAGAATAATCCTGAGGTAAGTACCACTATTACACCCTTACATATCAATGACATAGATGATTCTGTGGGATATGTTTTACCTCCTAGGCATAATCGCGGCAAGCCACCTAATAGATATTCTCCAGATATTGAAGAACGAAGGTCGAGGTATCCGATTGCTAACTATGTATCCACCGAGAAACTATCTGAACCTCTTAAGAATTTTGCACATGAACTCTCCACATGTCAGATTCCTACTAATGTTCATGAGGCATTGGCAAATCCAAGATGGACCCGAGCTATAGAGGAAGAAATGAAGGCACTACTAAAAAATGATACATGGACTCTTGTTCCATTACCTGAAGGAAAACAGACAGTGGGATGCAAATGGGTGTTCTCCATTAAACACAAAGCAGATGGATCAATTGAGCGGTACAAAGCGAGACTAGTAGCAAAGGGATATACGCAGACATATGGGGTTGATTACCAGGAAACTTTCTCCCCTGTAGCCAAGTTGAATACCGTTAGAGTGTTATTGTCCCTTGCAGCAAATCTTGATTGGCCTTTACATCAATTTGATGTGAAAAATGCTTTTCTCAACGGAGACCTCCAAGAAGAGGTGTATATGGATATCCCTCCAGGTTATATAGCTTTTTCAGATAATGGAGTGGTGTGTAAATTGCAGCGAGCATTGTACGGACTAAAGCAATCACCGCGAGCATGGTTTGGAAGGCTTAGCTTGGCAATGAAGAAATATGGCTTCCAACAAAGTAACTCTGATCACACTTTGTTCTTGAAACATCAGTTGGGTAAGGTAACGGCTCTTATAGTCTATGTAGATGACATGATTATTACAGGAGATGATGAAGAAGAAATCTCTCTACTTCAAAAGCAATTAGCAACTGAATTTGAGATGAAGAATCTAGGAGGACTCAAGTATTTCTTGGGAATTGAAGTTGCTAGGTCTAAGCAAGGTATATTTCTTTCTCAACGGAAATACATATTAGACTTGCTAACCGAAGTAGGGATGTTGGAGTGTAGACCTGCAGACACCCCCATTGTTCAGAATCACAAACTTAGAGAATACCCAGACCAAATACCAACAGATAAAGGTAGATATCAAAGATTAGTTGGTAAACTCATTTATCTCTCTCATACTCGTCCAGATATTGCATACGCTGTGAGTGTCGTAAGTCAGTTTATGCATAATCCAAGTAAAAGCCACATGGAAGCAGTGATTCGAATACTTCGATACTTGAAGTCATCTCCAGGCAAGGGGCTTATGTTCTCAAAACATAACAGTCAGTTGATGGTTTATGGATATACGGATGCAGATTGGGCAGGTAATATCACTGATAGAAAGTCCACCTCGGGATATTTTACATTTGTTGGAGGAAATCTTGTAACCTGGAGAAGCAAGAAGCAAAAAGTGGTAGCTTTGTCAAGTGCTGAAGCTGAGTTTAGGGGAATGGCTAAAGGTCTTTGTGAACTCCTCTGGCTAAGAAAGCTACTTACTGAAATTGGATTTGCTCCTAACTCTGAGATGGATCTTTTGTGTGACAATAAAGCTGCAATTGCAATTTCCCATAATCCCATTCAACATGATCGTACTAAACATGTGGAGGTAGATCGACACTTCATCAAGGAAAATCTTGAAGCAAAAACAATTAGGTTTCCTTTTGTGAAATCTGAAGATCAATTGGCGGATATCCTTACAAAAGCTGTATCGAGCAAGGACCTCTACAACTCACTTAACAAGTTGGGCATGCGAGACCTCTATGCATCAACTTGAGGGGGAGTGTTGGCGTGAGCCGCAATTGTAGAAAATTAGCGTTAGTTTAGCCGTAATAGATTAGCGTTAGTTTAGGAAGTTTGAAAATAACAAAGATTGTGTTTTGATTTTATTCCTCTAAAGTGTATATAACCTATGGAAATACATAGGAAAAGATATGAAAGAAAGTATGTGTTGACAACAACAACTCCTCACCGAGTGTGAGGAGATTTGAACTCTTGAGGGGAAGTAAATGCCTAACCGGGTGAGCTACCGGCCATTGGCGAAGATTGAACTTTAGAATCTCACATTGGTCACTTTAATTCCTTATGTAGAATATGGTATAAGAAAGCTTATGGTAAAGTGGAAAGAGAGACAAAACTCTCCCATCACAGTTTCCATGGGAGAATGCATAATAACTTTATGCCTTACTTAATTAGGGTGACTTAGATGCTTCTGAGTTTTGTTGTAAATTATTAGATGTTTGGTAACTTTTGTTCACAATAGAAAATCACATGAAAAAGAAAATTCAAAAGATAAAAAATACAAATAAAAAGAAACCATTAAGTTAATATTATATTTTTTTTATGGTAAGACAGTTACTATTATAATTGTTATTGTTGAAACCTATTAAAATGGTTCGAATATATATAATGACAAATACCATTGGATATGTCAATTAGAAAGAATGGTATATATTGAAAAAACAATTTAGAAATATAACATAAAATTTTATTTTTGTTAGAAAGGAATAGAGGAAGTAAATTCATGTGGAACACCTGATATGGTTGGAAAAAGATTTTTTGAGTTAAATTATTATTGAAACCATTAACTTATATTCTATTATTATTTATTATTATTATTATTATATTGTTGTTGGTAAAGTTTGAAAAATCTAAGCTGTAAGGAAAGTATCTAAGAGGACTTGAAGGGAGGAATTAAGAAACACAGAGCATATTCCCAAAGGACTTTGCTTCTGTCACCACATTCAACCTTCTTTTCGCCTAACTCATCTTTAGACAAAGCTCCAAGAAAAACTTACCAACATATCCAACCCTAATCTAAACTTGTCTTATATATATATATATATATATATATATATATATATATATATATATATATTTCTTCTTTTACTTTTCTATTAAACTAAATGAAGGGAGAAAGCATGTTCACAAAGAAGCCCACTTCAAGAAACTGCAACAAAGGCAGTTCACCCACATAATAACTTTCTACACATGCAACTACTTCCTCTAGTTAGAACTAAGTGAGATTAACACCATAAAATGTAATCAAATAAATCAAGTCTCAAAATACAATTTGTTGCAACCTATTGATTAAACTGACTTCATATTATTTATTTATTTATATATATCAATCTTGGGTAAGCCTGCAAAAATAGGCTCAACTGGTTAAACGACCGCAACATTATAGTAATAATCAGAGTTCAAGTCACTCTAGTGGCCTTTGAAGATAGAGCATATCTATGTCTCACATCCCAACAGCAGAGCCCTAACATAATTGCGGTGAAGGTAACTTCTGCTCTCCGAATATATACGGAAGTGATATTACATGAAATTTTGTTAATATTATGAATATATTGAACAAGGCCTTAAAAATAAGCCGCGTGGCAGTTTTAGAGTGTGCTATTTTACACACAAATATATATATATAAGGTAGTTGGATGTTATGGTGTCACTTAATTAAATTAGTAGGTAGGATCAATATCCCAAATATGAAAGAAACAAAACAAGAAATCTCCAGAGTCTTCTAGACAAGATATTGTATGTAGATCTGTCAAATTGTCTCTCAATCTTGTTTTATTTCCATTCACAACATCAAATATATATATCTATTACAAAATTCAAAGCCTTAAAAACAGGAAACATGTTATCAGGAATGTTATCAGGAAACATGTTCCGTAATATCGTAATACCCTCCCTCAAGTTGGAGCGTGAAGATTCTGAACGCCCAACTTGCAGAGAAGAAACTCAAAGTTCGCTTTTCCCCATTTTTTTTTTTTTTTTTTCGTGGAAAAAAAAAAAAAAAAAAAAAAACGGATTTTGAGGAATGCACAACGCCGACTGACGCGTGCTTCACCACGCGCGCTTCACCATTCGCACGCTTCACTAATCACGTACGCTTCACCAAGCACACGCTTCATCGCGCGCACGCATCACCGCGAGCACGCTTCACTAATCACGTACGCTTTACCAAGCGCACGCTTCACCGCGCCCACGCATCACCGCAAGCACGCTTCACTAATCACGTACGCTTTACTAAGCGCACGCTTCACAACGCGCACGCATCACCGCGAGCACGCTTCACAACGCGAGCACTAATCACCAAGCTCACGCTTCACTAGTGCGCACGCTTCATCGCGAGCACACTTCACAACGCGCACGCATCACTGCGAGCACGCTTCACCACGTGCACTGTTTACCAAGTGTACGCTTCACCACGTGCGTTGTTCATCAACCGCACGCCTCACCAGTGCGCACGCTTCACCGCGAGCACACTTCACAACGCGCACGCATCACTGCGAGCACGCTTCACCACGTGCACTGTTCACCAAGTGTACGCTTCACCACGTGCGTTGTTCTCCAACCGCACGCCTCATCAGTGCGCACGCTTCACCGCGAGCACACTTCACAACGCGCACGCATCACTACGCGCACGCTTCACTAATCACATACGCTTTTCCAAGCGTACGCTTCACCGCGCGCCCGCATCACCGCAAGCACACTTCACAACGCGCACGCATCACTGCGAGCACGCCTCACCACGTACACTGTTCACCAAGTGTACGCTTCACCACGTGGGTTGTTTACCAACCGCACGCCTCAACAGTGCACACGCTTCACCACGCGCATGCTTCACCACATGCGCACTGTTTACAAACTACTGTTCACAAAACGCTGTGCACAAAACGCTGTTCATAAATCACTGTTCACGCACGCTGCCCAATGCGTAGCTCTGTGCCCAACGCGCTGTCTAGCTGTTCACGCCTGTCACGCGCGCTGTCAGTCTGTCACGCGCTGTTCATGCGCTGTCGCCTGTTCACTTGCTTTGTTGCGCGCTATTCACGATGTAGTGGATTGATCTTAAATGGCCCAAGTGACGAGTAAGGAACATTAGAATAAGGAACATTTTTCCTTAGAATAAGGTACGCTGTCAAGTCACACGCTGTCACGCGCTGATTTTCTTCCAATTAGGATAAGGAACATTTTTCCATGAAAAGTTTATGGAACTCATGGAAAAATGACTTGCAAAAATTCGTAACATACAAGATCAATCTATTCTCCAATATAATACCATAAAGAAGAAAATGATGTTCCCACACTTCTACTAAGAAGCTTCCGCAGAGTACCAAAAGTTGCCCATAGATCTTTCAGTTCGAGGTAAAAAGACAAAAACATTCATCTCTTCCCCGTAAACTTTCCAGCAAGAATAATCAAAACCGTTTCAGGCGCAATACTTGCCCTGAACTTGGTAAGCTTGGGTTTGCTCTTAGTACTCTTCTTTTCACACTGTTCATCATAGCACGAAGATCAATTCCGTGAACACTCGAGTTCTCATGGTATCAGAGAGGAAAGAGAAAAGAAGAGAAACCTTCCTTCCCGGCTTCGCCTTCGATCCGCGAAAATCTTTCGCCGCTGCCTCGTACGTCTTCGCTGCAGTCGCGCCGATCGCGTTCAAGATTTGGGGATCTCATCAGAACCGCCTAATCGGCTTCTTTGCAAGATCGCACGACCTCGATCTATCCAAGAAAACCTGCGACGATTGCGCGAAGATGAAGGAGATGAGAGATCTGGTGAACGAGATGCGCGGCATCCGTGATCTGTCCATCAAGCTCTGCTAGCTCCACGCTGATTGCCGATAGCGAGAGGAGGAGACCGAGCGTTAGCGTTAGAGAGGGAAAGAGAGGTTGAGAAGATGATTCCAGATCTGAATAGTGGTTTTAGTGAACAGCGGTGAACAGTTGCGCGTGGTGAACAGTTGCGCATGGTGAACAGTCGCGACAGCGCGTGAAGCTGTGCTCGTGAACAGTACCCCCGTGCTCGTGAACAATGCCGACAGCGCATGAAGAGTTCCCGTGATCGTGAACAGTGCCGACAGCCCGTGAATAGTGCCGCAGTGAATGAACAGTACCCGACAGTGAGTGAACAGTACCCCGACAGCCGTGAACAGTTCCCCGTGCTCGTGAACAGTGCCGACAGCGCATGAACAGTTCCGTGCTCGTGAACAGTGCCGACAGCCCGTGAATAGTGCCGCAGCGAATGAACAGTACCCGACAGTGAGTGAACAGTACCCCCGACAGCCCGTGAACAGTTCCCCCGTGCTCGTGAACAGTGCCTGTGTTTTTGAATAGTGCGGCTCGGCTTGAACAGTGCACGTGACCAGCGCGCCAGAGTTCATGGCTGGCGGAGAGGGTGCCAAAAAGGTGGATATGACGTATTATCTTGGATCGAGTGACGGTCCGGGAAACATCATTACCTCCATTCAATTACGTGGTGAGAACTACGATGAATGGGCGAGGGCAATTCGAACCTCGCTTAAGGCAAAGAGAAAATTTGGCTTTGTGGACGGGAAGGTTCCAAAGCCAACAACAGACGAGAAACTTGAGGATTGGATAGCTGTGCATTCGATGTTGGTGTCATGGCTGACCAATACCATTGAGCCGTCCGTTCGGTCGACCCTTGGAGAATATGATGATGCACAACTTCTGTGGAACAATCTCAAAAATCGATTTTGTGTGGTAAGCGGTACTCGTATCTGTCAATTAAAAACATCCTTGGGAGAGTGCAAGCAAGAAAAAACCGAGACTGTGGCACTTTATTTTGGTCGTTTGTCAAAAATCTGGGACGAACTGATCACATATGTGAAAGTGCCGGTTTGTAAGTGTGGAGGTTGCACGTGTAGCATAGTCACACAGGTAGAAAAACTGAGAGAAGAGGACTGTCTACATCACTTTCTTATCGGGCTCGATGGAGCATATGCTTCAATTCGAGCAAATCTACTTGGACAAGAGCCATTGCCGACGCTTGATCGAGCATATCAACAAGTGATTCAAGCGGAACGACTGCGTGGAGGCGAGTCATCCAAGAATGGACGAGATAGTATCATGGCATTCGCAATTCATCCTGATACGCGTGGTAAGTCTCGTTTTGTGGATACTACTGATAAGTTTTGCAACCATTGTAATAGAGAAGGTCACGCCGAATCCTCTTGCTTTCTATTACACGGGTTCCCTGAATGGTGGGGGGACCGACCTCGCGGAGGCAAGGGACCGAGTCGTGGTGGAGGACGGACAGGAAGAGGAGGTGGGCGTACAAGTTCTGGCCGTGGCAGAGGGCATGGTGCACCGCCTGTCCGCGCACATAAAACTGGCGGAGCTGGAACTTCATCTGGGCAGCATGCAGGAACCTCGCAGGGGCTGGCGAGTGCAACCGACGCTGCAGCTCTTGCAGGTGTTTCCGCAACGCAACTGCAGCAACTTCTTGCAATTTTGAACTTCTACAAAATAAAAGATCAACTACATGGTAAGAACTGTCATTTTAGATGGATTATCGATACAGGAGCATCGAACCATGTGACGTGCGACTTGTCTATTTTGAAGAACGTGAGAAAGGTGCAATACTGCCCGGTGGGTTTGCCGGATGGAAACACGGCAGAAGCAAACCTAGAGGGGAGTGTCGTGCTGCCAGGAGGATTGGAGCTCTACAACGTGCTTTATGTCCCACAATTGACTTGCAACTTAATTTCTGTTACTCAATTAATCGATCATTCCAATTGTGTTGTACAATTCACTCATAATATTTGTGTTATACAGGACCAACCGACGAGGAAGGTGATTGGAGCGGGTGAAAGATTGGATGGACTTTATTTTTTCCGTGGTGTTCCTCAAGTGAAGGTCTTGACAGTGGATGGTGATTCATCGTTCGAGTTATGGCATCAACGAATGGGGCATCCGTCGGAGAAAATATTGAAGATGATTCCGGCTGTAAGTCACTCTTGTAGGACAAATACTAATGCTTGTGATGTGTGTCCGCGTGCAAAGCAACATAGATCTAGTTTTCCAATTAGTACGAATAAAGCTGGTAGGATTTTTGAACTTGTTCATTTGGATTTGTGGGGGCCTTACAAGGCTCGTTCTTCGTGTGGGGCTACCTATTTTTTGACAATCGTAGATGATTTTTCAAGAGGAGTTTGGGTCTATTTACTTTGCAATAAAATGGAAGTTGAATCTATGTTTCTTAATTTTGTTGCTATGGTTGAACGTCAATTTGACCAAGTAATAAAACGTGTGAGAAGTGACAATGGGACCGAATTTAATTGTTTGCATGATTATTTTCAAAATAATGGGATTATTTTTGAGACTTCTTGTGTTGGGACTCCTCAACAAAATGGGAGAGTTGAGAGAAAGCATCAACACATTTTAAATGTGGCTAGAGCCCTACGATTTCAAGGGAACTTACCAATTAAATTTTGGGGTGAATGTGTGTTGGCAGCGTGTCACTTGATTAATAGGACACCCTCCACTTTACTTAAGACTAAATCGCCATATGAAATGTTGTTTGGGAAATTGCCTTCTTATGATGCTATTCGAGTATTTGGTTGTCTTTGCTATGCTCATAATCAACGACACAAAGAAGATAAATTTGCAAGTAGGAGCCGTAAATGTATCTTTGTTGGCTATCCTTTTGGGAAGAAAGGTTGGAAATTGTATGATTTAGACACACATGAGTATTTTGTGTCGAGGGATGTGAAGTTTTTTGAGAAAGAATTTCCTTTTGCGCCAACCCAACCAAGGAATGTGGTGACTCCTGTGCTGGCGAACAATGATGATGGGGCATGGAGTGAGGATGAGAGTGCCGATGAGTGTGCTGTGTGCGTTGAGGGGGGGTTGGACCCAGCATCCACCCTCGAGGGGGGGTCTGGTGGTATGGTGCAGCCCGAGCAACAGCCTGCACATGAGGATGTGCATGATGAGGGGCTGGAGAATACGGTGAGGGAGCAAGGTGTGGAAGTTGACGGTGAGTTAGGGCGAGGAAAACGAACCAAAACTCCTTCAACACGGTATCGTGATTTTGTTACTCATACTATACGGAAAATAAGTCCATCTGAGAATTCATCAGCTCCTTCTTCTTCCTCAGGTACGCCTTATCCTTTAACACATTTTGTGAATTGTGAACGTTTTTCTGTGAGACATAGAAATTTTCTTGCAGCAGTGACAGCGGGACATGAGCCAAAGCATTTCAAAGAAGCGATGCAAGACTCGGGATGGCGAGATGCGATGGGTAAGGAAATACGAGCCCTTGAAGACAATGGAACTTGGGTCATGGAAACTCTTCCACCCGGCAAGAAAGCACTAGGGAGCCAGTGGATATATAAAATTAAGTATAAGTCCGATGGCAGCATAGAGCGACTCAAAGCAAGACTTGTGATCTATGGCAATCATCAGGGGGAAGGAATTGACTATAACGAGACATTTGCTCCTGTGGCAAAAATGGTGACTGTTCGTACTTTTCTTGCAATTGCTGCTGTTAAAAATTGGGAGGTACATCAAATGGATGTGCATAATGCTTTCCTTCACGGTGACTTATGTCAAATTGTCTCTCAATCTTGTTTTATTTCCATTCACAACATCAAATATATATATCTATTACAAAATTCAAAGCCTTAAAAACAGGAAACATGTTATCAGGAATGTTATCAGGAAACATGTTCCGTAATATCGTAATAAGATCCTTTTAATTATTTTTTTCCTTAAGCTTTATTAAGCAAAAGCAAGTCGACGTGACGCGTAATAAGAAGGTCTTCTCATGCTTTCCACCGGCCTTGTTTGTTTTGCAACCCCAGAAGACTTCGTCGCTTCCTAGCAACTAAAGCAACGACACGTATGCATTAAGACATTTTGTTTTTTTTTTTTTATATCGTATTTGTCAACTTGTGTTACGAAAATGAAAAATGTTTGGTGCTGCTTTTCGCTTCTTCACGCTGATAGATCGGTTACCTAAAAAGTTGCGAAACTCAGTATTGTAAATGAAAAAAAACTGATAAAAGTCCTTTGAGGCATTTCATCGAACACCTCACGAGTGTGATAACGTCGACTTACTTCCGTCCGCTATGCACGTATTGTCGTATTCTCACCATTTTTTTTTTTCCGTTATTCGTGAGAGAGAAGATTGAATATACTCAGAATATTACTTTGGACTGAGAGAATAAAAATTTTAAATCTATACTAATATATTTTGCTTTGGATTATATTAGAAAAGATATAACATATAAGACTGATTTATTTTATAAAAAATATTTAAATAATATTTAAAGTGAATATTATTATTAAATATTATTAAATTATTTTAAATTATATATTAATACATAATTTAAAATAATCTAATAATATATATTGATAATGTATAGTTTAAATTTACATTTTAAATAGAACTAACATTATTACAATTAATAGTTCAATAGTTAAAACAAATATTAAAATACAGCATAAATTGTTGTACTGTTCTTAGATTAAGATTATTTTTTTGTGTTCTTATTTGTATCATGGGTGATTTTTATAAATCTATAGCTATTAGTCGGAAAGGAGGGGTATTATCGGAAGAATAAAATAAATATCATGTGAAGCAGCTAAAGACTATAGAGACCATGGACTATAATAGTCTTTGGAGCAGATGGTTCGAAGCTTCATCTGTGTCTTGGATTCTGGACTGCAAATCTTGACTTCAATCCCAATTGGCAATTACTACAGCTGCTGGTCATGGACGGACTCTGCATTTTTTTTTCTATTAAATTATTCAATTTTAAGCTTCATTTCTATTAAATTTTCT